>OZ014481.1:41581170-42058700 GCA_963965965.1 Trididemnum nubilum
CGCTCATGCGCGACTAAAATTGGAATCAAGTCGACTGGATTTCACCGCCAATCGTCATTCAACATGCAAACCAGCAGGGAAATCACCAGCCCAAAGTAAAACAAATATGAAGTAGGGCTTAGATGTTCTAAATTAAAACTGGCCAAAAACTGGCAGTGCAGTATTTTTGCAAAATACGGTGTTCTAAAAAAATTGATCTCACTTCTCGCAATTTTTGAATTAACGATCAATGTGGCTGTGTAGTAGATTATTCAACATTTGCAACACTCACAACACATATGTAAGTGGAATGCAAAATTTTGTTCAAACATACCTAAAGAAACACCATTATCTTCAATTGATAAATGCAGGCTGAAAACGCGTGTGACGTAAGCCTAAACCAAAACACAAGATTAAATTGAGCAGAAACACCATCCTAATTCAATACGCAAAGCATAATACAACACAGTACTCGAAGTAAGTAAGAACACTCGCACAGTGTGCACAGGCCTTTAACATCTTCGAGCATACGAGCAATTTTGGAATTGAATCGAAGCATTTAGGTCAAATAATGCGGAAGTGTTTTCAGGTAATGGAATAGGGAACGAATACTTGCAATTGGAACACACTGAAAGCAGTAAGCTATCCGTGTATTAACTAACCTCGGTGAAAAACCACCACATTACATCCTCATAAAAACCATTATTCGTGAATGTGGCGAGACCTGGCAGAGTGGTGGTTCTGCGGTTTGGCAACATTAATCCCCGTTCGAAACTAAGCTACGGATAACTATACAAGGTATACATAGTTAAATATGCTTTTAAAAATACAGTAATGTGCAAGCATGAGATGCGACAGTACCTGTATTCGAAAAATTCTACAATCATCATATGGAATTGCTTTCATGCAAGAACGAAGGAAGAATCCTGAATGGGCACAAAAACAAAAACGAAAATTTACCTTTGAAAAGAACTGGTTAAAATAATCAATGGGAATTTTCCAAAGTATCAAGTGGTGAACAGAACACTCCGTTCAAATTCTAAGCGGCCAAATTGGACAGTTGAGCAAAATACTCGCCGCGACGATTTCGTTAAAAGCTTTGCAGCCCAAGGTCTATGACGCGGTATGGAGCTCGCAGACGCGAATTATGATGTGCGTATTGCAAGAGTGATTGGACTTTTTGGTTTATTCTATGAGCAGAACTAATTCTGATTAGTCGTTGTAATTACGGATTAAAAAAACAGCACTCAAAGTTGCTCATAATAGAATAATTTTCACCTTCCTAACGGGTTTTTACAAAAGAATTTTTTGACGTTCTAGATTTTTGACAATTATTGTCTTTCTGAAAAATTCCAACTTCCTACGATCTATTGTTCTTGAGACAACCTATATTGTCTATCCAAAGTTGGGAAAATCTTATTCGTAAAATTTATGGTGATTTTTTACTCGACAATAACTTACTGGGTAAATTAGAAGCTGGAAAGTCTTCGTACAAACGCACTGGTGTCACATCGCTTTCCTCGTGCCGACTCAAATCATGAACAATATGGAACGATGTCGGGATATACTTGCAGTAAACATCTCCCTGATAATAATACGTTTTGTTTGTCGTTGCAAGTCAACACTCAACATACCTTCACTAAGTTTTGTGGCGCATAAAGTTTTGAACATAATATTCATTTACATACAAGAAGTGTGGTATGATGACGTCGTAATCGCAATACCGCGAAAAACTTCGATTTAACGCCAGAAAGTAAGCTTAAAATAATCACGTGGCAAAAATTTAAACCATACTCTGTTCATGTCAATGCATTTCTTGGTTTACCCTGTACCTCCCCACCTTCTTCCGAAAAATGGGGAGATCACCGACAAACTCGCGAAGGACCTACAGTCGGGCCTCACTTTACAGCCTGGATCCGAGTTTGTTCTCACGGCCGCAGGTCTAACCAAGCTGTTCTTATATAAACTTTGTTTTCGACCTATCCGAGGCTACCCAGCTGCATGTGTGTTTGGGAGCATTTAAAATACTGATTGGTTTTTGAAATGAAGTATTAATTAGCCAGTGTGTGCTGAGGGAATAATATTGAACTGAAGCTTCGAAGGCCTCAGACGAATCATTTTAGGTTCTTTTGTCCTTTAGTATTTTTAAAATAGCAGAAACCTGTAAGGAGAGCTTGCATTTGACTCGATAAAAGGTCACGTGAGCACCGGGAACCAATCCAATCAAATTGAACTGACAATTCGCGCGCAGCTGGAACTTGATTGCAATCCTGAAACTTTATTTGATCATAGTAAGCCAGATCGTACGAGTGAACTGAGAGGTACCATTTCGCATCAAAAAAAACTTGTTCATCGCTCACAAACAAAACTTTTAAAATTTTGGGATTTTCCCAACCATTGCTATTTTATAATCAATTGACATCAATATGTTGATATCAACTTCTATTCGCTATAATTGAAGTTTAGAAAACGTTTAAATTCAACACAAAAACTTTGATACTCAAGTCTGGAGCAGCTTACTTGTCATCAGACACCAGTGTAAATCTGGTGTAATGGAACTGTGGCTGGTGCAACGATGAATTTTTCATCTCGAACCTCTCCGTTATCCTCCCACTGACGGCAACTAACTGTGGTAAGGGGGTAGGTGGCCTGGACACCAAGTCAAGGATGGGAAACTGCTGAAAGGAAAGGTTAAACACTAATAAGAATTTTGAACGAAGTGTAATTTGATTTTTGGCGCAAAGTGTAATTACATTTTCAGAGATGTCAACATCTGGTTCAAATAGATGTTAGGGTAATTCCGCGAGATCAACAAACATTAATGCGACCATTTTGCTTTACAGCCTCTTACCTGATCTGCCCCATGATAATAATGAGTTGATTTCCAAAATTCCATGGCTTCTTCATTAAAAGACTTCACCTCATTTTCATTAAAATGCTGAGCGTCGCCCAACTTCTGAAAAAGTTTACAGAACGTTTCTTGTTGGTTTAATGGATATTGGTCATACATCGGACGGCTCAACAAAAGTCGCTACTTTCAAAGTTTCAATTCCCTTAACAGTTTTCCGACCTCTGAATTGAAAGTTTGTGCTATGTACATCTTTTAAACTACTTTAATAGTATTTCTTATAATTGGCTAAAATCTTACCTCAGTAATATAACACAAGGGTCATCATAAATAAATGATTATCTTCACAAAAAGAAATATTTTATGGGATACCTCAGGGCTCTACTTTAGGCCCCCTATTATTTCTCTTATACGTAAATGATCTTTTTTTAGATATTGACCACCAAGCAATAATGTATGCGGATGATATGACTCTACTCATTCCAGGAGCAAACAAAATTGAAGTCATTTGAATTGCAAATAAAGTGCTGGATACTGCAAGCTGCTGGTTAACTTCTCATAAGCTCACCCTTACTATTTCGAAAACAAAGTATATGATTTTCTCACCGCAACCTCATGACATACAAGACAAAATTGGAATGCAAATAAAGATTAAGGAATCTGTTGTACACGAAGTAACAAACTTTAATTATTTGGGCCTTTATACTCAAAATAATTTAGGTTGAAAATCACATATGCGAACAATAATTTCAAAATTACGTAATTGTTGTGGTATAATTTGTAGAATTCGATCGTCTGCTAATGTTTCCTGTCTGCTTGCACTATACCATGCACTTGCAACAAAATATATGAATTATCGTATTACTACTTGGCACGCTGGAAATGCTATGTTGCTTAATCAAATCCAAAAACAGTGCAATAAAATTATTCGAAGTATTTTTTATCGCGGCAAATTTTCTAAAGTAGATGATGTGTATAGAAATTATGGTATACTTCAAGTTAATGATTTGCTTAAATTTCATGTAGCGTATTTCGTGTATAAACATGTCAATAATCAGTTGCCTCCCTGTTTTGAAAATGTTTTTCTTAAAACTTGCAAAATAGATCTCGTCAAACTAGACAATCCAACAACTTATATCAGCCCCTATACAAAAACTCTGTTTGCCAACAAACTATCTCATTTTTTAGAGTCGAAATTTGAAATGATCCGCCTCAAACAATCAGAAGCATAAAAAGCTTCACAAAATTCAAAATCACGTTAAAAAAAAATTACTAACAACAAACTTGAATCATTACATAATAATTTAGCGTAGTAACTGATTATTGACAACTATTGAGTTCTTGGTTCGTTTTCTTTCGTTTCTCTGTTTTAAAGTAGGTTAGTTTTTCTTTTATCCTTCAGGGCTCTTGAATCACTGCAATGTTTTTGCATCTGACCAAAAGCTATCGTTCGGCTTCGCAAGAGTCCTGGGTGCGATAATTTACAATTGCCTGGTCTTAAGTTTTTTCATTTCTGTTTATTGCGCCCAAATACAATACAATACAATACTTTCAATTGGTTTACAATGAAAAAATTTAAAACTAACATTAAACAGTTTGAAAACAAAAACATAAATTGAAAATTGAATTGCAAAATTTAAACTCAAGCAGATATTCAAATGTTCAATTCGTGCATCGTTCTGTAGCCAACTTGATTTCAATTTATTTTGTGTGCAATTGAATATCTAAATCAATTTCAACATTAACATTTTAATTCTAATTGAAAAACGCCCAAGCTCCATTTCTGAATGTAACAGATAAAGTTGAACAGCGAACAAACGAAACTGCAAAAAGCACAACAATCAAACAAGAGATAAGAGATCTGCATAAGAGATCTTGAACCCTACGATAAAGATGAAATGAGTACAGTGTTCCCGTTAGAATTGAACTCGATATTTTATTTTTGCAGATTTATCACGCGTTGTTTTCCCTAATCAAGCAAGCGTACATTTTGATTTTGCATTGCTTAAAAAACCGGATATTGTTTTAACTTGGCCTTTCAGTCTAAGTTTGATTCTATTTGATAAGTTGAATTTTGATTTGCAAAAACTGTAAGAGAAAAGTTAGTTCGTTAGTTTTCCAAATTACTTTCAAGAAAAGAATTCATTTACTAAAAAAGAAGAATCAAGAAAAAGGTTAATTTTGTGATAATAATAAGAAGCTGTCGACGTTGGGAAATTGAATTTCTTTCCAACGCTACAAATCGGTGATGTCGACTTACAAATTGGCGAACGCTACATGAGATAGAACCATGATCTTCTATCCACCACCGAGCAAAACTTCCAGGAAAATAACGATCAAAAAAAGAATTTACCTCAATTTTTCGCAGATTGCATTTGTCCAAATCAAAATTCCAAAAATCAAAGAAATCATCTTCCTTTTCTGTAACTAAAAACAAAGCAATATCAATAACCATTGTACCACAATATCAGCTTCACAGACCACTTACTCCACGCCCTGTGTTCAAGGATTCATTTCTTCTGTAGGCTACGTGAAAGCGCATTCCGCCTTGCTGAACATTTTAGAGTTGATCAGGGACGTCATTAAAGCCTTTAGTAGCATTCAATATTGAAAACTTTAAAGGAAAGGAACAACAAAGTTGTAGCATTAGGAAATCCATACAAGCTGAGTGGGGCGCAGTAATCACCTATTAAAACAAAAATTGAAAAGGGAACACCGTTTAAATGGTACATTACGAAAGCAATCGAACATCAAAATCCACATAAGACAATACTAAAAGTCAACAAAAAAATTGCCAGTTGCATGCCTAAGCCAGCTGTTTCGCCTAATTTCAAGGCTCATCAGTTAGGCTTAGCAGGGTCAAAATGACAAAATTTGTCATTTTGGCCCTTGTCATTTTGACAAAATTTGTCATTTTGGCCCTGCAAAGTTTAACTGATGAGCGGGTCATTCCATTATAATTCATAAATCTCGTACACCACTAAATATTAAAAATTGTTCATATTCGCATAATTTGAAGTCTTTTGTCAATCAATCACAACGTAGCAAAAATTTTTTTTCTATCTTCTTTGGTTTTGGAGTTATCGACTATCGAAATTTTGCATATTTGCCACTAGTGGCGCAAGCACGCACACATACAAATAGTTAAAAGTGGTTGGAAACCTCATTTCTTGACCAAAAACTAAATGTGAAAAATTTCAATAGTCGATTACCCAAAAACTAAATGCGATAGAAAAAAAAATCCAATTGCATTGTGATTCATACCAAAAAAACTCCAAAATACCAAAAAAAACAAACGCAAAATTTCAGCGGTTTCAATTTTCATCTAAATTTGACGAATTATAATAGAATGACCCGAGCCTTAAAATTAGGGGAAACAGCTGTCTTAGGCATGCAACTGGTAATTTTTTTGACTGTTTTTGGTAATCTCTTATGTGAATTTTGATGTTTGTTCGATTGCTTTCGTAATGTACCATTTAAATGGAGTTTCCTTTTCAATTTTGGTTTTGAAAACTTAATTCAAGTCTACTACTAAAGCATGGTTTCCAATTAATCTCTAACACTATCAACTTTTGACGAAAACATACCACGTAAAAAATTGCCAAAAAGTCACAGTCAAATGGTGTTGATTTCAGTTCAACATCAGTTCGAGATTAACTTCGATAAATAGTCTCACTTATTGTTCGGCAAAAACGCCACAAAAGCAGTGCTGTACTCCATTTAACACAAATTTGCGACCTTTTATTCACGCAGTTGTAACGGCCTGAAACAAGTCCACGCAGATCTTTTGAACAGCTCTTTTTAACCTTGTTGAGCTGCAACAATTTTCAGAAAAAAATCACTCGGGGAAAATTAGAGTTCACTGTTCAACGAACAGAAAATGAAGGCTTCAGCCTGAACAAACTGAAATCCTCCAAAACTTAAATCACATCAAAAATCTACTTAAAATA
Source organism: Trididemnum nubilum (assembly GCA_963965965.1). Taxonomy (NCBI): domain Eukaryota; kingdom Metazoa; phylum Chordata; class Ascidiacea; order Aplousobranchia; family Didemnidae; genus Trididemnum; species Trididemnum nubilum. The sequence goes on from OZ014481.1 coordinate 41,587,948, forward strand.
GTTGGACAGTGGGCAATTGGAAAAAGAAGTGTAAATTTCATTGCAACTCCAACAACCCTAAACTGCAAGCTAACTTACTCTCCTCGAGCATTTCAACTTCAACCAGCATAGCTGGATGCAACAACGAAAACAAAGCAGCAGAGCGGTCAGCAAATTGCAGGTGGCATTCCGACAGTTTCATTGCTGTTTCGCTAGAATCGTTGCGCTGTATAGCTGTGATGCTGAACCCAAAACGACGGTCGACCAACTAAAAGATTTTCAATGTTATTTTAAGCTTAAGTAAAATCACCCAACGAAAATCTCTCATTAACTGCTATGCCTTTCCACTACTTCGAAAGACACCAAACAAAACAAAGTTTTGTTTAAATGTCCTCTTTCTTGCGTTTGAATCGTCAGGCGGTGGTCGAGGATTGTCGAAGCCACTATGTAGAATCATGTGCACATCTGAAGAGTCGACCGACTTAACTGGTTGTAGAGAGACTTTAGAATTTCCACTAAACCTATTTATTAAAAACTGTTTGTATTGACGTTGTTATGTTTATGATGTATGTTTGGGGCAAATCTAGGAATGAGTAATTTGCTTTTTTTTGGATACTTATTTCGTTGTTCACAGTGTACTTTCTGTGACGAATCGCGTTTTAAATGGGTGTTAATTCATTAAATTTTCATCCCTTTTTGAGGATGTGCGTTGGGATTATAATAGGAACAGAGGGACAATAAAAGCATATAACTGGCTCCAACTATACATGAAGCAATTAACACGTGAAATGATAGTAAAATTAGACGACGAAAATTTCAAACTGCATTATTTTTTTACTTAAAACGTTTCAAATGGCTGAAATTTCGATTTTGCTTCTTTATAGCGTCACAACCTGCTTATTATGAGATGTGCAAATAAAATTTCTATGGCTGCAAATTATTCTGAGATATATTTAACCTACCGTTAACAATGGACCTTTGTGAATAATAAACAAAAGATAATGATTCTTATGTTGTGGCTCGTCTGTTGGTTGAGTCAATGAAGTCGTATTCTAAAAATATTGAAAGTGCGACGGTAATCTTGATTATATCGAAAAAGCAAGTGCTCTCGTGGAAAAAAAATGCAGAAATGTTTCTTCTCAGGCCTGTATGTTTCGATAACAAGTCATTGCAGAATTAGATCACTGCTTCACTTTTCTGGCTCATCTGAGAACGAAAAAAGTGTTGGATTTCAACCACTTAAGAAACTCTGGCGAATATTAACTTCTTACAGAGTAAGAATCGTTCGAAGGCCAATAATGACCCTGGTGCACTGCGTATTGTGGAAGTAAAAGCAGCAATTACGAACAGACTATTAGGCCCCAGAATTAATAAATAGTAAAAAAAAAGCATATTACGGTGTTTCCCAAGAAAACAACTTCATTCCAAACTGAAGAAACCGAAAATAGAGGATGAAAGTTGAACTTGTATTAGTGCACTGCATGTATGATTGCATATCATCAAGAAATAGTTCGTAAAAATCTCACCTTTTCCAAATTTCTTTTGCCAACAACCATCACATTATCAAGTCTTGGTTTCAATACCACTATGTTTTCGCTTCGCACAACAATGTAAACGATGTACCGGTATTGGAATGGACTGCAATACAATTAATATAGTCATTTTTTGGAAGTGCTGTGCTGTTTTAACCAAAGTTTTTATTGTTTGTAGCTTACTGCCGATACTATGCGGTTAGCAGTTCAACAAATCAGCAATGTTGCTTATGATCGTTTGAATAGTGCAATGGCTAATATCGAAAAATACCAAAAATAGTTTCATATGAAGCGAAACCCATTATTTCAGTCAGATTTGAACTGACATCGAGGTAAGCAGCAGGTCGCCCTTAAACAAAGTTACATCCGGAAAACCTGAGCTTAGTGGCTAAACAGAAATTCCACTCAGATGTGATGAACATGCAAGTGAATATTTCACTCGAACTTTTTTTGTACAACACCAAGAAAAATAATCTTGCGCTTTCATTCGTTCGTATGAACCACTCTGCGCCCGTCCAACCACACCAATGTTTCCAATGTCTGTTTCCAAGTTTTTTGTCAGGCTGGCCACCAAAATGGATAGACTGCTTGGCCTCAGTGGGAAATTAGCGTAAAGTGTCTTTTCCAATGACGCAACAATGGATCGCCAGTTCGGGAATCGAACCAGGGGTCAGCAACCTTTCGATCACTGACCAGACGCTCTACCACTGAGCTATCGCCGCAGCCATTTGTTTGTTTTTTTACAAAAAATTAATTGAAAGGGAAAGGTCGACTCAGCTCACCAATGATACGACGCAGCATTGAACGACTGCGGAAAGTCAAGAAAATTCACGGCTTGCTTCTCCACGATTATTGAAAAGTCAGTGAGCCGCACCAAGCAACCAACATAATCATTGCCAGCAGAATATTTCCTGCGAAACCAAAAATTAATTCAACTACATAACCACTCATATTTCGATAACTGCACAATCACCTTCCAAAAACCTACTTCATCCAACATCACAATATGTTCGTTTGTACTCTTCCCATCTGTCATACACTAAATGCCAGTTGGTTGGGCTAATAATTTTGTAAACTGTATTGTATACAAAACGATGCTCGGTTATCAAGAATAGGACAACCCAGTTTCCTTCGCTTTTTCCAAAGTCACCTAGCAAAGACAGCGGTTCAAAACAGGTGACCAATAGGTACCCTAACCACCCATCACCAATGGCAGACTGTGAGGTAAATGGAATACATCCTTCGAATGGTGTGAAAAGGGCCACGCCTCTACAAGACACGCTGGGGCTTTGTCACGTGATAATCCATTCGTTGCGCTATGCTCTCATCCACAACCAGGAGCCCATCATCCAATACGCTCCTACCTGGCCAGCCTGGATGTGAGGACAACGCAATACTATAAAACGGACGTGGTAATTATAAACGAGTCAACTGCAATCCAACGCATCGACGGAGACCTTGTTCTTACTTCGAAAATTCCAGGCTGTTTTCTGCTGCTTTTTCGCTTTTAAAACAACTTGATAAAATCACACACTTCAATGAATTGCTGCCGTCAGAAAATCGAAGACATCCGGAAGTGGCAGATAGTAGCAGCCCACAGCACAATGCATTTTCGTTCCAATCCTGAAACATATTTGATTTATTTTTTTTGCATTGATCGCTACCGTAGTCTCAGCTTAAGAGATATGAGACAATATAGTTGTTGTTGTACTGCATATTTATCCTCTTGTTACCGGGCAGCGTCAAACGCTACCTGTAGGACGCTCTGCACACTTTGCATTGCATTGACTACTTCGTGATTGAAGAAATGCGCACATGCTAAGAAGTTTCCACTGATCCAATGTTCCTGTGGATTTCTTTGAATTCTTGTCCATTGAATTTGCTGCTCGTAAGAAGCCAACAAGCAGAGATCGTAAAGCGTCTTATCCAAAGACGCAACAACGTGACCAGGGTGCGGGTTGAACCTAGACCTTGCGATCAGGATCGTCGTAAAAACGACGTCTCTACTTTTTCGGCCACGCTGCCGACTAAAATAATCATCGTCTATAGCCTAAACATATCAAGCCAAATACTCTTTTGACTCATGTAGTATACCAAAGCGTGTAACGAGTTAACTTTAAGTGAAGTGTCCAATACATTAACGTAAAGCTGAACAGAGCAACTCACAAGGTCAAAGTGGGAAGGAACCAGCTCAGCGCAACGAAAACGAACGTGTTTCCACGTTCCTTTGAAATCGCCGACCGCAAATTTGTCATTAGCTTTGCGAAGAGCAGAGTTGCAAAGAGTCTGCAAAGTTAATTACATTAACGTTAACGCAATTAATTAAACTTTTATTGATTTATTGAGTGAATTTTGTTTAAATTTAAGTCAATACAGGGTTCAAAACCAAGTTTATCTGAAAGAGAAATAGCTCTTCGAAACCACGTACAGCAACTGCGGCAGTCTTATTTCAAAATCTAAACCTACAGAAGCCGAATGGAGAAAGTATCTGCCTCTAAATTAAGAAAAGCGGGTTGATTCAACTCAAAATATGGTACGAAATAGAAATCTGAAGACCTCAAAGTTAGTTTAAAGTTGTAGCAGATGGCGACTTGGCCTAAGACTGCACCAACGTCCTGCCACCTCAACGTGGTGGTGCAGTCCCCTCCCCAATGGGGATGGGTCGAAATGGCAGGACAGATCTCCCGAGGGGCTCGACCGAAAGGTCGCCCCCATTGTCTCGGACTGTTTTTTTGCTGGGCCGCCCGTTGACCGGTCACAACTGGGCGGCTCCTCTACTTCTTATTGACCGGACCCCCTTTCGGCGTCTCCTTATCCTGGCATTGCTCCTTATTAGTGGCAATGTCCACCCTAACCCAGGCCCCATCAGCAACCATTCTCACCCCAGGTACCCCTGCTCCATCTGCCATTTAGATGTGGGCAGAGATTCCCTTCAATGCTCTGCTTGCCTTAAGTGGGTGCATTTTCTTTGCTCCTCCCTCACCCGTGCTGACTTTCGCACAATCTGTGCAGCTGGCACTGCAGTCGGCTGGCGATGCCCAGCGTGCCATCCCCAGAATACAACTAACTCCCCCACTCAAACCAGTCCCCTTGTCACGCCGCCAGCATCCCCTCCACCCCCTCCCCCAGGGTTCCCCCCACTACCGCCTGGCTTTTACCAATCACGTCCACCTCGGGGCCCCCCACGTTACCCTTGCTCCATTTGCTTTCTCGAGGTTGGTAAGGATTCTTTAAAGTGCCCCACCTGCTCCAAGTGGGTGCACTTCTCCTGCTCCTCTCTGACCCGGGCTGACTTTTGCAAAATCTGCGCAGCTGGCTCCCCCATGGGTTGGAATTGCCCTGCTTGTCTTAATGGGGACCTTGCCCCTCCCACCCTCCGTCCAACGTCCCCCCGCCCCTTCTCTCCAGCTCCGTCCCCACCCACACCCCCTCCACTTGCTTGCTCAGATCTCAGGGATTCATCTCTGCCTCTCCCCTCACATCCTCCCCTCCTTAACACCTACCCTCCTTCCGCCTTCACCCTTCCTGCCTCATCACCACCGCCCACAGGTCCACAGTCGGTCCATATCTTGCCATCCCACACTCAAGGAAATCCACGCCCCTCACAAAATCTTCGTATTCTTCAATGGAATGCCGGCGGTCTTCCTTCCTCCCGCCGTGCCGAACTGATCGCTTTTCTCTCTGGCAACCACTATGACCTCATTTTCCTCCAGGAAACTCATCTTTCCTCAACCAAAAAGTTCCAAATCCCTGGTTATTATACCCTCCGCACGGACCGGACATTCGGTAGACAAGGCCCTGTTTCCTCCGGTACTCATAACACTGGTGGTGGTGTCCTCACTCTCATCCACTCTGACCTGGCTTTCTCTCCTGTTTCTGTCTCCTCTCTGTCTTCCCAGGACCCCTACTCAGACTACACCTGTGTTAAAGTCCTTCTCTCCAACCACTCTCCTCTTCAATTTCTTAACCTCTACTCCCCTCCCATCAGAAACACTCCTTCTGACTACCGCACCAGGACCTTCTGTCCTGACATCCTTCCTAACTCCCCCGACACTTTTATCCTCGGAGACTTCAATGCTCACCACCCAACATGGGACAGACTCATTCCTCCTAACCCGCTCGGAAATGACCTGTTTCGCTGGATCACTTCCTCCGGTCTGGAAATTCTGAACGACCCCGCCTCTCCCACGCTCCTTCACCACTCCACTGGGAGCCGTTCTTCCCCTGATATCTCGTTAGCTCCTGCGTCTCTCGCTCCCCACTGTGAATGGCGAACTCTCCCTGGCCTTGGCTCGAACCATCTCCCCATTGAAATTGTCCTCCCCCTCTCTCCAGTTCGTCACCCAAACACTCGTCCTCCCAAATTCAACTACAAAAAGGCCAGTTGGGATATTTACCAATCTTATATTGCTGAGCACCTTCCCTCTCTTGATTTCGATGCACTCAACATCCACCAGGCTGCTCACTTCTTTTCCCTCTTCTTAGTCGAAGCTGCCAAGGCCTCTATCCCCTTCGGCCGCCTTGGTCGTCCCCCCAAAGCCTGGTGGTCCCAGGAAGCGGAATCTGCAGTGCGGGAACGACGGAGGGCCCGCTCCGTGGCACACCGATCTGAGTCGCACCGACTCAGATACATAGACGCTTCTCGTAGGGCGTCCTCAGTCATTTCTAGAGCCAAATCTGCAACCTGGCAAGCCACCTGTTCTAACCTGTCTCCCCGTTCTGATCCTCGTGCTGTCTTCAGGCTTCTCAATGCCATCTCTGGCAAAAAGAACACCTCCCATGACCCTTCTTTTCCTGATTGCACTTCCCCTCTTGATACTGCCAACCACTACGCCTCTTATCTTCGCTCACATCTATCACAAGCGACACCCCATTCCTCGCACAGAGCTGAAAGACAGTTCATGAATGAACTCCGGAAAGCTAGCTGTGAGGATGCTTCTTCCCTCCACAATTCTTTCTGCTCCCCCTTCTCCTTGAATGAACTCTCCACTGCCATCAGCAATCTCTCCTCTTCCACTGCGTCTGGCCCTGACCAGATTGCCTACCCTTTACTAAAGCACCTGCCCGAACCTGCACAGCTCCTCCTTCTTTCTCTTTTTAACAGGTCCTGGCACTCTCACACCTTCCCATCTCGTTGGAAACCTTCCACTATCATTCCCATTCACAAACCTGGAAAACCCACTTCCTCTCCGTCCTCTTTCCGCCCCATTTCCCTCACCTCCTGTATCTCCAAGCTTTTTGAGCGCTTGATTCTTTCTCGCCTAACTTTTCACCTTGAATCTAATCATCTCCTCTCCACTTGCCAGGCCGGCTTTCGTCCTGGTAGGTCATCCCTTGACCAAATTCTAACTCTGTCTCAATCAATCTGGGATGGCTTCCAAAAGAAAAAACCTCCAGACCGAACCATTTTGGCATCTGTTGACTTCTCCAAGGCTTTCGACTCGGTATGGCACTCCGCTCTTTTTCACAAACTCCTCTCGCTCAAACTCCCCCCTTGCTTTGTTCTCTGGGTGCGATCCTTCCTTTCTGATCGTAGAGCTAAAGTTCAGGTTGGTAGTTCCCACAGCCGCTCCTTCCGCATCAGACGTGGGGTCCCACAGGGCTCGGTTCTTGGTCCAGTCCTTTTCATTCTGTTTGTTGATGACATCACTAAAGATTTACCTCGGGATGCCCATGCCTCCCTGTATGCTGACGATCTGGCCATCTGGTCCTCTTCCCCAGACCCGCTCAAAGCCTCCTCTGTTGTCCAATCCTCCCTCACCGTCCTCGAAACATGGTCCAACTTATGGAGACTTCCACTCAATCCAAAGAAGTGTGAGTCCTCCTTTTTCTCTACAGATCCCCATCAAGCCACTTTCCAACCCCGACTGAACCTCTTGGGCTTCCCTCTTTTGTTCAATCCCACCCCTAAATTCCTTGGAGTAACCTTTGATCGGACTCTATCCTTTGGGGCCCATGTCCAATCCCTGTGTTCCAAATTCTACCCTCGCCACAAAGCCCTTCGCTCAATTGCCACTGCCTCTTGGGGTCCCACAAAAGAATCTCTCTCCCTACTCTACAAAGCCTTTGTCCGTCCGGTGCTCACATATGCCTCTCCTGGATGGTTTCCGTTCCTGTGCAACACTGCAACCAATCATCTGGAAGTTCTACACAGAGCTGCATGCAGGGTCATTACTGGTTGCCTCTCTTCCACCCCCTCCTCACTACTCCTTCTCGAGGCCCAACTCCCTCCTCTAAAGCTGACCCTAGAGCATCAGACCCTCTACTCCTTTGAACGTGCTCTGCGCCTCCCCCCCGACTTCTCCAGCCTTTATGCCTTGGCAATCAAAAACGTTCCCTGTCGACTAAAGAAGAAACCCTCCTGGAGATCATCTTGTTCTTCAGCCACTCCACCACTCCCATCCCCACGTGAGTCTCTGATCACTTGCCCCCCTTTTCCACCATGGTCCACAACCCACTTCACTGTTTCCCCCTTCATTCCCGACTGCACAGGCAGCAGTACAGCCCGACTCCAAATTGCTTCAAACCGACTATCCTCCCTCCCCCCCTCTGATATCCAAGTATGGACTGACGGTTCTGTCCCCTCCCTTTTCGGTCCTGGTGGTGCTGGAGTCTTTGCTACATGCTCCAAATGCAACACATCCCATTCCCTATCCTTTTCCTCTGGTCCAATTGCCTCCAGCTTCACAGCCGAAACGTTTGCCCTCAAACAAGGTCTTGGTTGGTGTACTAGCCATTCGATGAACTGCAAATTCCAGTCAGTTCTTTTCCTAACCGACTCTCAATCAGCCCTCTCTATCCTTTCTTCAGCCCCCACTTATCTCCTGCCCGAGTCCCTATGGAATGTTTGGTCCCTTGCCTCTTCCCTCTCCAACAATACCACTTTGAGCTTCCAATGGGTCCCCGGACACGCAGGTCTCCCCGGAAATGAAAAAGCTGATCTACTTGCCAAAACTGGTGCCTCTCTGCCCACTGATACGATCCCTAGCCCTCTCCTCCCAGTTATTGCCAAAGTCCGTTATTCCCAATACCGCAATTGGAGACGTCACATCTCTCACTCCCACCTGAACTTCCAAGTCCCCGAAGTCTCTTCGGAGGAACTTCTTCTTTCTCGCTCCATTCGCTGTGAGCTCTCTCGTCTTCGCTGTCATGGTCACAGTCTACTTTTATCTTCTTATCTTCACAGGATCAGTCGGAAGGAGAATTCTGATTGTAGTGCCTGTGGACACCCTCTACAGGACCTCAATCATCTCCTCCTCGATTGTCCTGCTTCTGAACCCCTTCGCAAATCTATCTTTGGCTCCTCTCTTTCTATTCTCGATCTATGGTCCAGACCTTGGGGTGTGGCCCGACTGTTGGGTCTCCGCGGAGTTCCTCCGCGCCCCCATCCCTCGGAAGGGGTCGGGTAGTACCACCACCACCACCACTTGGCCTAAGAACCCACAGCCGGACTTCATTCTCTCCTACTAAAACATCTTGCGAGTAAAGACGGAATTACACAGTTACTTTACCTTTGACTAGAAACCAAGAAACTCTTTGCGCATAATTTTCAAAAAAACACTATTCTGACTAATTCATAAAGCATTCAAGCGAAATTTACGAAGCTTTCAACTGGAAAGTTACGTCGCGCATTATACAGATATCTTACCTGAACAGAAACACATTTAAAAGGCAGTTGGGGTTTGCTAAGAGACTTAAGAACGGGGCAAGCGCATAAACTATCTTCGCTCTCTTGTTTGTCGTATTCTATCAATCCTCGAGCCCAATTCAACCGCAATATATTTTCTGAAAACAACTGTCAAAATATGTAGATCACAAGGGCTTAGATAGGTTTCGGCAGGTGTTACATATTACTACATCACGCTTAATACCTTCATCGTTAAACCAGCCAGTTGGTCGAACGGTAACGCGTTCGTCTCTGGATCGGGAAGTTCAAATCTCGGGCTGGTCAAATCGGAAGCAGGGTTGGCAAGGGCTCGTCACCCTGCCACATTTCTGCTGTGTTGCCCCCGCGCATGACGCGGAAATGGACCGAGTAAACTCGCTTCACGCTTTGACGTAATACAGAAAGTATAATAAAAGATTTCATTTACCTTTATCGCCGCTTTCCACGTGTGAAGACAAATAATCGCACATTGCTGCTAAACTGAAAAATCGTGACGGATGAAAACGATTTGCTAACAATTCTTCCGGCGATCCCCTTCCCTCTTCCGCACCAAATGAAATCGCAAGAGATGGAAGATGAGAATGTTTTAAAACCTAGAAAAATAGCATAAGCAAAATTGACATAATTAGAGCAAGAAGTTTGGTCGCGAGTTTTTAGTCGTTTCGTTGTTTAAGTTTTTCTCAGCTTGCTTCCAGTGAGAACAAAGGGTGGAGCGAGTTGAAGGAACTTGAACCACCACTCATAGGCAACCGCCGCATCGTTTGTGACACAAAGGCGTGGCCGACGTGGGAGTTGATGATAACCGAACCCTCCCGGTCATGCTGAGGATTAGTGGACGAACGAATTGTCAATCATTCTATTCAAACGAAAGTGTTCAGCTTTCATTACAAATACTTACGTCAATCGCTGAATTCTTGCAGCATATCAAAGCTGTTTTCCCATCAATCTAAAATAAAAGTTAAATGAGCACAATTACTTTCAGCGAGGAGTGTCTTTTTAATTTTTGTACCGTGACAAACTAATAGTTGTATCAGGGGAAGATACGTTAGTCATGAAAGAGGGTGAAGCATCCACACAAGGTTAGGTGCAAAAGACAAAAAAATCCGAAACGTATCTTCACAAAATTTCAACTTTCCACGACTTACTGTTTTTGAGATATTTCATTTCAAAGTTAGGAGATCTCCCCAACAGGGTTGCCAGTTAAAATTGTATCTTTTCTACAATATTGTATAAAGCACCTTTCACAGCTAGTTTGAAAGCACTCAAATGAAAAGCTTTTAATACGAATTAGGGTAACAATAGAAATTTTACAAGTTAGGGAGGATCATCCAATTCCTGGGAAATTAGATTTTAACTGGCAACACAATTGGAGAGACTCCGAAATTTTGAAATTATATATCTCAAACACGATGAATCGTAGGAAGGTGAAATTTGGTGAAGATAATGTTTTAGATTATTGCATATTTTTTGCACATAATTCTTGCACATACTTAAAAATAGGTGAAACATAATCCTTTCAGAACTTTTCACCTCGTTTTAAGTATTCGGCGATAAAATAATGTCTGGAGTTTGCCAACCATCTTCCACCTAGCAGTGATCTTGCCGGTAAATTAGCAAGATGAACATAATACTGTATCACGATTAACTCATTCATATACAATTAGAATTCTTTTATTTTGTCAACAAAATGGTTTTCTTTCTCCAACAAAATCTTTCGAATCCGTTACGAAGCTCCATAAAATGTTGAAAACTTAAACAAGCTAGCAATCCTCTTAACAATTACGAGGATAAACAAAGATAATCCAAATATACAAACCTTTCCACAACAACTCACCTCGCAGACGTGTGAATTTCTTATCACGACCGTCGCGCCTTTTCGAATTCCAAGCACAGGCTTGCACAAACCCATCAAAAACACAATTCCTTGATGGTGATCTAACAATAAAATTTGCAGTTTCTCACTCAAAACGTCCGTTATTTCTCCACAGAAATAAGAGCATAATCGATTTTCATTCTTGCCAAGATCATTTCTGGGAAAAAAAATTAAAACGTAGTTAATTATCTACTAATTTTGGTCACTCTTGTGGATTAGTAGCAGTTAAAAAAACAAGTTTTAAGGCCAAGAAAAATAGATTAATAGTGACTTGGTAAAAAACTAACTGAGCCCTTCAACTTACACCTTCATTTGTATTAAAGCAACAAAAAACTCAGTTTTAGAAATCGTCAATCTCTATAACACGCGGAAACACAAGGGCACAGTAAAGTTAAAATCGAATTAAAATTTCCAGGAGTATAAGATCGCCAGCTACCGCGTTGGTATATAAAAGTTGAACATGCAAAAGTAACATGGAAGTCAACGTACAATGCAGAGTTGTTTTGCGCTTGATTTTGTTGCAACGCTTGTGAAACATCATTTGGGTGATAAGAAACTCGTAATTGTGAAATGGAAGAAGACGAAACCGTCAAACATGATCTACAAAAATCGTTAGAATTCTACATTTCCGATCACAATATTTATAAGCAAAGTAGCAGACTTCTACGCTCCGACTATGTCAAAGTTTGTCTGCGGTTGTTATCAGGATTTCAAAAAGTGCTATTCCATGGTCGACTTGTAGCTTTTGATGAAAGTGCTCAACTGGCCTGGGGCAAGAAACGGAATCAGTCAGTGGATTCTAATAGGATTTCAATTGTGATTATATCAAAATTTCACCAAGCCTAATGCTTAGTAAATACCTCTATCCCAAAGAGAGTTTGCTGGGTTGAAAGACTATTTTAACGGCCAGTTGGTCGAGCGGTAACGCGTTCGCCTCTGGAGCGGGAGGTCTGTGGTTCAAATCTCGAGCCGGTCAAATCGGACACAGTGTTGCCAACGACTCGCCATGCTGCGATGATTCTTCGAAAGCTGTGTCGCCCACAGGCGCAATGACGTGGAGATGGGCCCGCAAACTCGTTACACGCTTCGGCGTAATACCGCGAGTATAATAATGAAAGACTCAATTTGAAAGACTATTTTGATTTCAGCCGCAAAGGTAAAAGTCAGAGGAGGAGTCCTCAAGGACACATTTTGAAGTCCTTGGCCTCGAGGACTCAAGTTCTCGAAAATTGCCCTGTCTTCGGCTCAAGGACAGCACTTTTTTTAAAAATGTTGAAATTTTGTAGATCGCCTGAAAAAAAATTTCAAAAGGCGTTTTTTACTGGAGAACGCCTGAAAAACATTTTTGACGACTTTTGTTTTGAGATCGCTTGAAACAAATTTTTGAAGACTTTTTTTTTTGGAGAACACTTGCGCTAGTGTCCTTGGCCTCGGATTTTTTTTGTGTCCTTGGCCTCGAGCCTTGTGTTATCGACTCCACCTCTGGTAAAAGTAATTGACATTATCATGTAACATTACAAAAACTGATTATTTAAGTGAACTTTGTACCGCATTAGACATTGCAGTTGCTGCCAAAATACGTCGAAATGAAAAAAAAAAATCAAAATACTTATACTGTGCATTTAAACTTTGCAACATTTACCTAAATTCAGTATTTCTAGTCAAAGCTACAATGAACATAATACTTACTAACATTGCAAATAAAAATACAAGGATTGAGAAATCCTCACCCGGAATTTTCTTCAAGATGAAGACAAGAAAATTCCGCAAAGGAGTCAACAGGGAGACATGATACCCACATACGATGAGATTTGAGCAAAATACACATTGAACGATTTTCCCATTTCGATCCTCCACATTCTTCACAAGAAAATTGCGCCCGCTCCCAGCTTGGCTGTCCAGACATCCACACTTTGCTGACGTCACCATCTCCAAGTACACACTGGACATATCCTTAACAAATTACACATGTCTGTCGTGTGTTAATCTCTACTCAAACATGTTTTCGACTTCTCATTCTCGAACAGACATTGAACCAGGGTACGTTTAACCACACAATTGCACATAACCAATTAACGAACGATTCGAGTATCGCTATAAAGCCAGTCTTGGTCCAATGCGCTCCTACCTGATAAAATAAAACTTTCCTCAATTTCCTGTCCATCATTCTAGTTTTTCATCAATTCAGAAGCAGAAAACTGGGTTTCATGAGCAAATGTTGCACAAGTAACATTCAGAAGTTCAGGTTTCAAATATTTGAGAACAACTGGCTCGTTCAACAAGTCAATGTACCTGTGGGAATATAATTTTTCCGTCACTATGCCTTCTTTCCACTAGCATTACTCCTATGTTAGCACACTAATGAAGCTCAAGTACGAGTATTTACCCCTGCCTTGATATTAGTTTTGCACGGCAAAATTTAATATTTTTTCAGTCATTTGAAAAATTTTGTCCACATTTTTGCAATTGCAAACAAGGCTGGAATAAAAAAATATTGCACAACGCAATTAATTTTGACAAGAGCCAATGACTATAAATTATGGCCAAATAATCAAATTGTGGTCAATAACCGTACAATGACTACAACGAACTAGCCTCTGCCTAAAATATTGAATCAGTAGAAAACGGCAAATGTATTATTGAAGATACGGAAAACAGAAAAACTATCCACTAAAATATGTCTCATTGACGAAATCCAATTACTTAAATGCTTCACTGCTGAGACACAGGAGATCATGAAGAATTCTTACCCAATTTTTCCGCCTCCGTGTGGAATGTAATTCCAACAAAGCAGCACTGACACCGTATACAAATGTTCCGGCTTGATCAAACCACAGTGAACTTCTATCGATTTGGACTTCTCCCTCAGCACCACTTGGTTGGCAGCGCTACCTATGACCATAAACATTCAAGTTAGACAACGAAAGCTACTTTGGCCCAGTAGATGTATAAACTGTCAGCGTAGCTGAAAGGGAATAACGTAAATTGAGTTCTTTGGACCATCTCTCCTAAATGTGAAGCTTCTCACTTGGCGATTGTTGGCATCATTTCAGGTAGAAGGCAAGACTCAATAATAGAGCTCGACCGATATATTCGTCAGCCGATATCAGGGCCGTGCCGATATATCGTATCGGCTATCTACCACCGATAAAATTTCGGCTTAGTACAATTACCTTAAACTGTTTATTTTTGAGAGCAAGCTCGACCGCTCTTGACTACTGATTGCCAAATCGTTATAAACTTGGTTTGTTTTTTATTGAATAATACTGGAGTGTGACTTGTGTTTGCAATCGTCTTTCTTTGGAGGGAAATTAGTGAAGCTTTACAAGTTAATCGAAAAATAGTGACAAAATTTCATAGTTAATATATCGGTTATCGATATCGGCCTAACAATTTTCAAAATATCGATATTGGTATCGGCCTAAAAAGGTCATATCCATCGAGCTCTACTCATTAACACTTGAAGGTGAATTTACACAGTATCCGTTTTTACTTCTTGAAAAAGTATACGCTTTTTCATCCGCATTTTTTTAAGTCCATGTCTGCACCAAGTAGACCGTTGTATATGGATAAAAATTTTGTTCAAAAATTTTGTGTCTGAACGATAAGAGCGATATTTCAAAATAGAGCTGTACCCTTTATAAAAAATTTTTTTCGGAAAACTTTTGTCCAGTATGTGACTGTCTGGTTAGTATGGATATAGACTTATAAAAATGCGGATGAAAAAGCGCATACTTTTTCAAGAAGTAAAAACGTAAAACGGATACTGTGTAAATTCACCCTGATGAAGGCCCTATTCGTTGCCAAAATCGATTTCTTTTTATTTGGTTTTGTTTTCATTTTTTGGCTGATTGTTCAAATCTTACTTTTAAACGGAACAGAAATTGTTTGTTATTTAAGGCTAATTAATGAAACCAAACTTCATCAAATCTCATCAATCGATTGCAAATCATCCAACACCATTTACTACTGACCTGGCATAATTACTCCAATTAAAATTCCTGGAATTATTTCCCAATTTGAGTATGCACAAGGTGAAGTAAATTTGACTTTACCAAAAGAACTCTGCAAAAAATAGACTATCAATGCTGTTTTCACAGTGCAGTAAGTATGATCTCCATTTTAATCCAACTTCAAAATTGCTTGAATAAGTATTTTTTGAAATTATGGTCTCTTCTTGAAGACTGTTAATGACTGATAGTCCACCATAAATTTAAGGCAAATTCATACAAAAAATGGTAATTGAATCATATTATTTACCACCACAGCAAGCTCAATTAGCAAATCATAGATTAAATGAATGAACAATTCAAGTCTAACTAAAAACATGCAACGCAAAATGACTAATTCGACAACTGTTTTTCTGAAATTCTACAACAGAAAGTTGAAAGAACTTACCTAAAAAATCAATACTTCATATTTCTGACTAATAGATTAAATAATTATTCTTGCAATGTTTTTACTAAACACAATGTTTTGGCTGCAAAACTACTTTCTTCGTTTACGTTAATTGTCCAGAACAGAGTATGTATGCATTAAATACTGGAAAAGATACAAATATAAAAGATTTTGTACATGTACAAACTATAGAAACAACAAGACATTTAGGACTGCACAGGAAAACATATGGGAACGGCATGGGATTACTGTACCATGACTATGTGACTATGACAAGGCGATTCGTTGTGTTTTTGCACCAATCGCTTCACTGAAATAAAGGATTTTCGCGTCGGCATACAATTCCTTGTAGAACAGTCCTGCAGTGTACAACCATTGCAATCTGTACAAAAAACATTTTAAATTAGCCTTGAAATGTATCATCATTTCAGAAGCATAAAAATACAAAATAACATTTCTAAACGATATGGAAAAGCCTAAGCACACTTTGCAAAATGTAAATTGCAAGTTTGTTATATTGGTGTCACGCTTATCCCAGCTATCTTTGTTGTTTTTGTGTTTATATACTCGTATATTACTGATGTTTAAAACGAAAAAAATAAAAACTTGGTAAAGAGATATGTTAAATCGTTGGTTAACTCGTTGGCTAGAATATAGCCTACCAATCTAGTGATTAAGTTTAATTTACTGCCCTCAAAACATCAAAAGCGACATCGTTTATTCTAATAGTAAAAACCATTCAACAGATCTTCGTCAAGACAACACTAACAAAAGGCTAAAAAATGAAACATAAAATTCTCACCAATTTTTTCAGCATGAAGCATCAATTCATGTACTAATGAAGAGGTAACTTCATCAACAAAATGGCAACTATCTGGACAAACAAAAAGTTTATCAGGCATATAATCTATAACTCAACTCTACTGCTACTTACTTTTTCCACACCATGAAAAACTTTTTTTTGATGACGATTCTGTTCTATGCAAAGATATCCACTGAGAGAATAGTTTGATAGAAAAACTACATTCATAGTAAAAAAGATGACGATTCTGTTCTATAAAAAGATATCCACTGAAAGAATAGTTTGACAGAAAAACTACATTCATAGTAAGATTATCTATTTGCAGTTTTTAGCAGAAAAACTACATTCGTTGTAAAAAAGATTATCTATTTGCAGTATTTGCACATTACACTAATGCAAGATACTATACCAATTTGTAAATAACTACGAAGTGTATCATACATTTACAAATGAAAGACCATACCCATATAAACATAATACTTAATTTTTGTACAAACCGATCAATTTCTCTTCTTGAGCAACCGACAGCACATAGCAATCAATGAAAAGATGAGCTGCTTTTATCCACGCACGATCGGCACTCCCATGTTTAACTGAAATTCCCAACTTACAAGCTTCTTTAAGAATAAGTTTAAAATCTGCCCTGATTAGATCAGAGGGTTTCATTACACCAACATGTGCGATATACAAATTCACAGCAGCTGCAAACATAATAGACATAATTAATTGCAAATATACTAATCAAATTTTTTATCTAAACTAACAAGCGCTAAAAATGTCAAATAACCAAAAAACACATGCAATCAAAGAGTTTATAACTTAGGAATGTTCTTTCATGATAAACATGTATCATTGTATCAAGCCTTTGATTGGCAGGTTCTTTCCTAATTTGGCACTTCTTTAGGCATGACTCAGCAATTGACAGGCACCAGAACCAAGAATTAAGCCTGAAATATTGGAGAAGTAAAATGGTATTAAGTGACTTAACGAAAATGTGCCTATCTAGACCCACAAACTCTCACAAAACTCAGAGAAAATATGTGAAAAGCAATTAATAGAGAACTGATTGCTTAGCTACAGTTCCTGTATTAAGTTCATGAAAATACACCACACCTGGGAATAATAATAGATCATAATGCAAAAATTTGCTTGGGAGTTAAAGGATGATGGTGCAGACCACTGTTAACAATGCAAAAAAATTGCCTACGGCAAGTTTTCAACTAAACCTTTCCTTTATGCATTGCAAAATGAGACTTAAAGTTCTTTTAACTAACAAACTATTCAACTGAAAAAACGGAAATGAACTGAAGAAAACTTTTTTCAGCTAATTGTCTCGTTTACTGGTTCTCAATCTCAAACAACCTAATTTTCAAGTAACAAAAGAACACCAAGTTAGAATATCTAGTTAGTAGTAGGCTGCAACAAAAGGAAGATTCTATTCCATCACAAATTTTTATCTACTTTTAATTAATTCTGACTCAAATTTAACCAGTTAACCCAAACTTAAATTCTTACTCTATCACTAACCCCAAATCTAACCTAAATTCAGACTTGTATTTTACCCTTAAAAACGAAAATGGAAGAAGTGAATCAATAACCCTCATTTTCATTTTACTCTCTTTAACTAAAATTTTTCAATGAAATAGTCACAACCATGCATTAACCATCATAACCATAATCGACAATTATTACATTACCACTACATAACAAATAAGCAGGGCCCAAAATTAAAAATACATGTAGCTATGTACCCTTTTGAAATATCTTAATTTTGAAACTGAAAAACTTGAGTTTTCACAATGATGCATTTGGAATACTAGGCAAATTTTGCCAAGCTCATATTGTTTTGAACACTAAATCCATGTCTTTTTGAAAATAAATATGAAGAAGTCTAAAGTGCTTGCAAACTTTTTTCAGTGTCAAGTTGTAGTTTCAAGTTTGCTTCTTTTATAGATAAAAGTTTCAAACTTGCAATGTTGTGTTCGAGATCTTGAAAGTGTTCCATCTCATTTGCAACAGTCTGTTTCAAGCTTTGTGCATTGTCTGCTGCTTCACAACAACTGTCAGAATGGGAATGACTCAATTGAGTGACGTCATTTAGCAAAGAATTTGTTTTTTTCAAAGATATTTCCAAATCAGTAATTGAGGGTAGTTTGATGTCAGTAAGAGGGAGACCATGCCTAGTGGTATCAACATTTTCAGCCATTTCTTTGTAATTGTGGCTTACATCTGCAAGCCGATTCATCACAGGAGCTAAGTTTTCAATTTGATCATCCAATCTTATATCCAAATCCCTTTCAAATTTCAAAGTTTTTATTTCGTTTTCCAGATCTGCTACTTCCTTATGCAGCTTTACATTAGCATTGGATAGCTTTGTTAAATCACTCAAAGCTTTTATCTTCCTTGCTTGTGAGCCTTTCTGCATTGCAGCTTTCAAATAAGCCACACAAAGATACTTTGAGTATGCTGTATTCAAGGAAGAAGCAACACTTTTGGGTGCCTTTTCTCCACCAACTATTTTAGCTTGTTTATCAATCGTAGCTGGCTGTATTGCAGACATATCAGATTCAAAGAGCGTCTTAGATCGACTAGAAGGAGTGGAAGTTTTGTCGTCCGGTTTTTTATTAACTGGAGCTCTTTTTCCTTCAGATTTCTGAAATGTGGGCTTTGGGAGAGACTTGCTGGCCGTGGTTGCAATCTGTTTACTTTTGTCAGAAACTTTGCTCCTAACACTAGCCATTTTTGAAGTTGTTGATAGCTGCTTATAGCGTGATGGCACTGCTTTTGTGAGTTTCTTCTTTCTGGTTGTTTCTTTATTTTGAGACATGGTTACTTCAGCCAAAGAACTTGAAGCATTTTTTGATTGCTTTGTGCCAGAGGAATGAAGATTTTGGTTTACTTCAACTACATCCTTTAGTAAAGTTTCATTTTCACCAACAAACTGTGGTCTCTGAAATTCTTCTGGTTGTTTCTGTTGGGATCCAAATTTTCCAGCATTTATGCCACTTGTAGCTGCCATTGATTCCCGTGATGTATTTTCAGTGATAAAAGCAGTTATGGGGCTATCAATGGTTATTTTTTCAGTTAGTTTATAATTGTTGGCTACCTTGTTTACAACAGCTGGAGAATGGCAAATAACTTTAGGTTGTTTGGGTTTTCCAGTCGTCAGCTCAGTTGCGTTGCTTGATGTTGTAGAAATTTTATTTGACTGAGGAAGTAGCAAATTGCTAGATGAGTGGCCAGTTAAAGAACCTTGAGCAAGCATTTTTCTAGAAGATTTTCTAGTAACTTCAGTAATAGGCGAATATCCAGGACGAGCACTCATGTTTTTAAATCATGTATCGCAGTATTGCACTAATTGCATTATACACTTGAAGTTAGAATGAGTAAACTAACAAAAAGATACATTCTTATCAATTCTTTTTTTTAATTGAGAAGCATTTGCAAAAATACTGTCAATCAATCAACCATATTTACTCAGTCACAAAAATAAGAACAACAATACATGAGAGGATCAGTGATTATATTGCTGAGTTTAAACTAGGAGGGCTGCGAAGTGACCTGCAAGTCTTCAAGTCAAGCAGCCACCTAACTTTTGTATGGTCAAAAGTTATGGTTTAATAACTATTAGCTCGTGCTTTAAGTTTAAAGTTACTTTCAGTTTAAAGGAATTCATTTTTTATAACAATTTTATATCAAATTTAATACTGTCTAGTGAAAAGCTGAAGAAAAAAAAAATTGGGGGGGGGCAGAAATCTTGTCACTTGTAAGATTAAATGTTTTCCTATGTATTCTTTTGAAAGTTGAAAAATTACCGCTGTTATTTTTAATTTTGTTAGGTATATTGTTCCATACTTTATTTAACTCCTCTATATTTGTAATTTTATTAAGTCTATCGTTCCATACTTAACCCCTCTACAAATATACTGATTGCTGATTGAGACAGATGCTAATTTTTGATTTACCATTAACTGTTGTTATTTGTATCTTTAAAGAAACATCCTTTGACTTTAAAAAACCTTACAACAGATAGAGCAGTAGTTCTAAAACATGCTGGAGGTACTGAACCCTACCCTGCAATTTTACGCAAGCATTTACTGAACCCTACCCTGCAAGTTTTACGCAAAGCATTTACTGAACCCTACCCTGAAATTCAAAACATATCTGTTAGTAAACTTGAGCCAAAAGAAGGCAACAGGGGTCAGACATACAAGTGGCGGTGGCGCCACCTCCAAGCTCAGGTGGCGCCACTTGCAACTTCAGGTGGCGCCACTTCTAAGTTCAAGTGGCGCCACCTCTAAGTTTAGGTGGCGCCACTTGCAGCTTCAGGTGGCGCCACTTCTAAGTTCAAGTGGCGCCACCTCTAAGTTTAGGTGGCGCCACTTGCAGCTTCAGGTGGCGCCACTTCTAAGTTCAGGTGGCGCCACCTGAAGCTTCAGGTGGCGGAACTAAGTTTACAGGTGGCGGTACTAAAATCACAGGTGGCGGTACCAAAATTTATTAGTACCGCCATCTGAGAATTGAAGTGGCAGTTGAGATTTGAGTTTGTTGATTTATTTATCAACTCACAAGGCTAAACTGAGAAGCAATGGAAAGTGAATGTTAGAAATTCTAGAAGATAGGCTAATGTTTAATGAAGCAGTGAAGTGTTTAAGCAGTTTTATTGGCATACTGTGTAGGCTAATGCTGAATGAGGATGAATTGGGAATTGACTAGGCCTATGCAAGTAGATTTCTTTAGCTGGTACTGGTCATAGGCATAGCTTATTACCGTATTTTTAGGGGGTGAGGTATCAGTAGTGTGGGACACAGAGTTATTTGGAAAACCTGTGGCAAATGCCTTTCTACTTTTACCGTACTTGTGGGCCTGTACTATTGCATTAGTAGGCTACCAGGCTATCGTACTGTATTATTGGTACCCTTTCTTTTCTAAGTTTCTGGCCATTGTCCAGGCTTTGGTTTGATGAATGATCAAGATAAGAGATACTATTGCCTAGCTTCAGACTTGTACCGGTATTAGTATGGTAGGCTACTTTGTAATGTGTAGCAACTTCAGAAGGTTGAAAGTTAGGCTAGGCTACTGTTCGGAGGCTGAAGAAGTAGAAGCACTCTTAATCATTAGGTGTAATGGTTGATGTGTTAGGCTATCTGTATGGTTGGACTAGGCTTATCCACTACGGTATAGCACTAGGCTTAGCCTATCCACTACAGTATAGGTATGTTTAAATTCAGAAGTAAATAAAATTGGACAGACTGTGTATATACAAGTATTTTTAAATCTCTTTTTTCTTTATTTCAGCTTTACTTCAGAATCTTTGGCTAGAATTGTTTTCTGAATCTTTTCTGTAACATTTGTTTTTCCCACCATGAATCAGTGACATCTTATAAAAACTTTTCCTGCTTCTCAGCTGATTCCTTGAATTGTTTTTAATAACTGACCAGTGTTTTATTTTGTGGTGTAAAATGTAGCCTAATGCTTATAAGTAAATTACCGGTACTGGAAATGAATTATATTGCCCCTAAAACAAAAACGAAAAGACTTTTATTGGTCTAGGCCCCTATCAAAGTAAGGATAAAACTTTGATACTCCCAAAGTATCACCAAAAAAAATAAATTTATTGAAAGCTTTTCTCAATTCAGTAGGCTATGTTTCACTGTCAAATAACAAACAGTCATGTAGGAAATAATAATAGCAACTTAATGTGTTATGTAAGATTGTACCTCCCAATACTAGTGGAACAGTGATGTATCTCTGTTTCTCAGCTGATTCATAAAGTTGTTTACGTTGTTGCTTACAACGTATGGTATGATTTTACCTTTTTTTAGTGTGGAAATTTTATTTTGTATAAATTTAAGCTCACTTGAGGTTCAGTTTGTGACATCAGATGTGACTGTAAATGTACTGTAAGTGTAGCCGATGATGCCCAACAATCTTACCATTACCTACATTGATGCCTGTTAGTGTTAAGATCATAGCTCAGGTGGCGCCATCTGAAGGGTTGGTGGTTTTGAAACAAAGTTGGGGTGGCTGTTGATGTTACAGGTTAATGTAATGTAGTCATGAAGTTAATGTGGATGTTATTGGATGTCAAAATTGCAGTGGATGTAAACTAGTTGAGGTGACGATTTATTAATGTTTAAGTAAATTCTAAAACGAAATCAAACTCACCATTATGGTTGATGTCTGTTCTGTGTTTAGTGTGAAATCTCAAAGCTCAGATGGCGCGACCCGAAAGATTATGTGGTGGTTAAGAATTTTAGATTTAAGCTGCAGCTCTTATTTACATAGGTTTTTGGTTTGTGTGTAACTTTCAAGATCGTATTTCATTAACTTTTTTCCAAATTTTTGATTTCCCTTGCCCTTTTGGCAGTTCATAGAAAACAACAGAGCTATAAGTGGATGTGACAGTTACAACTTAATAAGTAAACTTAAATATTATTTGTTAAATGTTGGCAGACACTGCGGTAAGGTGTTGCTAAAAAAAGAAAATTAATATCGTAGCTGTAACTCCCAACCCTAAATTTCTACAAGTGTCAGACAAAAAAGTTGCAGTGGCGCCACCTGCAACTTCAGGTGGCGCCACCTAAAGTTACAGGTGGCGCCACTATAAGCTTCAGGTGGCGCCACTTGAAGCTTCAGGTGGCGCCACCTGAAGTTGTAGGTGATGCCACCTGAAGTTATAGGTGGCGCCACTTGAAGCTTCAGGTGGCGCCACCTAAAGTTGCAGGTGGCGCCACTTGAAGCTTCAGGTGGCGCCACCTGAAGTTGTAGGTGGCGCCACCTGAAGTTATAGGTGGCGCCACTTGAAGCTTCAGGTGGCGCCACCTGAAGTTACAGGTGGCGCCACTTGAAGCTTCAGGTGGCGCCACCTGAAGTTACAGGTGGCGCCACTTGAAGCTTTAGGTGGCGCCACCTGAGCTTGGAGGGGGTGCCATTTGTATGTCTGACCCGGACCGTGATTTTTTAGACATATATGTTTAGATGCTGCCGATGAGGTGGCCGAGGTAAAAAAAATGCTCGAGGTGTAAAAATTTTTTTTTCAAAATTTTTTTTTCAAAAAATTTTTTTTTTAAATGTTTTTTCGGAAAAAACTTTTAAAAAAAGGTTTTTAAATGACAGTTTTTTTTTTCAAAAATATCAGTTTTTTTATTTTTTTTTCAAAAACATAGTTTTCAAATATATATTAAGCTTTTTCCCCCCCCCAAATTTTTTTTCGAGCAAAAAAGTTTTACTTTCATTAAAATGTTTGTATTTTCGACACTTTTCATGTGACACTTGTCCAGAAAAATTGTCAGAATAGAGAGGGCATAAAAAGGAGTGCCTTTAGGAAAAGATGAGTAGCGATTGGCTGGAAAAGGGTCAATTAGGGTGTAAACTGTACACGAATTTTTTTTTGTCTGCGTAGCTGATAGGGTATGGTTAAAAGTTTTGATAAAAGTGACTTTAAAAGCAGGTAGATAGATGGAAGGAGAGCGGAAAAAGTTTCGCAGAAATTGATTTCATATTGTACTTTTTCCAATCATGAAGAATGTTTTTCACTATATGTTTGTGTACACAAATGATGCTCCTCATCGATCCTTTTCCAGTTAATCACTGTTTGGCTTTTTCCTATGGCGGCTCCTTTTTCAGCGCTGTTTGTTCTGTCGATTCTTCTTGATAAGTGTCAGATGAAAAGCTTCGAAAATATTATATAACATTTTAATCCAAGTATATACTGTAAAACTTTTTTGTTCAAAAAACATTTTTTGGGGGAAAAGGTTTTATTTGAAAAAAAATGTGTTTAAAAAAAAACAAATTAAAAAAACACTTACCGTATTTATTCGAGTATAAGTCGCATTTTTTTGTACCAAAATATCACCCAAAAAGTCAGGTGCGACTTATACACGAATACATGAAGTGCATTGTATGCCATACGAAATTTTTTGAGGTGTTTCCTTGCTATCGAATTCTACACTGTCTCCTTTCATTTGATCATATCACTTATTGCCTTCCATGCGAGTAGCGTTGCACTTTCAACACTGTCACCTTTTTTTCATGTTCTAACACGTTTAGTTATCATTATTTTATCCACTTACGTTGCGTTGCATCACTTGCCACCTTGATCGGATGCTGATGAGGATGTTCCAGAGGTAAACAGGGCTATTTGAAGACAGTGACAGCAGTGATGACTTCAATGGTTTTTAATTTTTTGTTATGAGATTGCAATGAATGAATAATGTTTTTAAAAATTTTGTCCTGTTTTTCATGTCAAAAATGTGGGTGCGACTTATACACGCATGCGACTTATACTTGAATAAATACGGTATTTTTGAAAAAATAACTGTTACCGTATTTGAAACAAAAATTTTTTTCCATGTCTCATTATGGTACCGGTAGATTTATTTTGTAGAGTGTAAACCAATTGTCTACAGGTACATTGAAAGCATTAGACTAATTTTGTTTTATGATGTGATTTTTGTTTTTCAGAAAAGTATGTTATGGTATCGATAGTAAGCTTAAACAGTTGTTTCTGTTGGCTATTTCGTGCTGTTTATGAAGACTCCCAATGCTAACGCTACAAGTAAATCTAAAAGCTGGATTCGTCATTAGTTATGCAGTGGAGTTTTTGCTTATTGTGCAATGGATTGCTGTGTTGCTTTGCTAGAGAAAGCAAAAAAAACAAAGCACTTTTTGCATGATTTGGCACTATCATCGAAGGATCAGAATTTAGCACAGTACTGTAATACTAGCAGTTGGTTTGAGAAAAAGTCAGCCTCTGAAACTAGATTCATTTTTTTATTCACTAGTGGAGCGCTTATCGATGTTTAGTGCAACATTTAATGCTTTCGTGAGCATTTTATTAGTTAACACTTTCTTGCGGTATGGCACCAGTACGTTGCGACGATCATGTTTACCTAGGGATGTTCATTCTAGTATTTTGATTCCGATTCCCAAATGATCCAAAATCTTTTTTTGATACTACTGAATCGAAATACTCGTGCTAAATTTTTAGGCAGCACTGCTTTGTACGGAAAATAAACACGCATCACGAGCATTGTTACATAACAGCATCATTTAATTGCCTCGCATGATGATTAGAGAGATGGTTAGTACAGGCGGCGCCGCTTTCACGCACACTCGCATGCTCGGCCGTGTGTATTGTCACAAATGCAGGAGCGCATGTGTTTGCAAATGCGCTAAAAAAAAAGCCACCCGCTCGCCTCACTACTTTTTCGCAAGTCCCACGTGCAAATAAACAATAACGTCACAATTACTTTTGTGATTGCGGAGATGTGGTTACTTTTTAGCAGTTTGCCGGGCGCCGATCATGTAAATGTCAGATATTGAATTAGCAAAAGTCTTTCTGCGGAGATCGTTACCATAACTGTACTGTTATTAAATCTTCAGTTACAAAAGGACAGGTATAACATAATACTAGTCATAACAAAAGTTTTTACAGATAGAGAATTAAGACTTCAATTTAAATTTACATGCGATTGCGATAGTCTGGGTAATTATGAAGCGTTCAGCGGCAGGAAGAAAAAGAACATCTGATGTATGGGACCACTTTGAACTTCCCGTCTTGGACAAAGACGGAAATAAACGTGTTCGTTGCACGCACTGCAGAGAGAGTTTAACTTATATACTGTGCAGAGAGAGTTTAACTTACTGTGTTTTCTGCGAGCTTTTGATTTCGATAAAATTTTTCGTTACCAGCACCAACATCTTGTCATATGTAAATAGTGAATCGAAATTAGGAATCGAAATACTGGAATCAAAACATTGGATTCGGAATCGATTCGAAATTAGCAAAGAATCGGTAATGAACATCCCTATGTTTACCTCAAAGGGCTTTGCTCCAAAGTACAGTTTGTAAGATGCAGACAAATTTATAGCTGTAAGGTCAAGCCCCCCTTCTTGGCAATTTTTTGGTTACAGTATGCCCCTGATAAAAAACATGTAGATTTTTTCATGTGAAAATTGTTACTCAGCATCTGAATAAAATTGTTGTTAGTTTTCACATTTTCACGTAACTGATGCTTCCTTCCCCAGTCCAATTATTTATTGTAAAAATGCTATATCAAGTTTTTTTGTTTAGTGGTGACTGATGAGAATGGAACTATATTAATGGACATGCTTGGCAGCTGCAGTACTTTATCAATTTTCTGCAAAATTTTACAGTTTTCAGTAAGTATAATAACTGATTACATTGATAAACAATAAAACATGAATAAATACTTACAGTATACTGTAATCTTTAAAAAAATGTCGTACAACAAAAAAAAAAAATTACGCAGCAAAAAATTAAACTGTCACTTTCTACTCATAAGATATTTATTGGCTTTCTAGTTCGATCTGGTTACACTGACTGTAATTGTAATGATTGAACTTCAGACTTGAAATTGTATACTTGATCACTTTATTCATCATAATAAAGCAGTTTAAATTTTAAGAGACAGGAAGAAATGTTTTGAAATTCACAAACAACTAAATTCAGATATTACACAAAGATACAGTAAATGAACATAATACGCTGGACACTTCTATTTTCATTACATAGGACTGTAGTGAAAAATCACTATAAATATTCATGATTATAAAACTTGGGAGAGTTCAAAACTATTTCTTCCAGTTCAACTTGATCACTGTCACAAACCTTGAGAAATATGAAGACTTTTAAGTGGACATTCTGGAGAAAAAATTCCATGTTTGTTGCTATTCACAGAAGTAATTAGGTCAATCCAAAACTTTATAAAATTTTTTTTGATTTTTGTTTTATCTTCTTAGCTCTTGTATACAGTATAGCTTGAGACCAATTCTAAATATAGTTATATTCACCAAGCTGTCTCGACCAAGCAGACAGCGAAAGAACTTTTGCGAATTTTCCAGTATTCGAGCAATTGTTACTTTTTAAACAACAAGCTAACAAACATTGCGCAAAAACACTATTAATACGTTCAAAACTAGCCCGCTAGTACCGTAGGTTATTCTGTATTCTGTGAAAAACAACAACACCATGTTAGTTTAAAACAAAAGAGCAAAAGTTGCTTAGCCAAAAGAATCACTATGCTGATACAGCAGCTTCTACTCTGCTGCATAGAATAAATTTTTGTTTTGAAACCTAGATGTCGTGGGGATGGGTCCACGACTTTTCAGCGCCAATATTCTGTGCTTTTTACTAACACTAACCCAAAGCCCTAACCCAAACCCTAAATAAGTCAAAGAGCACCGAATTGGCGTCAAAACGATCTGTGCAGAAAACGTACGGCTACGAAATAGGTGGCGCCGAAATGGTCGCACCGAAAAGACGTGATCCCCGTGGGGATAGGCCCACTGCTTTGGTGAATTCATTAAAATGCAGCTCTGAGATCAAGCATAGCTATGAAAAATCACTGTAAATTTTACAGCCTTAGATGTCCAGATGTGACTGATGATATTGAAATTTAGAGAGGCATATTTTTAGTGTCCCTAAAGCCTAACAATAGTACAATATCGTAGTAACTCTGCCAAATTAAGCTAGCTAGCCTAGGGCTGTTCCGCATCTAACCTTGCTAACAGCCTACTCTTTGGACTGATAGTAGGTGCTAAACCATACAAATATACTATTTACAATATTTCCTAACAAACTGCAATTGTAAACATATGGTCAGTGATTTAGTAGGTCATGTTACTACAACTTACAAGTAAGCGATGTTGAGCAACTGCTTGCGAAGGTTGCAACCTTTCGCCAACTTGCTCAAGTTGTCGATAATGTCAACACGTTTGCATTTTTGTAACAAAATGTCAATCACATACAAAATCTGGTTATAATTTTAGAAAAAAAATTTTTTCAAGTTTCTAGAAATGTTCTTCCAAAACCTCTTTCGAATAAAAATTTGACAATGAACTGAATGGCTTATGAAACACAAATATTTGTTTTTTTACTCAGACCATAGTATAAGGCCCTTGGAGTTAAAAATTTCAAAACAAGCCACTTGACTATACATGCGTATAGCCAAAAAGAAACATTTTATTTGCAGCTTTTGCATTTTTAACATACTGTATATGACGAATTTTTAGCAAAGGCTGATTGTCAAAACTAATGTGGGAAGACAGGTGTGATTAATTGTTAAGTATCTTTTAAATCAGTTGGGGGGCTGCTTTCTATTTTAATGTGGCCTGCATCTGAAGTTTGTCACAGCAAACAACTTAGCATCAAAACATTCAAATGTTTATGTAAGTTTTGTAAAAGTATTCTCTTGAGATAACTTCGCCATTATTACAGTTATTGCGAGTAGCAACATCTTCGACTTCAGCAGACATCGCATGTCTTGCCAAACAGAAGAACTTTCAGCCATTTACTGGGAGTTTTTCTGCTCCTTGAATTTTATGTGGAATTTGAGATTTTTTGCGGCCCACCTGCAATGTTGTGCAATTCATGCGGCTTGCAGTACTAAGAAGATTCCCCATCTATGTTTTAAATCTTTGCATTAATTTCATTAACAAAGTTATGTGTTTCAAAGAAAAAAATTATTGTAGGTGATATGCAACCATGTATAAAAGAATGTGTTTCAAAGATTGTTGGCAGAAATCATTTGAATGTGTTTCATGGTAGGTTTTGAAAATCAAATTTAGATCTTTGTAAAGCTTTGAAAGCTCCTTACTACATCAAATTTAATTTAGATATTATATTTTTTAAAAATAAGATAGTGCTATCTCTCATTTATCAAATCAAATCTTTCATTATACTTGCTGTAGTATGCCAAAGCGTGTAACAAGTTTGTGGGGCCCATCTCCGCGTCATTGCGCCCAGGCAACACAGCTCCTTTCGAAGAAATGTCGCAGCGGTGGCGAGCCATTGGCAACACTGTGTCCGATTTGACCGGCTCGAGATTTGAACCTCTGCCCTACCGCTCCAGAGACGAACGCGTTACCGCTCGACCAACTGGTAATTAAGGGCAATTTATAGCATGCTTAAACAAATGTGCAAATGCAATTTAGTCCAGATCTTGATAAAAACTATCTGCTTGAAAATGTCATTGATTTTTATCATAAACCAATAATTGATTGATTAACCATGACTCGTAGTTAAAAGTTGTCTCTAGCTTGCAAATTGCACAACCTTTAAATAAGACTGAAGGCAAAATCAATGTGGGTATCTCAAGTTAAAGGCAATTGAATTTGGCATTGACTTTATCCTTTTTGACCCAGCCATTTCAGAGGTATTTCACTTTAAACACCATGTAGAGGCCTCTTTAATTATAATTTTTATTGGCTACCGTGACGTTTAAATGTAGTAGCCTAGTCCATAGCGAAGGCCAATACTGTAAGCTAGATGTATGTTTTAAGGCCCCTGCTATGACTTATCCTAATTGCGGCATTGCTTTACGATTGATGAAAGTCGACTAAGCTGGTGTCATCGATGTTATGACAGTCAGAGTTGCCTACAAAAATCATAATTAGATAGGCCCCTGGATTGTGTTTGAAGTAGAATGTCTTGGGAAAGGCTGGGTTTAGAAGGACAAAGTCAATGCCTATCTAATCTTGTACGATTGCCCTAACTTTACATACCTGCATTTTTGCCTTCTGTTCTTTTTTTAGTTGTTTTTGATGGGTTGCAGGATTTTTCTTGCTGCATTTTAGCTTACATTTTAGTTGTAAGGTGTTATTGTTATTATTGTTATTCTGTTCTTTTTTTAGTTGTTTTTGATGGGTTGCAGGATTTTTCTTGCTGCATTTTAGCTTACATTTTAGTTGTAAGGTGTTATTGTAGTCAGCTTTCAATATGCAACTCATTGAGTTAAATTTTTGTTCTTTTTTGTTTCTTCAGGTGCTCTGAAAAATGTTGAAGTTTGCACATTGTGCAGCTACACAAACAGTACCAGTAAGTAATATTGTGATATTTTCATGGAGATTCTGCCAAGCAGTAAAATTTCGGAGTAAAATATAATTGATTTTATTATTTACTACATTGGCGCTGTTGGGTGAGATTCAACTCCCAAAATTACACCACATTGTAGCAGTATGTTCGCATTTTGTTGGAGGAGATTTTCAGATTATAAACAATTTATGTCCTACAGTATAAAAGCATTTAATTTTCCAATTTTTTTCAGTGTTTTTCGTTAATTTTCAATGTTTATGTTGAAAAAGTATTTTGGTTTACAGTAATACTGCTTAAGTCTTAGTTTTTTGTTACATCTTCACAGCTTAACTATGGTGGTACTGTTTTTTATTTTCATCTACTAAAACAATTCACCATTTATTAACCTCAATATTCAATGAATGATCAAAAATAATATCGCCAGTTTGGAAAAATAATAATAATTGCAATTTTTACCCCCTTGAGATAACACCAACAAGTGTTGATTCATCTGACTAAGTGGCCGTAGTAACATTCAAATAAAATGGCTTTACGGAAATAAGCTTCATTGATTCTACCGTAATAAGGTGTAAAATAGTGGCATCAAACAGTGGCAACATCCTTAAAAACTCAATTCAAATAATGTTAAGAAATGAATACGAAATTTAACTAGTAAAAAATGAAGGCTTTTCAGATATGAAGGCGAAGCAGAACCACAAAGTCCAAAAATATATCTCTCTGCAGCATACAAAACTTTTGTCAACTTGTGCTATAAACATTCCGGTATGTTATAAAACAAGGCATTGCAATAATAAATAATCAAGGTAGGACAATATCAAAGAATGAAGTAGCTGAATTTTAAATACAATTTTGAAATTACGTAAATTGGCATAACAAGTACTAATTTCTCTATTGATATGCTTTTCAAGGTTCAAGTCTGTCATCAAATATTACACCAACAATTTTGAGAAAATGATTTGGCATAGGCAAAGAATCGCTATCATTATTTGGTACGTTAGAATGAAGATCTGAGATCTGAGTGAAGACTAACTTCACCAAATTTTTGCGGCGGAGTTATTGTAAAACAAAGTAAAGGTTCAGAGCGGTAAAATTAGCTGCTTTTTAATACAGATAAGCCAGCTTTCTAAAATTTAAAGTTCTGTCACAATACTGACAAAATAGAAACCCTGAAGTAAGAGGTAACTTTGAACTGCAATATCTTGAAAACGACAAGACGTAAAAAATTAAAATTGGTGAGAATGCATTTTAGGTTTATCCCAACCTTTTGGTCATGAGTGAAAGATTTACCGGTAAGTTAAATAAATTCCCTTTTAAATCGTTAGCTTTGGCTGCCCTCGTATATTTCTACATCATTATCCATAACTTTTGTATTAATTTAAATCAATACAGCAAACTTTGTTCATGTTTTGCAGGTAGGTGAAAAAATAGTCGAAAATCTTCCGGCTCTCCCTTCATCGTTTAACTTTTCGTCTTCCGTAGAAAGTTTGTGACAATGCCGTCTCGACAATGCCAAAGCAATTCTGCGGAATTCAGGTGAAATTTCAGTTGCACAACATACAAGTAGATTATGGATTCGTATCCAACCATATTCCATAGCATCACCGTGTACATTACGTCTAATTTTTCGCCGCTTAGTTCCTAAACTTAAGTAATAAATTCTTCCAAGTATCATCATTTTGGAATGTCGTACAGCTGGCTTGATGATTTCCAATCAAGTTTGTTAGTTCGTGCTGCTTTGTACAAAATGGTTGTCAATTTAGTTATCCTTGCTGTGGCCGTTGCCATGGCTTTGCTTGCTTCCATCGGCAACGCGTATAGGCTGGAAATAAATTTGCTTTTACTACTGCTGCTACTCTTCGACTTCCATTCGCTGCTAAGTATAGTCGGCTGCGTGGCCGAGAGGGTATAGGTGTCGTTAATTTCCTGTCCTTTTCCACTGGTCCAATTGCCTCCAGCTTCACAGCTGAAACCTTTGCCCTCAAGCAAGGTCTCGATTGGTGTACTAGCCATTTGATGACGTGCAAATTCCAGTAAGTTCTTTTCCTAACCAACTCCCAATCAGCCCTCTCCATCGTTTCATCAGCCCCCTCTTATCTCCTGCCTGAGTCCCTCTGTAATGTTTGGTCCCTCGCCTCCTCCCTCTCCAACAACACCATCTTGAGCTTCCAATGGGTCCCCGGTCACGCAGGTCTCCCCGGTAATGAAAAAGCGGATTTACTTGCCAAAGCTGGTGCCTCTCTGCCCACTGACGCGATCCCATGCCCTCTCCCCCCAGTTGTTGCCAAAGTTTGTTATTCCCAATACCACAATTGGAGACGTCACATCTCCCACTCCCATCTGAACTTCCAAGTCCCCGAAGTCTCTTCGGAGGAACTTCTCCTTTCTCGCCCCATTCGCTGTGAGCTTTCCCGTCTTCGCTGCCATGGCCACAGTCTTCTTTTATCCTCATATCTTCACAGGATCAGTCGGAAGGAGAATTCTGCTTGTAGTGCCTGTGGACACCCTCTACAGGACCTCAATCATTTCCTCCTCGACTGCCTGCCTCTGAACCCCTTCGTAAATCTATCTCTGGCTCCTCTCTCTTTATTCTTGACCTATGGTCCATACCTTGGGGTGTGGCCCGACTGTTGGGTCGTCGCGGAGTTCCTCTGCACCCCCATCCCTCGGAAGGGGTCGGGTAGTACCACCACCACCCTGATTGCATGATCTTGGGCTCAACCCGCACCCTAGTCAAGGATTTGCGTCCTTGGATAAGACGCTTAATAATGATGATCTCTGCTTGGTGGCTTTGAACGAGCAGCAAATCTACACCGAAATAAGTCTAATATCAACTGCAAAGCTCTAAATACTGTATGATCAATTCCTAAGCATGTGCGGATTCGTCCATATGATAGAACCACCGTTGCTTTGTCGTGATCGGAGGATAAAGATGCATCAATCAATCAGAATAGCTTAGATGTTCTGAGATAAACTGTTTGCAGGATTAATGAAAGAAGTAAGTTTTGTTTGCGGCGAAAGTAGTTCTGCAACGAGTAAACGAAAACGGGTAAGTTTATACTAGGCCTTGCAGGTTTGCAATTTTTTGGACGATATTGAACTGCGACAAAACCAGCCAATATAAGGAAAAAATGAAGGCAAGCAAAATTTCTCCAGGGTTTCATGTGAACATTAGTCCGGTCTTGTAGGTTTCATCCATGAAAAACTAAGTTCTTTTTTGTCCAAAGTTTTATATGTCTATATCCGCACTAACCAGACTGTCACATAATGGACAAAATAAAGTTTTTTAAATTTTTTTTTATAAAGGGGGTACACCCGGTACAGCCCTATCTTGAAATGTTGCTCTTGTCGTTCATACACATAAGTTTTATCAATATATAACAGTCTTCTTAGGATAGTCCAAAATAAAATCAAGTTTATTTCAACAAAATGCTCGATAGGTTTGTCGTCGCAGACGCGAAACCAAGACTTTGTTATTGGGGTTTTAATCCAGTGGTCAAATAATTTTGCTTGAAAATGTCTCAATTGGGCAGCGTGCTGAGAAAAAGGGATGCGTATCACAGACGTAGGTCTGTGCTTCGCCTCCAGATCTGGGCAAGTTTTGTAATATTTTAGAAAACATAGCCATTTAAACGCCATTTGAATCAAATTTTGTACAAGTCATCTAAAAGAACTAATTTTGCTAAGATTTTAAAGCCAGTTGAAGAATTGAATTGCGTAGCCCCTTAAAGCACTCCCCTTACGCTCAAGTCAAGTCCAAACCATGTTTCAACGCTTACAGTTTTGGGTTAAACTTCCTAAGTGACTTAGCTGAGATGGAGGGGGAGAATAAAGTCTTTTAGCCCCCCCCCCCGGCTTAAGCTGAGAAAGAAAATCATAAATGATTATAATGTCAAGGTGGTCACGAAATTATTTCATGCCGACCCACTTCTTGCTCTTGGAGAAAAGATGTGTCTGTGACATCAAAATACCAGGATTAACCTATTTCGAAAAAGTTGATCGAACTAGTTTGTTGCACGACAAATATTTTTATTTTGTGCAACTCGGCGCAAATGTAAGGCTACTAGTGGTAATTGATGTGGGCCCCGGCCTCTCAATTGGCCCTGTTTGCTGTGTAAATCAACTTTTTAAAATAAAAGTAAGCCGTCACTATACCGGCACTTCTAGCACAATTTTAAAACCTGTAAAACGCAGAAGAAAAATACGTGGATAAATCTCAACATTTTTTAACGCACAATTTTCTGATTTTTCAAAAAAAGGGCATTTAAGAAACGCGACATCTTTGCATGAGTGATTTAACACGAGACAACTAACGCTGGAGCATGTACTTTCGCAGAATAACTCTTTGATTTTATTTACCGTTAGGGTATGGCAATTAATCCCTTAACTGGAACTTTAAAGCAAACTTAAAAGGAATAAAAAAGAATTTAATGCAAATCGAACCCGGTGAATCTGAAACTGTGTTTAACGCCAATTTTATACGGTAATGTGCGTGGTGCACTTCCAACTTGGTCGTTTTAAGTAGGTTTTCAAATGATTACGATTGAACTAAGCTCTTTGAAAATACTGTGACCTTAATGAAAAAATTAAATTGACAGCACTGCTGTTATTGTCAAATCGTATTGATTAATTTTACTTTAATATCATAGATTGGATGTGATCTCTGCTTCCGCTGGTATCATGCGACTTGCTTACGTTTCAACTTCAGCAGAACCTTGGGGAAGTGTCCAATGTGCCGCTAGTGTTTGAAATGAGATCAAGAAAACCAACCGAATTTTTTTTATGATGTTCATAATAATTATGATGTGTTGAAGTTAGCAGCCTAGAGTTTTAATCTTGAATCGAATTTTTTAAAATAAAATTTCTGTTCTAGAATCGTTATATCTCTTGTGTCTTTTTGAAGAACTGCAAAACCAAATTTTAGTGCAATTGCAATAACTTAAGGTCGTTGTGAGAAGCTATCGTGTTGTTTCATACCATGTGCTGCATCGCAATACTGGAATGATGTAAGGGTTTTTACTTCTAAACTATCCTCCACATTCGATTTAATACGGCAGTTGGTGGGAACAGAATGAATCCATAATGCTCTTGATATGTACATAGCACTTTCTTGGAATATCTGTTTCAGCTCAATATCTTTAGGGTGTAAACCAGTACTTAAATTGTAGGGGGGGACACGTACCCCAATTGAGGATTTGGCGTCCCCCAATCGAGATTTGAGCGCTGGTTGACCAGACCAAAAAGAGCCGGTCAGAACAAATCCACAAATTCTGGCCGAAGAGGTTCCTAAAATGCGGCGAAGACCTTTTTTTGGTCTTCGCTTGATTTCAGGGACGGTATTGCAGAATTTCTGCTGAAGTTCTTTCGCATTCTGAATGCGTTTGGTCAAGCTTTCAAAAGCGTCCCCCCATGCAAAATTTCACAGTTTAAGTACTGGTGTAAACTATAGATATACCCTACGGTAGTTTCCATCTATTTAGTTCAATTGAAGCCAAACTCGAATCGAACCCCAACTCAAACCGTAGTCTTGACCCTCAAAACAGCGAAAGAAAATTGCGTGGATATTTATTATTTCCGTTTTACTGTCTAAAATCAGGGATACCCCTGCCTAAAGTTAAATCTACTTTCGCTAATAGTGAAACAAGGGTTGGGGCACATCTTTATTACCTTAAGTAGTTCTCATTTCAACAAAACCGATTTCGAAAAGTATCTTTTTATGATATGTAATTTTCGCTAGAATGTTTGAGTAATCGCCAATTTAACAAATAAATTTAAAGCAGGTAGAGGCATTAATTTTAGCGAAATGTCTAGTTTTAACCTCAAGTTCCTAGTACCGGTAATTGAAATGTTTGACCCAAGCCCCACGCTTTTGAGACACCTGCCACCCTTCATTAAAATTGTCAATAACGCGCTCCAACATGTCTCCCGGAATTTCCTGATGTCACATTTGAACTTTTCCTACAGTTTCTCAATTGTTGAAGGATTATTTTCGTAAACCGATCTTGGAAGTAACTCCAGAGGACGTAGTCTGAGGAAATAAGATGTGGGGAAATGCGGAGGCCATGGATTGTCTGTCCTCGAAAATAACTTGTCCTCTGGAAAGTACTGTTTTAGAAGGTTGGAATAATGAGAAGGCGCCTCATTCTGTTGGAAAACAATTGCATTTATGTCATCAAACCTCTACCTCTGTATGGCTGGAATGAAGCGTCGCCTCAGCATGTCCATGTACCGCTCTGAGTTAACTGACAGTTTGGCCGTTATCTACCACATAGCAAGCACCAGTGTTTCTTCGCTGCAGTAGTTTTGTACACTGAGAAGTAAGCTAATTGTAGAAAGAAATAATGCTACTGGGATTTAAACTTAGTTTCGTAGGAACACCAAATTAGGGTTGCCGATTCGCTTTTTTAACAAACTTAAATTGTGAGTTGATGACATACGCTACTAAGTTTGTCACGTTTTTTCAATATAAATCATAAAATACTTGAAAATCAAAGCGAAAAACGTCCAAAAAAAGGTTACTAAAGTTAAGTATATAACTGAAGTAAAACTCCTTAAACTTTGGTAATTCGGCTCCGACTCTCTTAGTTGTTGTCCAGTGTTCATTCAATCTTTTTACTCTTTACTACCACAACAACAGCGAATGTATAGTAACACAATATAAGACGTAGAATCAGGAAAAACACACATCGTCAGACGTTAAAACATGTAGAGAATCTAAGACAAAAAAGCGATTTTTATTAGCAAGGTTGCTACACCTGTCACACCAGTTGAAGTATGTATAATGTAGGCCTAATTATTTCATCAATCACACCACTGCCGTCGTTAGAGCAAATGAAGTAAGGGGGCACTAAAGTTTGCTTATAAAAACTGACCTTCAGATTTTGTACGGCTACAATTATGCACAATTGTAAAACAAGGCCGGCAGGTTTTTTTAGCTAGTTTCGTCAGCGGCCCATAATTGCTCGAAAAATCTATCTACAGCAGTGAATGCTACCAGACGTGAAACCAGGATTTTGGAAAGAGGAGTGAAGCAAAAGTTTTGTTTTTTTGTACAAACACTGCCTGATTAAGCCCCAGTGATGCTAAGCAAACTGATGCAACTCAAACGTATCACAAAAGGCATAGTCACTAAATATTTAGTGATTGTGTAAGGGGGCCTGGAGGCGGAGCATCCAGCCGCTGGGCGATTTTTACGATTATGCAGCAAAAATATAGAGATTTTAACGCCATTTTGATCACACTTCGCACTTTTTTAAGCCATATGATTAACTAAATTGCTAAACTTCAGAAGTCATTTAAAAGAATTAAATTGCTAAGCACTTTCAGCCTTCTCCTACGTCAGGTCAAGTCTAAAATACGTTTAAACGCTCGTATTTGGAGGTTTCAAAGTGACTTGGCAAAGAGGGCTTAAGCCCCTTCACCCTGGTCGCGCCACTGACTGTGACCTCAAAATCTTGAGTGTGCTCTAAAAATCAAAACAGAAAAAATTGTTTTCACGTACCGTATTGTTTCATGTCGTAATCACTAACGAAGGACCGGTAACCATTCTGCAGGCTTACTCCTCTCTGCGACATATCCGTAAAGGCGTGTAATTAAGACGGAATATTGCGTCAGATTAATGTACAGCAGTTGGTTGCGAGCGATTTCGCAAAGAATCGAGAAAACGTCCAAAGAGAATTATGTTTGAACGTTAATTATCTTTTTTCCATCATTGTTTGTTGTCTTGTCGTTGCGTGATGTTTCAAAAACAATATTTTGAGTAAACCAAAATAGGGATAGCGGCACAAGCGGCCGTTAGGGGGTCACGGCCTCCTGCCCCCCGATAGCGACGGCACTGAATCACACTCATCAACATACACATGAAGGCACACACGATGTACGTCAATCTAACGGCTGCAGTACTTGTTCAAATAATTGATAAAGAAAAAAGAAAGGGGGCAGTGACCAGTGCGAGGCCAAGCACGGTTACGTAGGTGGTCAATGGGAGGCGCAACCGGCCAAAACTATGTTTAGCTCAACGGAGCAAGATGAGGAAAGAAAAACCACCCTGAAAATAAAACCTCACCGTGTCCAGAAACCCTTTCAAGCGGCAGCTGGTCATAGTATCAAGATAATAACAATTTTGTAATCGATACATATGCATTAATATAATTATATACAACATACAGCAATAGTGAGTCACACTATCCACATTGCGTCTAAATAAATAGCCGGTAAAAAAGTACCATAACTTATGATCGTTCCGATATCTCGGTTAGAACAAAAGTATACTGATTTTTCAAGAGAGGAATTATAGATTTGTGTCTAGGTATTGTTGATGATGTGTATCAGATCAATTAGGCAGAGTCCAGTGATACTCAATTTGAAGGGCAACGGCTTTAGTTTGCTGTGCAAACTACTGGAATTCACGACGAAGTTTCAAAATTTGATTGGAAGTTCAGTTGGTTTGGAGAAAAGGAGCACTTTTTTCTGCTTCTCTCTAGTAAAATAGGTTTAATGCGGCAAACATTTGATCAAGATTCCACAATGATGCTGTTCTCATAATTTGCTCTTCTGCAACCTGTCAATAAGGACATCGGTATCAAACTTTCCTTCCATCATATACTGATACATCAGAACAAGATTTTTTCCACTACCGTGTTGCAACATTTTGTTTCTGAAAAAAAAAAAGTTCAATTATTTATTAACTACCGTACCATACATGTTTTCAACCAAAGAGCAGTAACTGTGGGAAATTAAATGTCGTTGCAAGTCAAACGTGTTTAGCGAGTCAATAGGCCTAGCTCCTATGACGTAAGAGAACGTCACCTTCTAAAGCAGTATACCCTGATTCAATTGCAAGTAAGGTTAGAATCTAAATTGTTACAAACTGGCAACTTCACTTTTCAGTTTTTCAAGGATCAAATTAGTACCGTACAACTAACCATAATCGCAGTCATATTTCTTTATGGGATCCTTTCGAAAACAGTTGTTTCTAATGCGATATTATATGGAAATAATATTTTGTTTCATAATCGGTCTAGTGCGCAAATTGATGATGCCAGCAGTATCTGTTTTAACCGGCAGACTGTTAAGGAAAACACTGCAGTTACTGGAAGATATTACAGTTAATATTTTGTTAACTGAGTGATGGAATGATGTTTTAAATCAATATCAATCATATTACCTGAAAAAAATTTGGGTTTATTGTTTATACAAAATACGTCACTACAGTCAGTAGTAGCATTGTTTGCTAAAATGGTTTTGGCGCATTCAATTCTGTCTAGTGACTAAAGGTTAATTTTAGAAAAATATCGACTGTTGTGGAACGAAAAAGTTGTTTTGCAACCAAAAATTATTGAGATTTTACAATTTCAACACAAAATTTTTAATTAATTTTGAGCTATCTTTATTAAATGATTTAAATGAAACAAACCTGCCCTGAACAGGGATATTCTTGTCCCTACATCTCCAAATACAAAGATAGTGCCAAGCTTTCCAAAAAAACTCATTGGTATGAATTTAGTTTATGTAATAAAAATTTTGCAATAAAAATCAGCAGGAAGATTCTTTAGATAAATAACAAAAAGGTAAAACATCTTTCTTTTTGAAATGTGCGAGTGGACAAACACAAAACAAGATACCGAGTATGTGATAGCCAAAAAAATTACCTGATTAATAATTTCATTGCCGACATTCCATTGAGGTTGAAAGATCCATGCAAAATCAGGCCGGCAAGAGAATAGCAAACCTAAAAAATAATAGTCAGAGAATGGTAAAAGATTTCTTTATATATTATAATCTATCGATGCTGTCTAATAGTTTTGACGAGATCAAAACACATTGAAATACAACAAAAATTATATATGTTTCACAAAGCCAACAATTTTCACTAGTGCCAAATAATAGAATTTTCTGTAGTGTTGCATTCTCTGTAAGTAAATAAAAACTTTCGTGCTAGTAACATGATCTAGTAAGGGAAACACAGACTGCTATGAATGTTTACATTTGACTTACTAATCTTATTAATTTAACTTGAGAAATATATCTAATTACTTATCAAACACCATTAGCCAGTTAGATGGAAATCTGACTGTTTGAGATAGCAGAAAAAACATTTACAATAAAAATTTATGCAAACCTGCAAGAAATCTGCAGTCAACTACAAAAGCTCTTCATGGAATTGGATAGCCTTTTGCCATCATGCATTTTGCAGTATTTAAATACTGCCTATCATAAAATCAAACATAAACAAATGTGTAATAGTCCAAGGTTCTTTATCAAGTCCAAAAAAGTCACAAATTAGTAAAAGCTTCAGAAATAAACTAAAGAAGTGACAGATTTATTTACTTCAGATTTCAGACATACACAGAACCACAGATAAATACAAAATGATGAGAGACATCTAAAAAACCATAAGATCAGGGTTGATATTTCAGATTTAAATAAAGGAAGTGGCTATTTTGCCTCTTAGAGGCAAAATAGTGTTTTCCCTCTGTTTCGGTTGGGGTTGAGGTAAAGCTTAGGGTTAAGGTTAGGGCTATTTTGACATCGGAGGCAAGATACCGGTAGCGTTTAGGACTATATTGCCTCCTAATTGCAAAATAACATGGGGCTATTTAGCCTCTGCAGGCAAAATAGCCACTGCCTTAAATAAAAATACTCTTCTACGTACTAGCACCACAGATCAGAATAAGTTTGTGCATTTATTATTTTTATTCTATTTGCACCAATATGCAATTTTAATCAAATGAGCAATTAATTAAGTCAGAAGAAACATTACAAATGTAACCAATTCAATAGAAATAAACTGGGGATGACTTAAACATATATTACAATCCAGCAAACACTACATAAGAGAAAAAGCAAAAAACAACACATAAAACATAGATTTCACAAGTATAACAACAGCAGAAATAGTACCTAAACATTGAAAAAAAATGCAATATGTTATGCAGAAGTGGAGTCCTTGGCCTCAAGGACGTCCTCGAGGACACAATTTGAAGTCCTTCGCCTTGAACACAAGTCCTCGAAAATGTCCTGTCCTCAGCTTGAGGACAGCACTATTTTATGACATGTTGAAAACGGGCCAAGGTGATGAGCAAGGTTGTTTTGTCTTGGAACACGCCAGAGAACTTGCAAAAAAAAAAAATTTTGACGATTGAATTTTGTGGAAAAGTTGCGAATTTGTGGGCGAAGACCTTTTTTTGAGATCGCCTGCGTTTCGCAAAAATTTTGAGCAAAGATCGTTTATTTTGTTAGTTGGAGAACACTTCCGCATTGTGTCTTTGGTCCTAGACCTAGAGCATTCCCATCCTTGGCCTCAGATTTTTTTGGTGTCCTTGGCCTCGAGCCTTGTGTCCTTGACTCCACCTTTGATGTTAAGCTTGTGATCAACTTAGCTAACCTACAAACCTGCTAACTGAAGTGCTTCTACCCGCAAAGGGATTAATCTGGTATTATCCTGAGCAAAATCTATAATACAATAACAATTTGCATGTCAGTCTCTGTCAGTCCGTATTCAATTCATGGTCTAACTCTCTTTACTCGAAAAGGAAGCTCTTAAACACTCAAATCAAAAGTAGCATTTTGATGAAGAGGCACAAGAGCAGGGTTGGAAATATTGATTACCGGTAGTAATCAATGCTATTGGTATAATACATTCTTTGCTTTTGGGTTATCAATCATCACAGATGCTTAGCTTTCCTGTTTCAATTTTTTCCATGGATTATTGCCTTTTATTTTCTATGCTTTTTGTT
Organism: Trididemnum nubilum; assembly: GCA_963965965.1. Taxonomy (NCBI): domain Eukaryota; kingdom Metazoa; phylum Chordata; class Ascidiacea; order Aplousobranchia; family Didemnidae; genus Trididemnum; species Trididemnum nubilum. Next base: position 41,629,773 of record OZ014481.1, read on the forward strand.
TACAGGTTATTGATTGGTAGAATCTTTATACTTAACTTTTATTCTGGTTGAGTCTGCCTAAGCTTACATTGTTTCATTTCTCTTATGCTACATCTTGCTCTTTATAATTATCCTAAGCGAAGTGACTTGGCGAATGGAACACGCATGGTTAAATAAACAAAGATTCTAGTGACGTTACTCTTTTTTGGAAATTTTTATTTTGATTATTACACTTATAGGCATAAGTGGGCACAAGTCCGTTAATCGTTAACAATGAAGCTGACTTTTTCATTAACTTGTTAATCCGTTAAAAAGTTTTTTTCATGTTAACGGACTAAATCAACTTCCGTTAAGTTTTGTCAACTTCCGTTATGGTTTTCATTGGTAATATCTTGCACCATTCATTCATCGTACTAGTAAAAAACAGTTTGCACTGGTAACACTTGTTGCATATTTGTATGAGTTTTATTAGACTGTAAAATGCAACTTCCAAAACAAAAAAGAGCACCTTAACAATAAATATTTCCTTACAATCAGCTCAACAGCATCAATACGTGTTCTAGAAGCCAGTGAATAAAAAGAAATGTAAATTACACGCAAAATATTAACGAATTAACAGACTTTATTAACTTCTGTTAATTAACGCAGAAAATAACTGATTAACGTCAACGAAGGTATGAAGTTTGTTAACAAACTAGTGGTTAATAAAGCTAACGTTTTGCATTAACTTGCCCACCTATGCTTATAGGTTTGGATTAGGGTTTAGGTTAGGCTTTGGGTTACAGCTAGAACTGGGGTTAAGGTTAGGGTTAGTTTTTTAGGCTTTATTTCAAAATGTCTGTGCGAATGGAACATTCGCCAAATCTCTTCCCATCCTTAAAGCATATTTTTCATATCCTTTATAGTAGGCTACAGTAATGATACCAGTTTTTCCTCTCACAAGTTACATTTAATGGTCAATACAGCAAATATTTCAGTGCATCCTAGTGAAAAACAGAATATAAATTTTTGTTCGCAATTTAGCATCGATTAGTGGATGACTAATTTTTGCTTTTTGTTTTTGATATCTTTGCTTTTTGTTGCTTTTACAGTCTTTGCTTTTTGATTCTGATAACAACTATGGTAGCCTACTGTATCACAATTCATTGCTTTTTGTGTGAATTATCGATATCGATTTGTCTTTACTTTGCTTTTAAACAGCATCAACTTTTAACCCTGTACAAGAGCTACTAATATCTGAATCTGATATATTGCGTAAGCCTAGTCTAACCATAATGGAGGTTAGGTTGCCAGTGATCTCGTCACACAGTGATTGCGACATTCTGAAGACAAAAAAAGCTTACCTTGCAATTGTATCGCAATTGTGCCATTGCATTATTACAATTCAAGCATTGACTGAAAAAGGCAGACATTAAACTAGGCTACTCTAGCATCCTCGGAGCTAGTATCTTGCTTTAAAACCCCTAGGCTACTTTATGGCCAAATCACTGTGATGAAATCTATTTTTTGTGATGAGATCACTTGTAGCGATAGGCTAACAGATACGGTAACACATAGGCTAGAAAATTACCGTACTAATTAACAGCGCTTCTTTCTATTCAGTTTCCAAACAGTGACTTTCAACCTTCCAAAGTTGCTACACAGGAAGGTAGCATCCTAATACAAGTGCTTATCTTCATCATTCATCAAAGCCTGGATTTGGACTATGGCCAGAAACTCAGAACTGAGAAAGGCTGAAAGGGTAGGCTACAGTACTACTAACACAGTAGCCTACAAATACCGGTAGTAAAAACCTACAAGTAAAAGTCAAGAGGCATTTGCCTCGGATTTCCCCAATAAATCTGCGTCCCATATTCTTGACACTTCACTCCTTAAAAACAGTAAGCTATGCTTATGACCAGTAATCTACACGCATAGGCCTAATCAATTCCCAATTCATCCTCATTCAGCATTAGCCTACACATTATGCCAATAAAACTGCTTAAACACTTCACTGCTTCATTAAACATTAGCCTATCTTCTAGAATTTCTAACATTCACTTTCCATTGCTTCTCAGTTTAGCCTTGTGAGTTGATAAATAAATCAACAAACTCAAACCTCAACTGCCACTTCAATTCTCAGATGGCGGTACTAATAAATTTTGGTACCGCCACCTGTGATTTTAGTACCGCCACCTGTGATTTTGGTACCGCCACCTGAAGCTTCAGGTGGCGCCACCTGAACTTAGAAGTGGCGCCACCTGAAGCTGCAAGTGGCGCCACCTGAAGCTGCAAGTGGCGCCACCTAAACTTAGAGGTGGCGCCACTTGAACTTAGAAGTGGCGCCACCTGAAGCTGCAAGTGGCGCCACCTGAGCTTGGAGGTGGCGCCACCGCCACTTGTATGTCTGACCCCGTCTCAAAGAAGCGGTGCCCTAAGTTTTTGAGAGGCGGTTTGCACTACACTTTTTTGAGGGTTAGCAAGCCGCATAATTCACATTAAAAGTTGAGATGATTTTTATCCCAAATACTGCTCACCAGTGTCCCTATAAGGCAAAAAAAAGTGTGAAATATTTTATGGCATATTTGCCAAAAATTTTTCACAAGTGCATAACAGCGTTTAATTCCAGAGTTTTTCATTTTGAGAAGCACAAAATGGCTTTTTTTTGTGGAGACGCGATGCTGGCACGGCACAATTGCCATTTTTTCTTGGTAACAACCTATAGCAGGTTCATGGCGCGATGACATTTTTTGGGGGAGATCACCTTGGAAGTCACAGAAAATGCCAGGTCTGTGGCGCAAAGATTTTTTTTTAAAGAGCACCACAATTTAATGAAGAATTATGAAATAAGAATTTTACCATCTTAAAAAAAAATTCAAACAATTTTTGCTTGAACAATACGAAAACTAGGGTTGCTGCATGAAAACTAAAGGAAAGAATACACAAAAAAACAACCCTGTGTATTATTACACATCATCGCATCCAGGATTTTGGTAAAAGAGAGGCTTGAACTAAAAGCTAACATTTTTCCATTGTGCCAAATCCAGCAACCAATGGCTTGAACAAAACTGCTGAATGTTTAAAATGCATCATAGACGACATCTGGGAGCAAAGCCCTCTGCTGCTGGGCGATTTTTACAATTTATACAAAAAATAGCCATTTTTAGCGGCGTTTGAAAGAAATTTAGGACTTTTTTAGAGCGACTTCAAAGAATCACATCACCAAGTCAATTCTTTCCCCACTTATTGTACAGATAAAGCAGGAAAAGATAACAGTATAGGAGACTGGATCTGTGGATCAGCATAGGGTCATTCCATACTTATTCAAAATGGCTTTCACCATCAGGGTTGGATCCATTCATTTTGTTTTAATTTTTAAATTCAAATTCATTGACTTTAAAAAAACTAAACTCAAATTCAAATCCATTGAATTTGAAAAAACTACATTCAAATTCATTGATTTTGAAAAAACTAACTTCAAATTTATTGACTTTGCAAAAGTCGAATTCAAATTCATCAATAACTTGTGAGCGGATTCAAATTCACATTCAAAATAACTAATTTTTAGAAAAAGTTTAGCACATTGGATCCTTCAAGACTTGAATTAAAAGATGAATGACAAGAGATATCTTTATTACTCCCATCCCAAATTACCCCACGGTGTCCCGATTTACCCCATGTCCCGAATTACCCCAATAAACCCTACTGAGATCAATTCAGAATTCAAATCAAAAACAAAATGTTTGATCACCTTCATAAAAACAAAGGCGACTTTGTGTTAGTTCAACTGAACTATACAATTACAAAACATTTTCCAATGCATTACGCCAACAGTTAAGCAAGGAAAGCTCGATTACTACTATAATTTCTTGAATGAAAATAAAAGCAATCTCAAAAAACATCTTGACAAATATTAAATGACACAGCAACTTGCAACCATCTAAAGTGAAGTTGACTTAATGACTAATGGCGATTGGCGAAACTGTCACTGAATCACAAAGCTGAAAAGAAGTGTCCAGAGCAGTAGAGCAGCGGTTCAGTTCCAACACTGAACAGTGTTCCCTATAAGCGCAAAAAAGCGCAAAAAGTGTGAATTATTTTCCCAAATTTCTGGCATTTTTGCACAAATTTTTCACAAGAGGGAATTGGCGTTTTTTGTAGGCTACAGTATTGAGAAGCTCAAAACAGAGTTTTACGTACTTCAAATAATTCCAGCATTTCTTTTTTTGTGGAGACACGATGTATGGTATGGCGCTATAATCAGTTTTTGTTAACGATCCACAAAATCCAGAAAACAGCGGGTTCATGGTGCAATGACCTTTTTCTTGGAGATCATCTTTTTTTGAGACCAGCGTTGTGAAAAGGCGGCATCACAACGCCTGAGCAACGACATTTTCACAAAAACTTCAGGGCACTTTTGCACATTTTCAGGCTCTTAAGCAGAAGGTGGAGGGAATAATGGCTTCCAATATGAAAAAGCTGCTGTACCTGCTACAGCACACTGGTTCCACTACCAGTAGTAGCCAAGGCTAAGCCTTCAGTAAATCTAAACCAAACTCAAACTCTTACTCTATTCTTCATTTTCGTTTTATTCTCTTTTAGTTAACAGTTTTTGGCAATAATGTGAAATACTGTACCACTAAATGTACGATAGTGAGTTACTGTACCGGTAATCTCACTATGCACTTACCTAGCTTTTCTATTTTATCTTCAAAAAACCGCCTAAACAAAATTGATCAATGATCAATTCAGAGTTTCCATTTAAATTTGTAAATCATACGGACACAAGAGTACGTATGCGTATCTACGGTAAGTTTTTCAATAACTGACTCCTACCAGAGGCGCCCGCAGAAATTTTTTCAGGGGGGTGGGGGGCAAGCGACGTATCCGTTATCTATTGAATCAGATAAAACCTTACTGCTGTAACCAGGGTTTTGCTGAGGGCTTGAACCAAAAGTTAAAATGATTCTGTTCAAAACATTTTGCAATTGGGCGGCATGTTGAGCAAACTGATGCAATTCAAGTGTATTAGAGACGGGGGTCTGGGGAATTAAGAATCAACTGAAATTCTTAAATTGTCCAGACCTTTCAATCTTATTCTCTCATTGGTGTAACAAAAAATTTGCAGTTTTATTGTTATTAGTGCTAACATTTTTCTATTTATGTATATTTCCTTTTTTTACAACTTTTCTCCTTAAATTGCTTGTAGTTTTAAAGAGTATCTTTCATAATAATCGGTAGATTATAATAATCATTATTTTTTTTTTTTTTTTTGCATACCACTGAGCACTACACACATTCCAGAAATAAAATTTTGGCGTCTAAGATTTTTTTTTTTAAAAGTACTGTACCCCAAACAAGTCTTATTAATTTTGAATTTACAACTTCAAGTCGGCAGCACTGTCTAGTGTTTTTTTTTTTTTTTTGTTTCCTTTATGTGTTGTGTTATTTATTTTCATTTTTTCAAATTAAGTTTACCGCCATAAGTGTAGAAGTATTGCCATAAAGGTGCAGTTGACCTAGATGACCTGGTGGTCTTTTCGCTGTGTCCTTCCTGCGTATTTTTGCGTACGGTTAAATAAACTTGAAACTTGCAACTTGAAACTTTCAGTCCTCTATAATTGCAGATTAAATTGAAACCACGTTTAAACCCTCGCATATGTGAGTTAATAATAATCTGTTTTATTTCAGACAACTACGGTCCATAAGTTTAAAGAAACAAAATAAGCAAAAACAAAGACAAGAGGCACATATGTACAAGCGACACGCTTATTTACAGATTACACCAGAAGAGTACGATTGTAGTACTCGTAATACTTGGACAAACTGAAACTGTCCGAATTTATAAGAGACTTTATCCAATTATTAGGAGACTTCAAGCATCTCTGCACAAATCCATAAACATTTCTGCGAATTAGGGCTTGAAATGTTGGGATCTCTGCAGCTACGAGACCTTCATTGGCACTCATAAAACGGGGTATGCTATGCAAAATTCTGTAAGCATCATTGTAGCCAACACGTGTGCGATTAAAAGTATATTGCGTGTAATTGTGCCATAAATGACAACCATATAGGGGAGTACAGTAAGAACGAAATAACAGTTAAGTTTTCCGAGAGGCTTGAATAAGGAGAAGGGGAGGCTAAGCTCCCTTGGTTGGGCCACTGACTGCAACCTAATTTTTGGCAAGGTAGGGGGCTTGATTTACCTAAAAATTGAAATTTTTTGCTTTAAAAATGCCTCCATTGGGCAGCGTGCCGAGTGTGGTGCCCCACATCCTCCTGTTCTTTCTTTTTTTCCAACACCCTTTTCCCTCCGTCTCCGATCTCTTTCTCACTCCGCCCTCTAGACTGTCATTTTTTTCCTTTTATTGCGGTGGTATATATATGTCGCAGTTCCTGCTTCATCCAGTGGCGATGTGGAAACTAGAATGGAAGTAACCACAAACGAAAGATAATTCTAACCGATGGCTTCTTAAATCAACAGATCATATCAACTCATAGGCTGCACAGTCGAGCCGGTTAACCGCAATCGGAGCGCGCTCCCTTTTGACACGCCACAACTGGTGACCCCAACGTCAGCTGCTATCTAAGCAACAGCCAACATCCAATCAACAACTCACGCCTGCTCACACAAGGCTGCGCAGTCGAGCCGGTTAACCGCAATCGGAGCGCGCTCCCTGTTGACACACCACAACTGGTGACCCCGACGTGATTGGATGATCGGCGCTCGAGACGACGTTAGCTGGGCGCTTCCTACCACTGCTTTCAGAAAGGGGGAAGTGTGTCGCAGTTCCTGCTTCATCCAGTGGCGATGTGGAAACTAGCATGGAAGTAACCACAAACGAAAGATAATTCTAACCGATGGCTTCTTAAATCAACAGATCATATCAACTCATAGGCTGCGCAGTCGAGCTGGTTAACTGCAATCGGAGCGCGCTCCATTTTGACACGCCACATATAGGCGAGTCCCCTCGCGCATGGTTTCTTCTTTGTTTAGCATGCTGTCGTGAGCATTAAAAAATGTGGTTCATGGACACGTGTATTTGATTGTTTGTGGTGGATTGAAAACATAAAATTACCACACTGGAGACCGCCAATTTCACGCAATACCTTCTGATGTCGAGACGAGAAAGAAAAAAGAAGATTCAATCTTACGAAAATTCGATTCAACGAAACTTCAAGATGTACAACAACATGAAAGGTAGGCTTTCGCCTATACACAGAACCATAGGTGGGCACAAGTCCGTTAATCCGTTAATAACGAAGCTAACTTTTTCATGAACTCGTTAATCCGTTAAAAAGTTTTTTCATGTTAACGGACTAAATTAACTTCCGTTAAAATGCCCGTTAACTTAACGACAATGGTTCATTAACTTACGTTAAGTAGCGTTAACATAAGGTTTTCATTGTTAATTTCTTGTACCACCCATTCATCGTACCGGTACAAACCAATTTGCGCTGCTAACACTTGTTGCGTAATTAGCACGAGTTTTATAGAAAAAGCGAAGAAGCTGCGAGATAAACCAGCGAGCGCGGGATCAAATGAGCAAGCGCAATAAGAAATGATGCAAATATAATTTTAATCATGCAAGTATGAAGTGGGTTAGATCTTAGATGAGTTGAACTGCAATACTGCGATAGACCCATGATCAGAGGTGGACAAAGTAGTCGAAAAATCTACTTAAGTAGAAGTATTGTTACTTACTCAAAAATGCCTTTCAAGTAGAAGTAGAAGTATGGCGAAGCATTTCCACTTAAGTAAAAGTAGGAAAGTAGTCAAAATTAATTCTACTTAAGTAATGAAAGTAGAAAGTAATTTCGAATTTCACGTGTTTGTTTATTCTTCGAAGGTTTGCTGTTGTGACGCTTACGATCAGTGTTCAAGCAAAGCCATACTTACGGTAGCACATCAAAAAATCAGTTTTATTATTCTCTTGAAATTACACCGAAGCGTATTACGAATACGATTTAGTAGGGACTCTGGGCTCATTTCCGCGCCTGGACAACACAGCTTGAGAAGAAATGTCGCAGCGATGGCGAGTCGTTAGCAACACTGTTCGTTAACCGGCTAGGGAATTGAACCCCAGACGGGCCGCAGCAAACGCAACGCCGTTAACCGCTAATCTTTTTTGTATGAACCAGGAGTAATGCGCATGTCTAGTTTGTCTACTGTACCATGCTAATCAGGGTTCGGTATGTTTTTTTTTTTAGTGAGACTGAGTCAACACCTGGTATTTGATGCAACGCAAAAACACACTACCCTAGAATCTAGATGACCTGTAAATGAATCGGCGTAACTATTCAATAAGTTTCGTAGTACTGTACAGTAAAACAAACTCGATACGTACTTATTGTACACGTTGTGAGGTGGAATAATGTTTACTTCGTTATTGTATACGTTGTTAGGTGGAATAATGGCTAGGTGTTTACTTCTACTTTATATAAAAGTCATTACTACTCAAGTAGCGTTACTTCGAGAGGGTTTTACTTGAAGTAAAAGTAGAAGTATCAGAAATGAAAAATACTTAAGTAAGTCGCTCGTTACCGAAAATACTACTTAAGTAGTCTACTTAAGTAGAACTACTTCGTTACTGACCACCTCTGCCCATGATGCACCCATGAATAATCTGTTATTGGTGGTAAGATGGAAGTGACTAGCATGGCAGCGTTAGCAAGAAAAGTGGACATGGATAGTTAGTTAGCCTAACCTATAGCAGAAATGATTTCGATTGTAATCGTAGTCTACAATCACTAATTTGTAATCGATTACGCAATTTTCAAATTATCGTACTCAGAAATCAATTACAAACGATCGTAATCTACGAATTGCAAATAATCGAGCCATGGCTGGCTACTACTATAGGCTAGGCTTCCACTACCAAGCAAAAGCGTGAATGATGATATAAGTGTATAAACTCTATCATGGGAGGGTACCGTGGACCAACTACAGAACAGAATGCAAGTGCAAGACATGCATGATTGCAATTTTAATAACAGCTTAATAATATTGATTATGCAAAACAGAATTGCACGGTAGATTGCAGCAAAAATGCAGGAAAGATTCCGACTTCGTAAGTGCTGTTACAAAAATTATTTTTAAATTTTGGCGAAGCGATGTAATCGTAATAGCGATGAATAAGGTGAAATAATCGCAATGGAAAATCGATTGCATGGGTGCGTATTTGTAACCGTAATCGGTGGAATCGATATAATCAAACCTTAGACCATTGAAAGAACAGAATGTAGGTATCGCTACTAAAACATAGCTGTAAAAACAGTGTTTATTTTGAGCTAAGTGTTAATGTCATCCAAAAACTTGGAAGTGCTTGCATCCACGGATCGCGGATGGTTTCAAAACGTGAAATGTACGTAGGCCTACACTGTACAGTGGTTGGTGATAGGACTAAAACGAGAATGAATGACGAATATTCATTCGCAATGTTTTTAGTTACTTTTTTAAGAGTCAAGATTAAGCTTTGGGTTAGGTTTGATCTCGACACTGTCTAGAAATTGTTTTGCAAGCCATAGCTTAAATAGTTAATTTTAGATGCTGTTGTAGCGTGAAAGCACAGAGACTTAGAGTAATAGTGTCGTGGCACTGAGTAAGCAACCGTCTCTATCTAATAGTTTCCATGATGTTTAATCGTTTACGTACCATCTGGCCTAAAGGCTACCAGCACGGAAGCCCAGGGAAGAGCCACCAGAAGGGCGACTACTTTAAAAAAAGCAATGCGAAAAAATGGCTCTTCTTGGGCTTCTGCGCTGGTATCCTTTAGGCAGGGCCACCGAGAGAGGGGAAGGGAGGTGAGACAATGACCCCGGTGCCCATAGAGTTTAGGAGGCCCATCAGGGGGCCCATGGGCTTCAAGGGGCCCTTGGACTTCAGGGGGTGTATGGAAATGACACTGACAAATCAGTTTGTGGAATATCGAGGACCTTTTTTGGGGGGGGATCACATCAAAATCCGAAGAAAATTGTGGCATTTTCCTCTTCTTTTTTGAAGTTCACAAAGCTGGAGATGCCCAATATTTGAGCTGACCCCGAGCCTACGTTTGGCTCTCGGCGCCCCTACAAACAATTAACGATATATCTATTGCTTTTTGTGGCAAATAAAACGCTGCAGCCTAATAAGTCTATTAATTATCGCTGTTCGCAACCTCAAAAGATTTTCCGGTCGCTGCTTTGTTACTGCATATGAGCTTATTATTATCAGAGGTGGAGTCCTCGAGGACGTCCTTGGCCTCGAGGACACATTTTGAAGTCCTTGGCCTTGGCCTCGAAGGTCAAGTCCTTGGCCTTGGCCTCGAAGCCTCAAGTCCTCGAAAATTGGCCTGTCCTCGGCTCGAGGACAGCACTATTTTTTAAACAGTTGAAATTTCGTTGGAAAGCGCCAGAAACATCGCGGAAAATTTGCGAGCACTTTTTTTGTTTTCCTCACTTGAAGCATAGACGTAGCCAAGGGGAGGATGGCAGGGGGTCCGCCCCCTTCCCAATCGAAATTTCACCAATGACAAAAATGTGACAAAAAATCCTATAGTTCCTTCAGTTTCAGTTTCTTTTTAGCATTTTTCGTTTACAACAGTATAACTATAACAACAATATTGAAGGCCAGGGGCGCCGGGTCCCCCTCAATTCTATTTTTACCAGCCAATTTAAACGTATAACCCGAAGAAAATGGAGAGTTTTTGTCCTAAAAGTTGCTATCTCAGGCCCGCATCTAGCCTTTTTGTGAACGTAATGCATTAATCAGGGCCAGATTTACCATAATATGACGCAGTACCAGCAGTAGCGTAGCCATGGGGGAGGCGGGGGCTATAACCCCCTCCATTGGCCTGTCAACCAAAATGCAGAATAAGAAAAATATCACGTTTTTAGCTTTTTTGAGACTGTTTTTTGCGCTGGAATTGACTAAAAAGTGATTTAAAGTATCATTGGAAACATATATTCAGGGGGGGGGGGTAATTGTCAAAAATAAAAGTCACAAATCAATGAAAACTTTGAAAAAATCTCCGAAAATAAGCAATCAAATTTGATCGCTGATGTAAAAACGCCCAACATAGGTTTTATCAACAAATATATTATAAACTCAAGAATAAGAGGAGGGGGGGTTATTCAGTGTTAGTTAATAACCATAGTCACTTCTCTCAAATATCTTTCCATTAGCCCTTCTCCCAATTATTTTTTTTATAAAATATAGACGAAATAGATTACACCGAGTGAGTTTTATTGAATAATAGGATTTTATGATTTACCAGCAAGTAAACAAGAGAACTGCAATGTTATCATTAGCCAGTAGCCACTCCCCATATAGCCCATTAATGCAACCAGTTGAATTATGTTGCGCTGCCAATTTCTACGCCGCGTTTTAAAAGCAATATTTTTTATTAAAATAGCTCTAAAATTAAGTTCATTTTGCGAAAAAATGCAAAATTTTCGAGCGCTGGAGGCTCCGCCCCCAGACCCCCAAAACAGCCCCCCCATTGTGAATTTCTGGCTACGCGCCTGAGTACCAGCTAGGGTCCCCGAGTTAAAATTGTAAGACTTTTTTTGTTCTTCACCTATATTTAGCAGAAAGATGTTGCGAAAATCTCCAAAGTGCCATGGGCCTAGCGCGAAGTAAATCCTGCCGGCAATAACATTGTTAGTAGACATAACCATCTATCGTATAACTATAACAACAATATTGATTTAGCAAAGGCGTTTGACACAGTGAATCATTCCATCCTTCTCACCAAACTAGAACACTATGGTGTGAGAGGTAATGCTCTTTCTTTGTTGACGTCATATCTAAAAAATAGAACACAATTTACACAAATAAATCATCATGCATCAACCAAGCGCAATATTGTTTGTGGAGTCCCGCAAGGTAGTGTCCTTGGCCCATTGCTTTTTCTTGTCTATGTAAATGACATTTGTAATGCCTCTGATTTTAATGTCAGATTATTTGCTGATGATACCCTTTTATTTATGTCGTCTAAAGAAGCCCACACATTAGAGTACAATGTTAATCTTGAAATTGGTAAAATGCAATTGTGGCTACAAGCAAATAAGTTGTCCATCAATATTTCAAAGACAAAGTACATGATTGTATCACCAAAATTTAAATCCAGTTATAAATTTAAAATTGAACTTTTAGGAAATCTCCTGGAACAAGTAGATTCTCACAAATATTTGGGAGTAATTATAGATGATGTCTTGTCATGGCAACCACACACAGCTATGATAGCTGTCAAGCTGTCTAGATTATGTGGTCTACTGTACAAACTCAGAAATTATACTGATAGTGCAATATTGAAGAAAGTATTTTACGCTTTAGTACAACCAGTAATACATTATGGTCTGATTTGTTGGGGTAGCTGCTCAGAATCAATAAAACGTCCAATTGAAATTTTGCTGAATAGAATACTAAGATGTATTAACTTTGTAAAAGTAAGGCAAATGCATGTGTCTGATCTATATGCTCTTTCGAAGGTACTTACCATAAAAGATGCATACAAAGCAGAGGTATGTAAATTTGTATACAATGTTAAACAAAATGCTCTTCCGGAAATTTTCTCAAATTATTTTTCAGAATGCCGCTTTATACATAATTATAGTACGAGACAGGCACTTAATAAAAACTTTTTTCTTGCCAGAAAACAAAAGGCAATGGGCCAAAGATCACTTCAGTATCGTGGAACTAAATTTTGGAATGAATTGCCTAACTCTGTAAAATCTGCCAATCACTTCAAAGCTTTTGTAAAATTGCTAACATGTCATTTGATTGCATCGTACTAATCATGACAAAACCTTATATTACAGTTGTGTTTAAAATCAATTGTCTTGTCAATTCTGTTTATTGATGACATGATAAGCACCAGTAGTGTAAATTATAATGTTTCACCTTACCTGCATCCCATTTTTAAGAAGCTATGTAATCATGACTGTCTTAAGACTAAGTTAGAATAGAAGACCGTGTTATGTTTTTTTGTTTTTCTTTTTTGTTTTGTTTGTGTTTCGTTTCGTTACATTTGTTTCATTTTGATGTGTGCAGTGAATATCTCACTTTGTGCACTACTTAATCAAAAACTCTAATTGGTAAGGTGGCAGCTGACCTTGATGACCTTCTGGTCTTTTCGCTGTCTCCTTGCCAAGTGACTGTGTATTGTATTGCATAATTTGCACTGTTAGTTTTAAGTGCAGGCAAAGGGATGCGCTGGTATTTTCTGCCTAAAGAAACAGTGTGCAACTAATCTGTATCCAGGATAATGTTATCATAACCACACATTTGCGTGGGGCGCTGCTAATCCCACTTTTCTGCACGTATGAACAATCCGTATCCCTGCTGCTTGCACTTGAGAAATTTGGAAAAATGTGATGTTTCTTACGAACGACTGAAGTATGGTTTTGCAGAGTGTCAGTTTTTTTTTTTTTGTCTTTGCTTTACGCGTCACTTGGAAAATAAAGAAGTCTCTCTCTCTCTCTCTCGTACCAATTTTCAATAACAATTCAGTAATTCACCTCCAACCTCGCCGCTTTTTATGCACAAAATACTTTTAAAAAAATTAGTCATGAAAAATGCTGAGTGAACGAATTATTGAACTTCAATTGAGTGGGCTGGCCGAACATGTACTGCTTTAACTGGTTATTTTCATGACACAACTAAATCTCTAAGAAAAATCTTCCAGGGATTATTATTTACTGCTAAATGCTGCAAGAGACAATGCACCTTGCTTTCCCCTACCTGGACCAAATCACTTACTATTAAATTTAACTCCAAAATGTAAGATGTTAAACGTGTTTTGGACTTAAATTGCAAGTAGAAGGAGTATTAAACAATTTGATTTTTTCAATTGGCTTTCAAATGGCAAAAATATGGTGCTTTTAAATGGCTCTGAACACTTGCGATATGTGATTCAATGGCATTAAAATAGCTTTTTTTCCAAAAAACTACAAAAAATCGCCCAACGGCTTGGGGCTTCGCCCCCAGACCCTCAAAGCCTCCTGCGGATGGGGGCCCCCACCCCCAGACCCCCGCTTGTGATACCTTTGAGTTACACCAGCTTTCTCAACACGCTTCCAAAGTTAAATATTTGCGTTTTTTAGCTATTAGTTTAAGCCCTCTCCCGTTGCAAAATCCGGGTTACGTGCCAACAGGCAACGATTTCAGATCTTCCATCCTACGATATCTTTGTCAAACAAAAACTTCCTCTTTGGAAAAATTTTGATGACGTCATTGCATGTGATTTGTGGTTTAAGCCTCCCCCAATCAAAAATTCTGGGTACGCCAATAAATTGGAGATCGCCTGAAAAAAAATTTTGAAGACTTTTTTTTCGGAGAACACTTGCGCCTGTGTCCTTGGCCTTGGCCTCGAGCGTTCCTGTCCTTGGCCTCGAGAGGTTCTGTCCTCGAAAAGGCTGTCCTTGGCCTTGGCCTCGGATTTTTTTTGTGTCCTTGGCCTTGGCCTTGGCCTTGGCCTCGAGCCTTGTGTCCTCGACTCCACCTCTGATTATTATCTTGAACGTATATTAGACTGTAAAATATAACATTCAAAACACAAAAGACCACCATAGCAATAAATTTTTCCTTACAATCAGCTCAACAGGTGATTACGCGTGTTCTAAAAGTCAATGAATAAAATGAAATGTAAATTATTCTCAAAATGTTAACGGATTAACGGACTTCATTAACTTCCGTTAATTTCAGCTGAAAATAACGAATTAACTTTAACGGAGGTATGAAGTTTGCTAACGGACTAGTGGTTAACGAAGCTAACGTTTTGCATTAACTTGCCCATCTATGCACAGAACCGATATTGTTAGAGGCCGTGGCCGACCACGCCCAGCCACAGTAGAAGTTCATAGTCCTCAGTCACCGCAGCCAAACCTCCAAACACCGGGTGATTTTTTGCGTAGGCCTAGTTACAGTTTTGTGTCGCCCGGTCCTGCTTCGCTGCCCAAATTTTGGGAGCACGAGGCTGGACTTTAGTTCATCTTTTACTGCTGCTGTTAATGTTTTCACAACATGCCAGCAACCTTTTACATTTCATTTTAAAGTCTTGGCATGAGTGTTTCAGGGTTTTTGATCTTGTTAAGGGAGTTTTTTTAGCCCTTTCCTGCAGAAGGCCGTGCTGGCCAGGCACACCCGTTAGGAAATAGGCTCCACAAAAACTTTTTTTATTATCCAGGTTTCTCTTGCCATGATGTCGAGAGCTGCAGATCTCGGACATCATGTCTAGAGCAGTATCTTGCAGCAGCAATGGAGCCCTATGTACATCCACACACACACACATGGAACTGTTTTAACAGCCCACACAGTCGTGTTCTTCCAGGACGCCGGATTTTCGATGAAGAAGACAGCCCATACTGAAAATATCAGGGGGGACCCAGCTGACGGTTTCCATTGCTTTTTTTTTTACACGTTTTTTCCCGTGTGTTGCCTGCCGCCAGCGCAAGCTTGTCGTATAATTTCATCGCAGTTCTGCACAACGGTATACAGCCCTGTGACCGCCGAGAGCAATTTCGCAAATATTTCGTTGTTTTAATGCACTGCAATGCGTCATGATCATTGATCATCCCACCAGAGACTGATTTGAAACGGCCACATTATGGCCGGGATTGAGCGCCAACAATGGACAAATCACTCGAAAACAAGAAACAAAGAACTGAATCGTGCTCATCCAACCGCCTAGTCTGCACGCTGTCGAATGTAGAACTACTCAAGTCATCGCATACCTCTGTGAACGACGTGGCGAACTTTGACGGACACAAAAACAAAACTCTCGTCAGTGTGCATGTTTGTTTTGGCCAACAGTGTGGTTTTGTTTTTCAGTGCTCGTACACTAGTTCAACAAAAGCGATTGATACAAACGCAGAGTATCGACTTCATGTCTTTCTTATCTTCCCCTTTTTTTTCATTTCTTTTTCAAGTCAGAGCCCGCAAAATCCCATCTTTCGCTTTGTTTTGCCTCCTCTTGGGGTGAAGTAGTGTGGTGCCCCACACCCTACTGTTCTTTCTTTTTTTCCAACACTCTTTTCCCTCCGTCTCCGATCTCTTTCTCACTCCGCCCTCGAGACTGTCATTTTTTTCCTTTTATTGCGGTGGTACACTTAGGTGAGTCCCCTCACACGTGCTTTCTTTTTCGTTTAGCATGCTGTCGTGAGCATTAAAAAATGTGGTTCATGGACACGTGTATTTGATTTTTTGTGGGGGATCGAAATCATGTAATTTTCACACGAGCAAACTGGTGCAACTAATGCATATCACAGATCACGGTCTTGGGACAAAATCCTAACTGCGGGGCAATTTTGTGATATTTCAGAAAAAAAGCCATTTTAAGGCTACTCAAATCAAATTTTATATCATTTTAAAGCCATTAAAAAAACTAAATTGATACAATTTGAAAACCATAATAGTTCAGCCCCTTCAAACCCCCACGTTACTCTCGGGATCAAGGTCAAAACTTGTTGTAATTAAAAAAATATAATGCTGAATAGCCTTCCCTATACTTCATATTTTTTATGAAGCTTACGATAAGCATTTTGCATTAAGCGATCAATTTTGACTTTTTAATTTTAGCCATGTTTTGAAGTTTTGATCGATTAGTTTGTAAGCTGTATTTTTGACTAGTAAGTTAATATCACCCCCCTCCCCCCAATAAAAAACAATAATAATATTAAATGTTTCAAAAATGGCTTTGGACCACTTCAGAGGCCAAATTACTGCAAAAAACTGTCTCAGAAGGGCAAAAATTGTGGCATTTTTCTTATCGTGCTCTTTAGTCTACAGAACAACGCAGGGAACACAGCCCCCTGGCCAGGGGCGTATTTAGGGGGGGCATTGGGCCATGCCCCCCCCTTTGGGTCGCCAGGATAGTATAATCAGCATAGAATAGTACGGTATGTAAAAGTGCGGCATGCCCCCCCCCCCTTTGCAAGTTGGGCAGAAGCTTTGAGCACACAAATGGTGTGTTTTATCCGTTTCCTTTGGGCTTGCACCCAAGTTTGGGCAAAAAATCGGACTGAATTTGCGTGAGGACCTTTTTTCTTGTCAAAAATTTTGGGTGGAACAATTTCTTATTCTGATCTTTGTTCTTGTCAAATTTTCTGAAGTTCCTGCCCCCCTTTTTTAAAATCCTGCGTACGCTACTGCCCCTGGCTACGCTAGTGATTACAAGTTTGGTTTTGATTTCGGTTTCTGAACAAATTTAATTTGATGGCGGAGTAATTATCATTTCAATGTTATATAAGCGCAGCGTAAATTTGAAATATTAAACGCTGTATTGTGTTTAGATCCTGATAAGGGCTCAAGTGCCGATGCTGAAACGTTTGATAAACGTTTGCTATTAATTATTTAATCAAGCAATTCGATGCTTTATCCTAGAGTGTTGCTTACGCTCGCTTGTAAGAAAATGCTGCATGGTAATTCACGTAAAAATGGGCAATCCTGTTCCTTTTGCCCCAGTGGCGTTGCGGTGGAATTTCGTGGTGTCACCCTTTCCAATGCATAGTTGCAAAAGGTTATATTTTAAAGATAGCGGTACTACTTCATTATTCTAGATAGCGGTTGTTATTTGACTGGACCAATAAATTCTCATAGTACAGTACAATTCTAAAACTTCGAAGTATGAGCAGCACACGTTTCGTATCATGCGTGAAACCAGAATTCTGCAATGGTGGGAGGGGTTGTTTCGGGGGTCTGGAGGCATAATTACAAAGTGTATCCTCTTTTTTGTACTTCGATTTGCTATCTCTCACGCTGGCATCGCTGCCCGAACTCTAACTCTAATGCAAGGTTTTTGAAGAAAAAGAGTAAAAGTACGCAGCGCAAATCTAACCCGAGCGCGAGACTTGGCAGACGATGGTAAATAGAAAGCAGTAGATGGTAAATATATATGGATATACTTTGCTAAAATACGTGCAGGAGCTCAGTCCCCATCCGCCGGAGGCCATTGAAGGTCTGGGAGCGGAGCCCCCAAAACTCCAAAATTTTGTTTGTTTGCAAAAATGACTTAATTTAAGCTTATTTGATAAAAATTAGTGCTTTTAAAACGAGGCATCAAGGAGAGCTCTGGTGGCATACTGCAGAAATTAGCATTGCAAAACATTATTAGACTAAGGCGCATAGCCAGACATCTACAATTGGGGGGGGGGGCTGTTTCGAGAGTCTGGGGGCGGAGCCCCCAGCGCTCGAGAATTTAGTATTTTTTTACCAAAATAACTTAATTTTAGGGCTATTTTGATAAATGCGATTCAAATGTGGCATAGAAATTAGCAGTGCAAAAACATGATTAAACGGGTTGCATAAACGGGCATTGGCTAAGCGGAAAGTGGCTAATGGTAACATTTCGGGTCTCTTATTTACAAGCTGGTGCCGTAAATCATAGTTCAAAAAAACTTACAAGAAGTAATCCATTTCGTCTATATTTAATGAAGAAAAATAATTGGTGACAGGGGCTAATGGAACAATATTTGAGAGTTGAAGTGATTAGTAATTAACTGATAGTGAATAGCCAGTTAGCCACCCTCTCTATTCCCGAGCTTAAACATTTATTTATAAAACTTATATTCAGCAATCAGCATGTTTCAACAAGCGATCAAATTTGATTGCTTAGTTTTGGCGAATTTTTAAAGCTTTTACCGATTTGTGAGCTATTATTTTGGTAAATTAGCGCCCCCACCAAATAAATGTTTCAAAAGATGCTTTAAATCATTTTTTAGTCCATTCCACTCTTAAGGGCGTCGGGAAAAAATCTTTCAAGGTGGGGCAATAAGCATAAAGCCAGTATTAAATACTAAAAATGGAAAATTTTTTGAAATTTTGGAGGTTTAAGAGAGAGTGTGTGAAAATCCAGAGAGGCTTGGCCCCCTGCTCCCCTCCTTGACGATGCCCATGTCCACTTGCTAAACATTTCCAATAACATTAAACATATTGTTTTTTTTTGTTCGAATATCATCACAAAATGGTGTCCCCCAAAATGGTGACACCCGGAACGTCCCCCTATCGACGCCACTGCTGCCACTGCCCTTTGCATCGGAGGCAAACAAAGAAAAAAGTTCCATAAAAGGTTGTTTTTTTAAGTTTAGATGGATATAGTTAGACTTATTTTGAAAATTTAAACACAAAAATCATTTGACATCTTAATTTCCAGGAGGGGGGCAAGTGCCCCTCCCTGCGGGCGCTCCTGGCTCCTACGATTCATGTCAAGATTTATTTTTATCTCGATCGTACTATATGCCCAGAGTTGGAGATCGATAATAAAAAACAGAGAAAATTATTCGATAATTCTTAAAAAAGTAGAGAATATCGGTATTTCATTTTTTCTTTTCTTTCTTCATTGCCCGCTTTTCCGTGAGGGTTACGGGAGCAGTAGCTCAAGAATGAGCCGCCACACCTCACGGTCTTCCATCACCTCCATCATTTCGTTTGGGCGAAGTCCCAAGCGATTCCATCCAAGATCCTCAATGTAATCGGTCCATCTATTTTTAGGTCGTCCAATGGTCTTCTCCCATTTGCTTTCGTAAGTAAAGCTTGTTTGGGGAGTCTTTCCTGAGGCATTCTGCTTACATGGCCTAACCATCTAAGCTGAGATCTTTCAATTCGGAGAAGTAACGGCTCGATGTTAAGAGATTTTCGAATCTCAAAGCTACGCACCTAGTTAAACAGTGTAACTCCTTCGATTCTTCGTAAAAACCTCATTTCGGACGCTTGCATTTGTGATCGCATTCTTTCGGTCATTACCCAAGATTCATGACCATAAGTGAGAATGGGGACAAAGACTGCTTTGAAAAGTGAGAGCTTTGCCTTTTTCGACAATGCTCGTTTCATGACAACCGAGTAGTGCAAAGCTCGCATTACTGCACTAGCCTTGCCTATTCGGGTATCGAGTTCTTCGTCTTGCCTTCCGTCACTCGTAAATGCAACCCCAAGATACTTGAACTTCTCTACCTGCTTCAGTGTCGCTCCATTCACTTGTAATACGCACTGATCAGGGTTTCTTGAAAGATGAAGTGCCTCAGTTTTGGCCATGCTCATTTTCATTCCGGCGGTGTTGCATGCATCTGCAAAGCTATTTAATGCGCGCTGGAGGCGAGATTCTGTGGAAGAAAGCAAAACCAAATCATCAGCGAATAGCAGACGACTAATTTTGCAATTTTCAATCGTGGCACACTCATCAGCTTGGCTGCATTTGTCTATTCAATTCATGTAAACAATGAAAAGGAGAGGTGACAAAACGCACCCTTGCCGGAATCCAACGCCACATGGAACGGCTTTGATTGCTTGCCATTTACCCGAACACAAACCTCCGGTCTGCAGTAGAATGGCTTAATAGCGCGTAACAATTGACCATTACCGCCATACTCCTGCAAAACCTTCCAAAGTTTATCCCGAGGAACTCGGTCATATGCTTTTTCAAGATCGACAAAGCATGCAATGAGATCTTTGCCATACTCCCAAGATTTCTCGAAGATTTGCTTCAGAGTGAAGATTTGGTCCGTAGTGCTGCGACCCGGACAAAAACCGCACTGACCATCTTCCAGTTTTGATTCCACTATTTCTCGGCATTTCCTTTCAAGGCATTTGGCATATACTTTCCCTGGCAAACTAAGGAGTGATATCCCTCTGTAGTTTGTACATTGCTTGCAATCTCCTTTCTTGAATATCGGAATAATCACACCTGTTTGCCAATTTCTGGGGTTTTGCCAAACTTCCACGCAACTTAACACACTCGCGTTAACCAGAGAATTCCTTCTCCATAAGTCAGCGCTTTCAACATCTCGGGTCTGATTTCATCTTCACCAGCAGCTTTCCCAGATTTTAACCCTTTAATTGCCGTTGCCACTTCTGCTGCAGTGAAAACTTCGTCCTCCCCTAGATGTGTCACTTTGTGTGTGTCACGAGTCGATGCCTTTACAGGATTGAAAAGATCTTCAAAATATTCTCTCCATCGTGAAAGGATTTCATTCTCATCCGTTAGAATGTTACCGTCAGAATCCTTGATGGAGTACGTGATACTCGACCTTTTGCCACGTAAACGGCGGATGGTCTGCCAAAAAAATTTGTTTGCCGAAAAATAGTTGGAATCCAACCGACGACCAAACTCTTCCCATGACTTCTCGTTGGATTTCTTTATTGCCGAAGTTGCCGCTTTTCGCGCTTCAGTGTACCGGGATTGCAAATCAGATGACGATCTGTCCTGTAGCCAGGCCTTGAACGCATCTTTCTTTGCTCGAATAGCTTCTTTAACCTCTTGGTTCCACCAAGGTGTTCTTTTCTCACTGCAGCCCGTCACTTTAAGCCGTTTTCGCCCACAACTTTCAGCAGCTGATGAAATGATTGCTGATCTGAACAGCAGCAATTCCTTCTCTCGATGTCCTCGGATACATCAGGAAGTTGCCTGAACTTAGATGATGTACTGGATGCAAACTGTTTTCTTACTTCTTTGTCCTCCAAAGCCTCCCATTTGATCCGGTAGGTCACAGACGAACTGTTGGATCTCTTGTTTGGTCAAGGTTTCGAAAGTCGTAAGGAACATACTACCAGATGGTGATCAGTTGACAATTCAGCACCTCACTTCACTCAAACGTCCAGCACATCAGAAAACAAATCTGACGAAACTATGCAAAAATCTATCAAGATTTTTGATTTATACTAGGTCGATACCATGTATACTTGTGAACGTCTCTGTGCTGGAAAAAGGTATTCATGATGCGGAGTCCGTTGCTACAACAGAGCTGCAATAAATACCTTCCGTTCTCATTTAGTCCAGTGACTCCATGTTTTCCGATCACACCCTTCCACGTATCTGCGTCTGTTCCAACATGTGCGTTAAAATAAACAACAGGGGTGGAGTCGAAGACACAACATTCGAGGCCAAGGACCGACTTTTCGAGGGCAGACCTTCTCGAGGTCGAGGACATGAATGGTCGAGGTCAAGGACCGAGGACACAGTTTTTGTAAATTATGGTCGGTAAAGTTTCCATAATTTTTAAGCGCGAAAGTTCTCTCGATCTTGCATTTCGTTAAGTTTTTGATGATAATTCGAAAATAATATTTTTTGAAACAATAACAACTGTTATTTTGAAGTTTTACACTTTAGCAGTTGATGTTGATTTCGCACCGTAACGGTATCGTAGTAATGAAACAAGGCCATAAGCTAACCTGTGAACAGTGCCGTCGCTACGGAGAGTGGCAGCAGGGGGCGTGCCCTCTAACGATTGCTTTTGCCCCCATTGCAGTTTACTCAGAATACGGTTATGTAACATCACGTAACGACAAGACAACAGGCAATTAAGGAAAAAGGAAAATAACGTTCAAACATAATTCTCGTTTTACGTTTTCTCGATTTTGCAAAATTGCTGGCCACCAACTACTGCACAAAAATGTGACGCAATAATCAGTCTTATTAACACGCCTTTAAGGACGTATCGTGGAATAGGGATGAAAGCCTGTAGAATGGTTACCGGTACCGGTACTTCGTTAGTGATTATGACTTGAAACAATACGTAAAAACATTTTTTTATAAGACCAACTGCTTTTTTTCTCTTTTTTTACAGCACACTGAAGATTTTTTTTAGATCGCAGTAAGTGCCGCAGCCAGGAATAAGGGGCTGCGGGGACTTCAGCCCTCTTTAGCCAAGTTATTTAGAATAATTAACCCCAAAGTACAAGCGTTTAAACATGCTTATACTTGAGCTGAAGTAAAAGGGGGGCAGAAGAGACTAGGTAATATATTTTTTTTTAATGACTTCTGAATTTTAGCAATTTTCTGTAGTTATTTATATTGCTTCAATAACGTGCAAAATGTGATTGAAATGGCGTTAAAATCACTATTTTTGCCGCAAAATCACAAATATCACCCAGCGGCAGGAGGTTCTGCCCCTCCAGGCCCCGTTGTAACACATATGATTTGCATCAGTTTTTTGTACAGCAGTTCAGCACGGACCTAAAATAGACAACTTTTGAGCAAAAAAATTTTACGTTTGGCTCAAGCCCCTCTTTCTTAGCAAAATCTTGCTGGTTGCGCTTCTGGTCGCATTCACTGTTGCGGACAGGTTTTTCAAGCGATTGTATGATATGAGCCGGATCCGAAACGAGCTAAGAAACGCTGCCAACCGTATACCTTACGTTTCTTTTTTCAGACATGAAAACAAATTAGTTAAAATAGCGCACAATTTGTAGTAATAAAATATCGGTTTTATGTGCAAAAGCTCAGTCTATGTTAGTGCCCCCCCACTTTCGGTTAGTGCCCCCTCAATTCGGTTTCTTTGGCGACGGCACTGCCTGTGAATGGAAATATAACCAGTACTGTACTTAAATTGTAGGAGAGACGCGTCCCCCTCATCAGTAGTTAGCGTCCCCCCATTGAAATTTGGCTTCCCCTATAATGGAAAATTCAGCGTTGCCCTCTACAGGATAAGCGGAAAATACCTTTTTTTTCTAATTTGTTTGTTCTTCATTCGAATATGGCGGTCCAATATCGCACAAAAAAACATATATCACACCAGAGTTGTAAACGGGCCGACTAGTTCAGGCCCGAACCCGAAAACATAAGCCTGAACCCGAAAACTAAGTTGAAGCCCAAATCATGCCCGAAAAACCCCAAAGTTAGTTAGGTCTGAAAAATTTATCAAAGTTGCCAAGTTTTTTGATTATATTTTTGTGCATCTAAGACAAAAAGTACGTCTCAGGCCCGAATTAAGCCCGCAATTTTTGTCAACTTTAGGCCCAAACCCGATCCGAAAAGCCCGGCCCGACTTCCAACTCTGTATCACACAATAACACAAAGATAGCACAATAAAACCACAAACAATAAAATTGTCCAATAAAACCTTTTTGCTTTGGTCTTCATTTCAATTAAGCGGATAAAAATCGCACAAACTGGGGTGAAGACCTTGCCTTTTTTTTTTGTTTTTTTGGTCTTCATTCGAATTTGGCTGTGAAAGAGTCGCAGAAGAAGGCGATTGCTTTTTTTTTTCTAATTTCGAGGCAAAATTCACACCAAGTAGCTATCGCATTGCGAATGCATCTGGTCAGGCTCCTTAAGCGTCCCCCCATGCGATATTTCAGTTTAAATGCTGAATATTGCTAAATTATAAACGTAGAAATGGTCAATTTTAAGGCCATAATTTTATCAGTTAGGGCCCCGATGCAAACATCCACTAATTACGGATCTCCACGCTTTTAGTAGTTTCCTAAACGCAAACCATTATGCTTGGTTAAACCATTTCTTTTCACGGAATTTAGCAAAAATTATTGTCTAAAAGTATTGCAAAATACTGTAAATTTTTGTTGTTATAATGAATTGAGGTACCGTAAAGGGTATATTTGTAAGCTGAAAAGTTTTTGGCATTGAAAAAATACGGGGTTCTTGGGCGAGGGCAATATCTCCATGATTTTTTTGGAGTTAAATAATTTTAGTAATTTTTTGGAGAAAAAATAGCAATATTTTGTGAGTTTAAAGAAGATTACACACTTAATTAAGTTTTCAAAAGCAATTTGAAAAGAAAATATCGTAAATGCTAAGTTGGAACAACTTTAGTTTTCTCACAATTTCCCAACTCTAATTTTTCCCAAGTTTTCTCACAATTTCCCAACTCTAACTTTACATTTCAGTGCATTTTGTCTTTTAACCAACTGTTTCATATCGGGGATTTTCCCAAACTGTCTTAAAATCACTGAAATACTAATACCTTACTCACATACGAAAACGGGGATTGGTCGCAGAAGCGACAAATTATCGCCCTATTTCATTATTATCACAGTTTGACAAAACACTTAAAAACTTATCGCATAGTTTTCCGATTTTCGGCCTCTAAAATAGCGGTCATGTGACCGGGCACTTCCAAACTCGGTAAGAGTAAACCCTCCATCTGCACCATGTTGTGTTCAAAATTTAACATTCCACGGCCATCCGTTTTTAAGTTATTTAGCGAATTAACAAATTTTGGATTTAAAAATAACCGTTTTATTCTCGATTTTGGGGTTCATAAATCATAATCACGTGACCTAGGATCCCCAAAATTGGCATATATGACACTTTTATTCATTGCCATGGTGTATCTAAAATTCAGCTTTATACTGAATAAGTTTAACCGTTTTTTAGTTATATAGGCAAATCAAATAAAATTCGATGCTCTTCAAAATGACCGAGTAAAAACAAAAGTACAACACGCGCGCGCGAAGTCCCCAAAATGAATAGTATATGAATAAATTTGGAAAATTACAAAAAAAGTACGGAACGTTCATTTTGAGTTGAGGTACGTAATGTGCCTTGCGGTTCGTACAAAATTATTTAAAGCGAAAATTAATTATGTATCACTGGCTCCAATGTGCAAATCGATGTAAATTTGAAAGATTGCAGTAGATGGCCCCAAACAACTATCAATCCGAAATCCTCCGGTCAAAAGCACACAGCAGAAACTACGTAATGGTAGGAAATTCGCATTTCAGCCCACGCACTGACGTCCAGTTACCTCCACAACGACAACCTCGACGAGATCCCTTAGTTCCTTTGCATAGGCAACTCACAAATTTGGCTGTCGTTCAAGTTGAAAAAGCTTGCTTTGTTCGCTTACGCAATTTTACAATACTGCAAAAGGAGCCAAAAAAAAACTCTGTGCAAGCTGACAAAGCATTCGTAATTAAACAGTTATACAAAACAATAAACATGGCACGCTCTCAAAATTTTACAACAATTATTGGGAATAAATGAGGCTGAAAATTAGCAAAACATTAAGAGCCAGCATCAACCCAAATTTACTGGCTCTTATAAAAAAAAATGTAACCGAGGTAAAAATAATCTTCCTTTGCCTCAATGAATATGGTAATATAATATTATTGTGCTTGCATCGATTTTTAATTGCCAATTTATTTATCACGCTCGAAGCATATCCTAATAAGCAAATATACCAAGTCAGGTTATATCTGTCATTGAGTAAGCTAACCGTTAAGGCCTACGTCACTTGATTTCAACCAAAAGTCTATTCTGATTTAGACTGTTCATAAGAAATGAATAACAAAAATGTAGTATAATTTTTCGAATGAAAATTATAGTTTCTGCAGAAAATGAATTTCCGGAAAAATGTAGTGTCTGGAAAATGATGAAACGTGGAGCGCATTTCCAAAATCAGTCAATAATTCTTAAAAAGTGGTAAAATTTATTCAAAATTTCATAAAATGACAAAATCGATTTCGGTCTCAAAAGACCATCGTTAGTTTCTTATTCAAATTTAGTAGTTTTTAAAAATTATTGACTGATTTTGGAAATGCACTCCAAGTTTCATCATTTTCCAGAACCTACATTTTTCTGAAAATTCGTTTTCTATACAAACTATTTATCAATCGAAAAATTATACTACGTGTTTGTTATTCATTTGTTATAAACAGTCTAAATTTTGGTAATTAATGCACTCCGTGTTTCTTCATTAATGGACGTCTCCACAAAATCGTTATTGCGTTTGATTCTCTGAATCCCAATCAACAATCACGTAGTTTTGGAAAATAAATTTTCCGGGAAATAACATTTCGGCTAAATCCAAATTCTGGAAAGTGTAAATTCTGGAAAATAAGTTATCGGGTAAATGTAATTTCGGCCAAACGCAATTTCTAGAAAGTGTAAATTTTGGAAATTAAGTTTTCATACTATTTTCTTGGGCCTTTATGATCGTTAAGTGCAACAAGTACGCATAAATTTTCACTGAAGATTGTACATGGAATAAAAGCACGTACACACAATAAAGCGACGCCCCCTGGTTGGGGCTCTGATTTGTAAATTGCGATTATTTTTCAGTAAACTGGTTACCATATCAGGATGACACTTTGAACAATACAAGCAACCCGCCGAGTGGCATCAAAAATTTCGAAATTCAATCAGTTGCGTTTGAATCTGCCGATTAGCTTCATAATGTAGCTTGCTTTTTGCGAAAAATTGTTTGTTGTTAGTTTGAACAGCGAGTGTAGATCAACCGCTACAAATCACAGTTGGACCATGGTGAAAAGGTCAGAAAGCAAACATTACAGCAAAGCAAAACGCTTACTGCAATTTGAGACTGTGCGAGTTTGAGACTCGTATATTACTGTACAAGTCTCAAATGGCAGTATACGAGTTTGAGACTCGTATATTAGAAGAGTTCGTCATTGATGCATAGTTTGCTACAGGTTTTGACGACTAAATTATTACCGGTGTACTTTACATTAATTTTGAAGAAAAATATTGCAGAATGAAAATTTGTAATGAAAAGCGACAGAACTAGTACAGCTATTAATTTTTTGCTTCGCATTCTTCTAGTATCGTACCCTGAATAGTATTCAGACACTAAGGGTGTCCGTATGGCAGATTCGCAGCCAAAATGGACATGCTTTGAGGAACTTCTTTTGGCTGAACTCTGGTGCTGAAAACCTTGTTTTTTTGCCATCACAAAATTTCGGTCCGGAATTATGTCTCGCTGTCGTAATGGCGGAATTATGTCCGGAATTATCTCTCGCTCCTACCGTCACGACCCTAAGTGAATTCGAATGATAATTATGGTACAGCACATGCAGTGTTTACAAGTTTACAATGAAATCACTTCAATCTGACTTTGCTACAGACCAAAGTTTTGAAAAATTAAAAAAAATCGATTAAAATATTGATCAAAATGCATCACATATCATATCTCAATAATTCTGATCAAGTTTGTATTTTTTAGCGTTCTTGAAATAGTAACAAGCTTCGATGAAAGTTTATACATAAGGTGAATCATTTATAAGGTTTCACAAAATCAGTAAATGCTGTAAATATTACATGAAATTTTGTTATTTAAACATGGTTGATATGAACTAATTTATTGACTGATTTTAGAAATACGCTAGTTGCTCCACCTTCTATAAGCCCATTCAACCGTTTCCACAAAGTCTCCATCTGGTTCCTTTTCAATCTGGGTTCGATTCTTTGTATCCTCAAATCCCATCTCCCCAAACCCCATCCCCCAATCCCCATCGATAAGCATAAAATCAAAAGAAGAAAGTAATATAGTACCTGAAATTACGCTATTTTTTCAAGTCGGAAAGGT
This sequence comes from Trididemnum nubilum, assembly GCA_963965965.1. Taxonomy (NCBI): domain Eukaryota; kingdom Metazoa; phylum Chordata; class Ascidiacea; order Aplousobranchia; family Didemnidae; genus Trididemnum; species Trididemnum nubilum. The sequence continues at coordinate 41,657,763 of OZ014481.1, forward strand.
GAAACTTTCTAAATTTGTATCTGCATTAGCTTGCAGTAATCCAATGGCAGATTAAATTTAATTTAATATGCAAAAAAACGTTGCACAAATTAGGGTACACGAACGGCGCTCCATATACAATGTTTTTTTTTGTTTTGTTTTTAATTGTTATTTTGAAATAACATCGGATTGTTGTTTTGTAACACCCTTTAGCTAGGTTATCCTGAAAACCGTGAAAATCTTCAACAGGTTGAAAGCCTGAAAAAAGACATCAAATTAATTTTTCCTTATGCTCGATGTATTATGCTGAAGCGGAAAAAAGCGAGTATAAGAAAAATTTGGTTCGATGTTTTTTCCGTTTAACCTACTGTGCTACTCAACGGAAAAATAACATAAATCAAAAGTCACAATAGTTGTTAACCAGTATATTTTTGGCTATCTGAATTCTTATTAGCTAAACGACAAGCTATAGGCTACTCGTCCATCAACACAACTAATGGTAGTCACTTCCAAACAATCGCAAAAATATAAGTTACTTGGTAGACAATTAGCTTACAATATTCTTATTATTGTTAATCTAAACTGACGAGTTAATCCGAATCTGCTCTAATATCAACCACTATATCATGGAATTACTTTGGATCAAAAACCAGCACGTTTTACTTCTATTGAGAGCTGACGAAACGAACTAATCGTTAAAAGTCAGGAAAAATCAGCGGAAAAAGATATTACAGAGCTTCCAATTCAAAAATATAATCCAAGCTTTAAAGTTGCAAAAGTAATACGGCATGTTGTCACTGATGCTCAATTCAAAACCTTAAGTTGAATAAAGACGGAAAGGTTTGGAGATGCAAATCTGAAAAAACCTCTGAACTCGATGTTCGGATTGCTAGTGGCGTCCCTACGGGGAACGGGGGGCGGCTAGCCCCGGGTGTCATCGTTTTGGGATGACACCATTTTACGATACCACTTGAACAAAAAAGAAAACAATAATATTTTTAATATCATTGGAAATGTTCAGCAGAATGGAATAGACAAAAAAATGATTTAAAGCATCTTTTGAAACATCTATTAAGAGTAGGGGCGCTTATTTGTCAAAAATATAAATCACAAATCAAAAAAAACTTTGAAAAATTTTCAAAACTATGCATTCAAATTTGACTGCTCGTTGGAACATGCTGAAGATAGGTTTCATGAAAAAAAAAAAAAATTAAGCTTAGGAATAAGGGAGGGGTGCATGGCTATTTAGTATTAGTAACTTACCAATTACTTTGACTCAAATATCGTTCCATTAGCCTTCTCCGACCGATTGCTATTCTCTATGAAATATAGACGAGATGGGTTATTCCTTGTGAGTTTCATTGAACTACAAGATTTTATGATTTACGGTACCGGTACCAACTTGTAAATAAGAGAACTGAAATTTTACCATTGGCCACCTCCCACATAGCCATTGCCCATTTACGCAATCAGTTCGATGATGTTTTTGCGCCGCTAATTTTTATGCCACATTTCAAAAGCATTAATTTTTATCAAAATAGGCCTAAAATTTAGTTATTTTGCAAAAAAATACAAAATTTTTGAGCGCTGCGTTGGCTCCGCCCCCAAATTCCGAACAGCCTCCCGCCACATTAAATTTCTGGCAATGCGCCTGAGTCTAATCATGTTTTTGTTCATTTCTATGCCACCAGAGTTCTCCCTAATGCCACGTTTTAAAAACATTAACTTTTATCAAAGTAAGCCTAAATTTAAGCCATTTTTGAAAAAAATAAAATTTTTAGAGTGCTGAGGGCTCCGAATGGCGTTCGGCGGAGCTTCCAGATCCCCAAAACAGCCTCTACCCCTATTGCAGATTTCTAATTAAGCGTTTGCTGCTAAACGTGGCCTGCCACGGTGCTGCTCATACTTCCAAGTTATGGAATCTTGCAATGAAAATTTATTGAGCTAGCCAAATAACAACCGCTATCTACAATAATGAAGTAATACCGCTCTCTTTTGAAATATATCCATTTGCAGCTGCTTTAAATTACAAAATGTGACGCTACAAAATTCCGTCCCAGGTGTCATCACCCTAAGCGACGCCAGTACGGATTGCTTGAAATAAAACAGTCAGTGAGTATGAAAATAGCAGAGTTACCTCTTCCACCATAATTACCGAACTTCGGCATTTCATTCGCTCAGTAAGCTATAATTGTTATTGTTAGGTCTGTGTTGCTCAAAAGAAGCAAACTTCCTTACCAAATCGTGAGAAAACAGTTAGTTATGTAAATAAGTTTTTTCAATCATTTAAAAACCATACATACGTACAAAAAAACAAAAAGCAAAAACAAAAAAAAAACAAGTTAAAAAAACACCTTCCCAAACAACCGTTTTTTTACAGCACTACTCCTGCTATGCGTGTACCTGTTGTTGTTCCACTGAGCTCGTCTTTTTTGTTCTTTTTTGCGGCTTTTAATTGAGGGCGGCTTCTATTTTCTTTTCCCATTTTGTGCGGTTTCTGTGGCGGTTTCTAATCAAGGGCGGTTTTGCAATGGAAGGAATACGGTAAGTGCCGAATGAACTTTTAACGCAGTTTAATTTTCTTTTTCAGATTAGCGCAACATTACGAAGTTGAAAGTATTCTACAAAATGGCGATATAAATTAGTAAACTAACATTAGTTGCCTAACTTGAGGATTTTTCTTTCACTCTAACACTATAGTGTTCTATGTTTAAAACTGCAACAGTGGTAGTTTAAGAACCAGAAAAGAGCAACGATAAAAACGAAGCGGTTACTTGGCTATCGTGTCATTAGGTCAATTTCAAAATTAGTCAAAGCCAAGTAGGTTTGATGAAAAAGATCTTTTTTGAAGTATGTTTGAGAGGAAAATTCGTTGCTCTAATTTTACTATAGGATATCACCGAGCACTATTTCAGAAGATTGATAATCAATAATTTCATGAAGAATGTTTCACAAAATTTCTTCGTTTTTTAAATGTTGTGCATACACTTAACTGAATTAACAAAAACCGCCAAGTATGAGTAAGTCATTTTAAAAGTTTTGAAAAAAAAATTGCAATATAAACAAAAGATGATTTAATTTGAAATTCCAAGCACCGCATGGAGCGAGTATGCGGTTGGCAAATAGTGATTTTGCCTATTTGGCGTCTTTTTTTGGTTGGCGAAAAAGAAAACTGGACCGAAAAGAACAACGATTCCAAATAATAAGAAAGGAAGAAAGCAAAAACAAAAACGGGACCGAAAAAGTGAAACGTAATCACAGTCCCACATCTGGTTTTCAACCCCTTCCAGTTGATTCATTGCGTTCCTGCCCAATAAAAACAGAACTGATGCACTTTGAACTTTACATTGCTGTGCAGATTGGCCCAATCGCCTAAAAGGCATGGAGCAATGCCTCCCTTCCACGGATTGGCCTTGCCGCTGATTAAACCCGCTACTGCACAAGCCCACGCTTTGAGGAATCGAAAAATCGCGATCTTTCAAGCGCCGAAGAGAGTGGCCTTGGTGAACAGCTACACTGCACTTTTAAGTAATCCTCAAGACTGTCCGTAAGATTGGGAAAAGTATACTTTTGATTATCCACTTTTTTTAATTTGAAATTAAATATTAGGCTCTAACATTATGGTTTTTCTGATTGGTTTTGTTTCCAGATTACATGATCAATTATTTAGAAAGGCTTTTTGCATAATGGACCGTAAAAACGATATGCTCAGAAATATTCCTTATTCAAAAAAATGTACTGGGCCGTTTCGAGCTACTGAAATTTGGAACGCGATAGTTGAAATATTTGCGGAGTGCATGCCAAGAAGAAGTCACAGGAGACAATTGAAGATGTACCACAATTGTTTTACAGCGTCTTTTGCCTGTACGTGATGCTTGAAATATTAAAACGAAATGAAAATATCCCTGAAGATGTCAAACGAGAGCATGTAAGTACAATATTTTGGTTTATTTTAAACAGCAAATTAGTGTCCCCGGCGTGCCGAATCATCCGCCGAATAAGCTGAAGTAGGTTAACGAAGGATTCGCTCGAACGCTCAATTTTGCGCGCAGTGTAGATCCGAACTTATCGTTCTTAACGTAAAAGCGTTAACATCAGCTCAAAATGCGATCGGAGTTGTCAGTTGTTTTAGCTGTCGATTAGATTGGAGGTTTATCCGCCACTGATGACCGTGGTAAGTTCTATAGCCCTTGTTTTTTCTCAGTTGAATTTAATTTCGCTTACAATCAAAGCTCTTCATGCCGTCACATTGCAGCTTGAGCTGTATTCAGGCGTTCAAACTTCTCGATAAATTCCTTCAAGTGAACATCATTGAGAACGTGCAAAGTGAATGTGGAAAAGATTTCAAGGATAACAACCAACTTTACAAGTGAGATGGCTTCTTTTTGAATTCGCAAAAACAAATCAACTACTAGCTCCCTCACCTACAGATATGCGAGTTATTTTCTTTGCACAACATTGGCAGGTTCTGGTTGAATTTATTATCGTTGATGTTTCTGGCTTCTCAGCTGCTGCACTTGGTTGCCGTTGTGTTGCGGCAGCCCAGTGATAGAGCGCCAGGCGAGTGATCGAAAGGTTGCTGACCCTTGGTTCGATTCTTGAGCTCGCCATCTGTTGTTGCGTCATTGGGAAAGATTCTTTACGCCTGTTTCCATTGGGGCCAAGCAGCCTACCCAGCAGGGCCTCCGAGAGAAGTTTTGTCAGAGATTACTAAGACCGACATTACCGGAGATTAAGTGAAGACAAAAAAGGTCTTCACCAGGATTTGGCCTGGATAACGAACTAGTATATTACAGTACTACTAATTGCGTACCGATACTACTCATTAAGTGCTCGTGAACTTATAGGTTCTCCCGGGCCAGGGGACAATGTACTCCCTGAAGCCCCCTCTCGTGGGCTCTGAGTCTAATCATTGTGGTGGCCCAGCCTCACAAAACACTTTCAACAGAACCAAAAGGGAGGCTTGGCGTTAGGGTGACCAGACGCAGAGCGCTTAGTTTAAGTTGAAAATAGGCTAATCGTATTGTGCAGTGGTCGAGTGGATAGAGCGTCTGCTACTGAAACGGTAAACTCGGGTTCGATTCTCGCTCGGGTAAAACCAAATACTATGAAAATTGTTATCAACAGCTTTTTGCTTGACGTTCAACATTAAAAGGAACTGCGTGAAATCTCCACTGTGTCTGGTGGGCAGGTGATAACTCGAAGACCGAAAAGTCCTCTTCGCTGTCCCCTGGCAAGACCACATGTTAAATAAAAATGTAATTTCAAACAGTGCTCAGTTGGTTGAAAATGGTTGCTTTCAGGTTCAAAACTGACCTAAACAACGATGGAGATGATTTGCTCGTCAACTCACCTATCAGAGGTCGAGCGTCATCGCGTATTTCACGAATGATTCCCAGTTCGTTGAAACTAAGAAGAAGCTGCAATGAAAAGAACCAGTCAACAAGTATAAGCGGTACAAAAAAAACTAGTTCTAGAAGTATGCTGCAAGGCTAAGTAATAACACTTAAGTTAACAACGGTACGCAGAAAGAGAAGCAAAAAAATAATATTTTCAATGGTATAAAGCATTTGATTATGTTTTGCAAAGAGTTTAAATACCATAAATTTTAATAAATTTATTTTGCCTCTTCACGCTGTAAAACTCCATGCACTTAATTGGATGAATAATACCATGAGCAATTTTTAAACTATGGTATTGGAGCAAATTGCGGTGCACGAGAGTCCTGCATGATAAAATGCTATGTAATTAAGCTTAAAACTGCATCCAAGAAAATATCTTTTGCTGTAAAAGTTGCTGCTAAATCAAATTTTAAGATCCAGAAATTTTATCATCACGCTTCAAAAGCCAAAGGGCTTGAACTTCTATTTTCAGCTTTTAGCAGCAGCTTTTTTTATAACAAAATTTTAAATCGTTTCCTATTTTAGGATGCTTTGGTTAGTGAGTTAAGGACAATGAAGTTCATAGTTTCTACAGATTGAAAAATAGAAAATATTTGAGCGATTTGTGGCATTGGCAATCACTATTATTTTTCCCTGACACACAGTAGCGTAGCCAGGGGGGGGGGGCTGTAACTCCCCCCCGATTGGCATGTCGACCAAAATGCAGAATGAGAAAAACACTACGTTTTTAGCACTTTTGAGACTGTTTTATGCAGTGGACCAGAGATGGAAACCGGTCGGGTCAACCGGCACCGGTCGGGTCGACCGGCACCGACAAGATTAAACTGGTTGCATAAATGGGCTATTGGGGAGGTGGCTAATGGTAAAATGTTAGTTCTCTTGTTTAGATGCTGGTAAATTATAAAATCGAATAGTTCAATAAAACTCACATGGAGTAATCTTTTTCGTATACAGTTTATGGAGAAAAATAATTGGAGGGGCTAATGAAAAGAAATTTGAGAGAAATGATTGGTAATTAACTAATACTGAATAGCCCTCCCCCCTATTCCTTAGTTTATAGTATATTTGTTGATGAAACCTATGTTTAGCATTTTTACACTTGCGATCAAATTTGATTGCTTATTTCTTACCATTTTTCAAAGTTTTCATTTATTTGTTAATTTTATTTTTGACAAATTAGCCCCCCTCCTGAACATATGTTTCAAAAGATGTTTTAAATCTCTATTTAGTCCACTACAGTGCATAAAACACTCTCAAAAGTGCTAAAAACTTAGTGTTTTTCCCATTCTGCATTTTGGTCGACATGCCAATGGAGGGGGCTATAGCTCCCGCCCCCCCCCCCTGGCTACGCTACTGATTGCACTGAGGATTTTGGTTGGAATAGCTCAACACTTCACCCAAATATGTAAACGGAAAACTGGTAATAAAAAAAACTTAATTATGAAGTATTCAAGAAGCTCAATCAAATTTTTGAATAGTTGTTGGCTTGGTTGCTTGGTTGCTTTTAACGGTGCCGTGTGAAAAAAAATTCTTTGTTCACTAGTGATGCTGGTTGATGCTATTTTCAGGTTTTCCACAGTATGATGGCTTTGAAAACGACGTTTTTGTTGCAATTTCAAGATATTTTTGTCAAGGAGAAAACTTTTTGGAGGATGCAGATTTGTTTGAACCACTACCTATACTAAATTCACAAGAAATAGCACAGAAGTCTATTCTCGCTCCTGAAATTTGCCATACATTGATGAAAATAAGCTGTTTGGATCAAAATAAACTCTTTAAAGCCCTTCAGCTCTGCTAGCTAATGCTTCCTCCACAAAAACGACAAAAACTGCACATTCTCGTTACATTCATGGCAAAACTTTGCGAAAATTCTAAGTTGAACAACTTGGATAATAAGCTAAGCACAAAGTAAGGTTTGGCGATTTTGTTGCAAGTTCTTATGCGCCTTGATGTTATCTGTTTCAGCGGGTATTTGAAAAAGCAGGCAAAATGCTTACTGCATTTTTGTTTTTGAAAAATTTTATAAGAACAGATAACTCATTTTTACTCAAAACTGAAGAACAAAATTAAGAACAATGCCGACTTCAGCAAGAAAATGTTTTTTTAGAACACGGGCAAATACAACCAGTGCTGCCGTCGATGGTAGGCTCGGTCTATTCACCAACTTTGGCAGGGTAGGCTCCCAGCTCATAGACCATGCAGTTTCTGTTATTTGTCATGGATTTGTGGTGGGCTCTGACCAAAATTTGGCCGACATTTGCTCCAATTCCCGGTGAAGACCTTTTTTTGTCTTCACCTGTATTCTGGCAAAACATTGCCATATACAGACATATACCCACCGCTTTCTTCGGTACGGCAGCACTGAGTGCCACGCATTTGCAAGGAATCCGCCGAGTTTTCTTGGTCTTTTCTTTATTGCCATTGTTGATTAATCCAACTAAAATCAAAGGACCTTATCACCTGAGGAGCCGTTTTTTCGGCGAAACAGGCTCTGTTGTGGTTTTAGAAGTTTTGGTAATTTTACAAGAGTGGTACAAGAGATTTATATTAATTGTTCCGTCCGTATATAAATCTCTGTGGAGCTAAAAAGCTTTTCCAGTACATAATGTTTTGCAATAGATCCTTTTCATACTTTCTCAAACTGTTAGTGAAGCAGCCTATAGTTGTTATGAATATTATTATTAGTGATTTTACAAAAATGGTACAAGAGATAATTACGCCTTCTAACCATGTTATTGTCCGGACCGGATTTATATTGCGCGGGCCCCTGGCACTTTGGGGATTTTCCAACATCTTTCTGCTAAATGTAGATAAAGACCAAAAAAGTCATCATCTGAGCGCAGAGCCGCTGGCTCTGTGTCATATGGCAAATCCGGCCCTGGTTATTGCATTACGTTCATGAAAAGGTTATTAGATGAGGGACTGAGTAGCAACGTTTAGAACAAAAAACTTTAATTTTTTCCGGGTTAGACATTTAAATTAGCAAAAATTGAATTGAGGAGCCCGGGCCCCCGGGTCGTCAATATTATTGTTGATTACTGTTTACGCGTATATAGTTGTACGCGGAAAATGCTAAAAGAAACTGAAACTAAAGAAACAATAAGATTTTTGTCTCATTTTTCATTGGTGGCATTTCAATTTGGCGTGGCGGGCCCCCTGGCTACGCCCATGCCTACCACAGCATCGGTCGTTGAAAAATTAAAAAACCATGTTGTCACTTTTACCCAAACATGGCTTACAATAACTCGTATACTGGTTGTTTTTGTTATTAAAACATTCTTGAAATGGTTGTGATTAGTAAAGAAAGCCATCATGTGATGTGGAAACTATGTAACATTTTGAAGCAGTATTCAATGTTTATCTGTCCGATCGGTCATTCCCCACTTGGCAACTCTGCTATTATCCACCCGTGGGAATTCCCACACAGGTTAAGAACCACTGATTTAGATGTTGATGTTTTTCCAAGTATGCTGTTGTAATTTGTCCTTTTTCGTCTTTGAAGAGCTCTTGTTATTGAAACCTTTTCCAATTGCATTTTTTTTTCGGATCAAGTTGACGATGCTGCCAGTGAGACTCCTGCTGACGTCATCGCGCTTCTGATGGATAATTGCGAAGAAGTAAGATCTTATGCTGGTAAATGAAAATCCGGTTTTGTCTGAACACTATAATAGCGAAGCAGTAAAAAGTAACCGACTGCAGAGGAACTGTATGAACGTCGTTCGTTTTGTTTGGTGATGTTTTTGTGATTTGTAGAGCAATGCTAATTGTAAAATTTGTATGTGACCTTCACTGCACGATTTTCATCTGAGAAGCATGTAATGGAGTTTATTCAAATTTCAAATGCAAAGAAGTTTTCTTCAGAGCTGGGTTTGCATCACGACACATATAGAAAGTGACGCGTCTGGTAGCCTCATGTGACGTGTTGGGTAAATGGGGTAATCTCTTGTGACGTGTCGGGTGGTAGCCTCATGTGACGTGTCGAGTAGCCCCATGTGACGGGTCGGGTAGCCTCATGTGACGTGTCGGGTAACCTCAAGTGACGTGTCTTTTAGCCTCTGACGTGAAGACCAGTTTGGGGATGACGTTTTTGTGGAAAAATGATTTTCGCGCACGGTGCCAAAAGCCCAGAGTTGCCAACTATAATTTCAGCTTTGAATGTATTAGCTAATAACAAAACAGCCCCGTAGCTCATTTGTTTCATAGCCCAGCGGGTGGCAAATTTACTGCAGCTTCTGAGAGGAATTCGTGTATTGATTGTGGCATGCTGCAGCTTTTTGAAAGATGATCTGGAAAAACGACCTCATTGCAAAGGGCCGAATTTCTTCTGAATAAGAATTGTTATCTTTCAGCGTTGCATACTGTGCTGGCTGATTAAGCTATCTCACCGTAGCGTTGTATAAAAAAAGATTGATATACCGCACTCTGTGGCATAAAAAATTTACTGAAACTAACCATGCCATAAAAAAGTATCAAAACACATTTAATTCGCGCATACAAAGTTTGCGTACTATCTAGCTTCGTTCAGGATCAAGCGTCTTTGGAATTGAAAACCCTAAGTTTAGCGACAATTTATTTACTGATACTCAACTTTTTGATTGTTCAAATAAATGATCGGAAATGCACTGATGTTTCAATCCAATTCCAATCTGTTTGAATAAGTGCTCGCCCAAAAAATCTTAGCGACAAAACAGCTAGTAAACACTTTTCATTTTTGATTTTGCGTTTTTTTTTTACCTGTTAAAATTAAGTTATTTTGTTTTCCCAAAATACTTGTACTGTAGTCAAAAATAATTTGTTTTGGGTATTTCGCGTTCCTAAATCATTTATCTTCGAATCCACTGAACTTGAAGAAATGTCAGATCTTCATAGGAACTTTCGTCGAGCGAATTCCTTGGATCAAATCGGATCGATGAAAACGGGATCAAAGTCGAAATTCTTGTTTAGCAAATGGAGCCATAAACTTCAAAAATACCGGTCTAAGTATGATGCATAACTTTTTTTTAATTTAATAGACTAGTTGTAGACAATTATGTTGTCTTGCCCTGTTACCCCCTTATTTTGAGGAGCGTAACCACAATTTTTCTAAGGAAGGGAGGGCTTGAACTCTCTGCCAAAATTTGTCAGCAGCTTACAGACGGGGATCATGGAGGCGGAATCCCCAACCGCTAGAGGCTATAATAAATTTTGGGGCGAAGTTCCGAGCAGCTCGGGGATTTTTGTTTCTTTTTTGAAAAAAATAGCCATTTTAACGCCATTTGGATGAAATTTCGCCCCTTTTGTGTTGAGCCATTTGAAAGAAGTATTTGCTGAAAAAGCTTTTTGACAGAATTAAATTGCTAATGCTCAGCCTCTCAGCCTCTTTTTGGTCAAACTCAAAACACTTCTAAAAGTATTTATATTTGGGTTAAGTTTTTTAAGTAACCTGGCTAAAGAAGAGGGATACAGCCCCCTTACCCCGCTGGTTATGCGGGAGAAGAAGGAACATGCAGAAGGTGTTAAATCAGTATCTACAACTTAGAATTGCGATGAACTTCTCCAGAGAAAAAGTAAACATTAATCAAGTTAGTCACAAATGCCACCTAGTTTTGGAAATGTTGATTAACTTGACATCTTTGTGGCAATTAGGGCAGAAATCCACCAATATCTGACGATTGCTCGATTGCGTTTTGGAATTTTTAATGACCTACAATGTAAGGGTGCGTTTAGACTGGACGCGAAGCAACGCGAAGCGACGCAAAGCAACCAAAATTTGACGTCATCGACAGCTCGCGCAAGGTTGCAACCGCTCGCAACCTTCGCGAGCAGTTGCGCAACAGCGCTTGCTTGCAGGCTGTAGTAAGATAACTAACTAATTCACTGATTTGATTTTTACGATCGCAGTTTGCTAGAAAATAATATAAATAGTATAGATTTGTATGGTTTAGCGCCTATTTATCAGTCCAAAGAGTAGGCCTAGGTTGTTGGCAAAGTTAGATTCGCAATAGCCCTAGGCTAGCCAAGTTAATTTGGATCTAGACAGCTAAGGCTGTAAATCCTAGAGTGATTTTTCATAGCTATGCTGGATCTCAAAGCTTCGTTATAATGAATGCAGCAAAGCAGTAGGCCTAGCCCCACGACATCTAGCTTTTAAACCAAAACTTTTTATTCTGTGCAGCATAGCAGAAGACCAGTCCAGTAGTTCTTTTGGCTGAGCAGCTTTTGCTTTTTTGTCTTAAAGTAAACTTAAACTAACATGATGTTTTTTTTTCAGAATATAAAATAACCCACCAACAGGCTAGTTTTGAGTGTGTTGATAGTGTATTTACCCATTGTTTGTTAGCTTGTTGTTTTAAAAGTAACCACAATTGAGCAATTCCTTGAATACTGGAAAACTCGCAAAAGTTTTTTCACTGCCTTTTTGACCAAGCCAACTTGGTGAAAAGAACTGTATTTAGAATTGGTTTCAAGCTACACTGCTACATGCAAGAGCTAGATAGATACAAAAAATCGAAAAATTCCTATGAACTTGTGGATTGGCCTAATTAGTAGTCACTTCTTTGAATAGCTACAAACATGGAATTTTTTCTTCTGAATGTCCTCTTAAAAGTCTTCTTGTTTCTGAAGGTTTTTGACCGTGATCAAGTTGAACTGGAAGCAATGATTTTGGACTACCCCAAGTTTTATAATTATGAATATTGTAGTCTGGTAGTGATTTTTCACTCCAGTCCTAATTGATGAAAATAGAAATGTCAAGTGTGTTAAATATTCATTTACTGTGTCTTTGTGTAATATCTGAATTTAGTTGTTTGTGAATTTCAAAACATTTTTACTGTCTCTTAAAATTTTTACTGCTTTACATGGTGAATAAAGTGACAAAGTAAACAATTTTAAGTCTGAAGTTCAATCATTGCAATTGCAGTCAGTGTATTTAGATGAACTAGAAAGCCAATATATATCTTACCAGTAGAAAGTGAGTTCTGTTTTTTTGCTGAGGTTACTATTATTGGTAGAGAAGTACCCGCCAAGCAAGTTCATTACTATTGTTCCATTCTCCAAACTAAACAAAAAACTTGATACAGCAGTTATAATAAAAATAATTGGACTGGGGAAGGAAGCGTCAGTTACATAAAAATGTGAGAACTAACAACACTTTTATTCAGATGCTTGAGTAACAATTTTCAAATGAAAAAATCTAAATGTTTTTTTTTATCAGGGGCATAACCAAAAACAAGCTTAGATGGGGCTTGATCTTACTGCTCTAAATTTGTCTGTATCTTACAAACGGTGGTTTAAAGCAAAGCTCTTTGAGGTAAACGCAACGTAGCCTACTGGTACCGCAAGAAAATGCAAACTAATAAAATGCTCTCGATAGCATTTAACTTCGCACTAAACATCGATAAGCGCTCCGCTAGCGAATAAAACACCAAACTTAGTTTTAGAGGCTGACTTTTCCTCGAAGCAACTGCTGGTATCAGGTATCACTGTGCTAAATTCTTGTCCTTCGATGATAGTGTCAAATCATGCAAAAACTGCTATGTTTTTTTGCTTTCTCCAGCAAATCAACACAGCAATCCATTGCACAATAAGCAAAAAATCCACTACATAACTGATGACAAATCCAGCTTTCAGTTTCACTCATAGAGTTAACATTGGGAGTCTTCATAAACAGCACTAAATAACAAATACAAACAACTGTTTAAGCTTACTACAGGTATCATAACATGCTTGCCTGAAAAAGAAAAATCACATCAAAAAAACAACATAGTTAATGATTTAAATGAACCTGTAGACTAGCCTATTGGTTTACACTCTACAAGATACCGGTAGATCTACCACTACCATAATGAGACATGGATGGTGAAAGCGTTTAAGGATTTGTTAACTGAGTAAACACCTCAAGAGAACTTTTGACATCTGCTTTCAGCTTTTTGCGTTTCTGCATTAAAACCAAGAACTGTTATCGTCAAAACAGATTAGGGCAAGTTTTCAGTGGAAGGAACTAAACAATTCATTGATAGCTAGTAAATAGGCCAAGTACTACTACGTTTTTGAAGAAATGACTTGTCTTTTCATTTCCAAATTCGATCTACTGTACTTCGTTTTTCACTTAAACTTTACAAATTTTTTTCTCAAGATTGTTTTGTTACCTGAGCTATTACTCTAGACTCTTCTTCACGGTTATTGCATGATAACATAATATAAACTCAATCTTCGTTTTACCGGTAATTCCAGCGCGCTATGACGAAACAGAACCTGTGATTACAATAATAGCGCTTCAATAATAAACTACACAAAGCTTTTTGCTCATTGAAAACATTTTAAAAGTAAGTTGTTAAAATTAGCCTATGAAGCGACCAGTCGCGAAGATTAGCAACCACTCGCGAAGACTCGCGAAGGTTGGCAACCTTCGCGAGTGACGTAACCGACCACTCGCGAAGGTCGCCAACCTTCGCTTCGCGTTGCTTCGCGTCCAGTCTAAACGCACCTTAAGGCCTAATCGCCGTTTGAAGCTAATGTTAGTGTTCCATTGGCGATATTTTCCTTGGAACAAGATACGATTTTTAGTCGTATATTGTTGCGCAAAGTTTAGACATGGTCGTATAGGTATAGTCATTGTTGCAACTTTTTCGACTTTTTGTTACTTTTTGTTACAACGTATTGTTGCAACTTTTTCGAACGGTATTGTGATTTTTGCCGTGTTAAAGATACTTAATGTTCAGGGTATGAAGGCAAAAATCTCGTCTCAAAATTGTAAAATTTGTTTCAACACAAAAATACAAAACCTAGACCAAAAATCGACATTTATATTTTTTGTTAACTTGAAAATCTACACCCCCTTTAACTATTTTAAATAGCAAACACCTGTCAGGCAGCCAGACAATTATTGAAAAATGCCACCTGTGTGAACAAAAGTGCGCTTATGTATAAACAAAGTTTTTTCTTGATTGTTTATTACCAAGCTTGCGCAAAGGTGCGGTTATTTGTTGGCTTTAAAACCACTTTTTAAGGGGAAAAGCAATCTACAACTATGTTTCACTGACAGCACAAAAGTTACATTTTACGGTTTTGTTGGTGAGACAGCAGTTACACCTGGAAATTTAAAAAAAACAAACGGGCAAAAGTGCAGCTTATCGCAGATTACTTGTCGAACCCTGTTGCAAGCAAATCATCGCCAGTGGGGCACCACCATAATTGAAAAAAAACATTCTTGAAAACTCGAAAATATTAGTGAAAATAACTTTGTGATTGTGAACAAATTTAAACATCGAACTAAGTTAAAGTGCAGCTCATATCAGCTGAAAACTAAGGCTTGTCCTGCGTCCACGTATAATTGACGCGACTTTGAAACAAGGCGAATGCCCCTGATTGTCGGGGCATTGTTGCCATTTTCTTACGAAGTGATTTTTCCGGATGACTTGAGGTTGATCGACTTATCGTCGCTCGGAAGTTAATATCGTTTATGTCCGCTTTTTTCATTTTTCACTTTTTTGAGTTTTTGTTGGTTTGGACATACCCGCTTTCACATGAAGCCTTAAAAATCTTTTTAACGGCTAAAATGATGGACATAAAGAAGGGTTTTGAAGTACTTTTTGCAACAACAAAGAATGTTAAAAACGGTTATGTCTCAGCAACGAACATAAATGACAGATTTTCCTTTTCGCAATGTCAATAAGCGAATATTAAAATCAGTTATGTCCTTGAGGATGGAATTAACAGTAGTTCAGTGCAACAGTAACGTACAGCATACCCAGGTAAAAGAAAGTTAAAATCAGATATGTCTTAAATTGTGGACACGTCTTATCAAACCTTATAGTCGGTATTTTTTAATTATTTTTTTAATAGCCAGATATAATTGCATTGCAACGTAGAAATCTATTTCCAAGCAATGCAATGCACTTATAACTATGATATATTCTTTGCATTGCAATTATTTCTGCAATGAACTGACATTTTTAAATATTAGTCAGTTATTATGTATTTTGCAGTAAATCTGATTGGCTTTGCAAGACTTCTAAGTTTGTCTTGTTGTTATTGCCGTGTTCAAATACCTGTCATTCTATCAATCACATTTTACCCTTTTAAGATTTTTAATAATTTTTTTATAATGCAATAATGCATTGTGGGTTTTGCAGACTTTAGCAGACTGTTTTGTGGAATGTTCTAACTTCTAGCCTGAAATTGATATAACAAGTAGACGAGTAGTAACCGAATGCCCACAATTGAGAGTTTGTAAAGGGATAGAGTTAACCAGTTCCTGTAAGCTGGTCTAGAGCTAACTTATTTGCTATTACTTCGTAATAGTATCCTGGAAACAGGCTATGGTTTAAGGCTAGTAGATGCCGGTAGTTGGCAGGGAGTAAGGTTAGTTTACTCCCCCCACATGGTAATTAGAATGCAAGGGGACAATGCAGTATGTAACGGGGGAGTAAACTAGACCTTACTTGTTGGTAGGTTGGTTTGTGGTTCATTTACAACTTCTAGTCCTAAAAAACATTGCTAGACTGGGCCCTCGAAGGTGACGTTTTTGGACTGTTTTTAACTGATTTTATTAAAATTGCAGTTATGCAGCATAGCAGTCTTGTTAATATAGGCCTACCTATGCCACAAGAACATAGAAAACATTAAAAAAAAAACAGTTGACTTAAAGAAAATTTAAAAAGTATTGAAATGACAGTGAGTCAGTGTACAATTTTTCTACCAACAAAGATAATAGCTGAGAGAAAATTTTTTTGTGAATAGAATTATTGTAATCTTGAATCAAATATATCTTAGATGCAGTGGTGGGCAAGTTACTTTCTAAAAGTAACTATATAGTTACAAGTTACAGATACTTGGCAAAAAAAGTAACTAAGTTACAGTTACGATTACAAATTTGAAAAAGTAACTAGTTACAGTTACAAGTTACAGTTACTTTTAGTGATTAAAAATTTGGACTAAAAACAGGCCTATCTGCACTTGGAAACCAATACCAAACTTTAACTGCTAACTCCAAATACGAAACCTGGAAAGTTAAACGTTAATCTTAAAGTTGACCCAGAAACTTGATCCAGAAACCCAAACACAATTTTATCAAATATGCTTTTTGCAAACCACTGCTTAGATGTGATATCATTGTCAATACACAGTTGGCAATGAGTTTTTGTTCTACTGTACTGTGCACAAATTACTAAAGTAGTTTAAATGAACAAAATTTTCCAAATGAGCAAGCAAAGTATGCTGCTAAAAGCTTTTAGCTTCTGCCGAAATGAACTTCTTGGGTTGATTGATTTCATTATGTTATTGTTTTTCACTGCTTTATTTCAGGTAAACCTCATTTCATGCTAATGCATTAAATTACTGCAAACTGTTCAATGAGGCGCATCAAAGTGAAAAACTCAGTGTCCACTGAAGCCTGGCGCTTCGACGACAGACACGATGAGAATTGTGACAGATGGTCTTATAAAAAATATGGTGAAGAATGGAAAACAGCTCGTGTGTTTGGAAAAGTAGTAGGAAAAGTTGGGCAAAAATGGTTAGTTGAATGGGAAGACAATCAACAGACTACAGTTGAATCTTCCACATTACAGTTAGAAAACCAAGACACTGAAGACAATGAATTGTAAGATCTTGAAAGAGATGATGACACTGATTTCACATTGTCTAGCTACTTTTCCTCAGACGAAGATGAAGAATCTTGGTTAAATGAAGTGACAGATTTTGAAGATGATGAAGACCCTGATTATTTTCCTTTGAAAGCTCACAGTACGCAACACTCACAGTCTTCTGACAATGACGATAGTTTTTCTCAAAGTAGTGCTCCTGCAAAAAATGTTTCTTTGCGACAATATTCTTCCGCTTCCAATAAAGTTTCTTCTATTACTTCCGATACAAATGAGCCGTGCTGTTCTTATACAGAAACACTATCATACGGAGAAAATTCTGTATGCTCGCAGTCGGATGGTAACCCACCACCAAATCTTTTAGGCTTCCATGATGCTTGTACTCCTGTTCATGAAGTGACTGAACCTGCATCTTCTAGCAGCATAGAATGTGACCTACACAAAGGTGAAGACGTATTACTCAAGTATGAAAATTTTTCAATTTTTAAAGCTGCTTTTTTGACCATAGATAGCGAACCGTTGCAAGGGCAGTTTGCTGTAGAGCAGTTACTGAGAGATACAAATCAATGGAAAGATTTCGATCCAGATAAGCATGCTCCTGCAAGCATAGTAAAATGGCCATTAAACAAGGTTGATAAATTGCCATTCCCTATCGTGGAAGACTTGGGTACTGAAGCCAGACAACCAACACTGCTTGATACCAGAAAAAGAATCAGAAATGAACAGTCATGGCAAAAAAATATTAAGAAAACAAAGTATAATGCTGGTGAGGAATATCAGTTCAAGAATAAGAAGGGTGAAACTTTTACAAAACCAAGTCGCAAAGAACTGAAAGAAGAAAAATGCTGCAACAGCTCATGCAGGCAACAATGCTCTGATAATTTTGGTCCTGAAGATGTGAAGAAAATAAATAAACATTTCTGGGACTTAAAAGATTATGATTTGCAAAAAGCATATTTGATAAAATATGTTAGTGTGCAAGAACAAAAGCAAAGGGTTCGAATTAGAAAAACTTCGAAAACCGGAAAAAGAAAAGCTGAAAGAAAACCGAACAAAATCTTCTCTTTGGCAACATCACCAGAAGAAGCTACAAGAGTGTGCAAAACCTTTTTTTTGTACGTTTTAAATATAAACATGCAAAGGGTTGAAACTGCTTTAAAGTCTGCTGCATCATCTGGATTTATTGCCCCTGATGGTCGCAAGGCTCGTAGTGGTACTCGAAATGCTGCATCTAATGAACGAGTTGAAACTGTGGTAAACCACATGAAAATGTTTCCAACGGTTGAAGCACATTACGTGCGCCAAAATGAAAAATATGAATACCTACCTCAAGGACTCAGCATAAAAATGATGTGAAGGCTTTATAAAAAATGGTGTTCTGATCATCAAGTTAAATGTGAAAATTACGACTTTTACAGAAGTGTCTTTAAAAGCAGGTTTAATTTGAAATTTCATATTCCTAAGAAAGACTGTTGTGATTTTTGTGTGGCTTACAACAATTCACCAAACAAATCTGCCGAGCTAATTGAAAAATATGATTTGCATCAAGCACAAAAAAATCAATGTAGAAAGAAAAAAGAAGAATTGAAAGCACTGGGAAAAGCTTGCAGCGATACTTTGGTAGCTGTATTTGGAGATTTCTCCTCATTTTACTCTTCCCTGCGACTGAAGCTTTGGAATTTATCGATTACAAATATTTGCAACATGAATACCATTTGCTACATATGGAATGAAAGCACTGCAAAAAAAGGATCATGCGAAGTATCTTCATGGGTATTTGACTATTTAAACAAAGTTTGTCAACAAGGCGTTGAAAGGGTGCACTTTTTTTGCGATCGATGCTCTGGACAAAATAACAATCATGCTATTTTGGTTATGCTCTCCATTGCCATTAATTTGTTTCGATTTGAAGAAATTACGCTAAATTGTTTAGTGACTGGGCATTCTCAGAATGAGAATGATTCCATTCATTCCACGATTGAAAAGTTTGTCAGCAAGAGATGTATCTACAGCCTAAAGGAATGGGTTACTTGCGTACGAATGGTTTTCGTGAAAAATGAACCAAAGGTGAAAAAGCTTTGTGATGATGTGATTGATTTTAAGCGCAAAGAAAGCCATTCAATTTTTCGAGATTTTTTGAACACGAGCAAAGAAAAGCGTTTTGAAGTCAGCAGTGAGGATGGTAGCATTACATCACAAAAACTGTACATCACCAAAATTATGCAGGCCAAGTGTGCGAAAGAGAAGCCAAACAAAATGGTTTTTCGATACGATTTTGATGGGGAGCCTGTAAGCGAATTTGATTTATTTAAACTCACCAGACATAGGTCGATTGCTCCACTTTGTTCTGTAGAATCACTACCCAAGCTCTACAGTGAGGAACCAGGAATAAGCAAAGAAAAAAAAAAATCTTTGCTTAAACTTTGCCAACAAAATTTGATTCCACCTCAATACCACTCTTTTTATGAGCAGTTGAAAGAAAGTGAATAAAATCTAATAACCCATCTCCATGACGGTAGTGATCGTCAGCAAAGTAATATTATCGTTGTCTTAAGCACGGCAGATATTTGAATGCAATTTAAGATTGATTAAGATTAAGTGCAGATAGTTTCAGATTCAGCATCAACCTCACAAAATTTGGTTGCACAATTCTTTACATAGAAAACTTGCACTAACAAGTCTTGCTACAGAACCGTGAATGCTACGTTGCCGTTGTAACAGCTTTCTGTTTGACTTGTGTAATTGCAATGTTGTGTTGAATTAAGACACATTTTTTTTTTTTGCAAAATTTGATCTTCACTGTCAAGTTAAAATTAAAGCAAAGTTATGTTTTTGAAACGTTATGCATACTGTGAAGTAACTTACTTACAAAACTTAAAGCTCATTGAAACAAAACCACAAAAAATTTTTTTTTGAAACTTTTATTTCTTTTTTTGCTGGTTCTTTTTTAAATAGTCCAATGTCAAGTTGCACCGAATTTCGTTCATACATAGAGATTTTCAAAACTGATTTTTTTTTTCAAGAAACGAATTCAAGTCATTTAAATGATGGCAGTTTTGTAGCATTGTAGATCATCTAATGCACAGCAAAATGTCTACGACTACTATTTCACTAAGTGATGTTTTTTGTTGATTTTCATTGTGATTTAATGTTTGTAAATACACTGCTAATCTCAGAAAACGCGTATAAAGTTGTTTCTGACAGCAAAAAAAAAATGCTTTACAAATTTAGCCAGTAAGCCCAAGTCATTTAAATTTCTTTCAGAATTTAAGTTTTATGTTTTACAGCTACAGTTAAGTGCAAAAAAACGCATAAAAATAGACTTGCTTGTCTTTATAACCAGATTTTTTTTCTAAAACCAATTATGTCACAAGAATTACTAACTTTTAACTCAATGTTTTAGTATTAAATCCAGTTATGTCCATTTTGGGCCCAAAGAGGGGAGAAATTGGGGTAAGCACAATTTCTTTTGAGTGTTTGTATTTAACTAGTTTTGGTGCAGCTTTTGCGAAAAAATCAAAACGAACATGCTGAAAGCGAAGCTGCTGCGTCACATTTTAACAGTTAAAAAACTTTAAATCGATTTTTCTCTGCATTTCAAACACTCAAAAAGTAGTGACATAAACGACTTTAACTTTCGAGCGACGATTTAGAAAGAGGTTAATGAAGCTTTACAGACTCATTTGGCAGCTTTGCATCGCCCTGGAATCACCTTGATTTTATGATGCCATGAGACGTTTTGACCGATACTCTGAAAGCTTGATGCAAAGGCTTATTTTGATTTCATTATTTTGTTCCAGAAAAACCTTTCCGTTGCAAGAGGCAACTTTTTATTGTCGACACACGTTAACCTCATTGCGTAATTTATTAACTGAAAAGCGAAGCTCAGTCGATTTATAACTGTTTGACATAAAACTCTTAGCTGTGTCGTGACGTTATCCTTGCGCCAATCGCTAAAACGATGCAGATTCAAGAAAGGTCAATTTTCAATTTTAATTCGATTTACTTCCTTAGGATCTCTTATGGGTGAAACAGGCTGTAAAGGCATCTCTGATTACTGCGATATACGTTGTGCCCTGCCCTGTTTACCGTACTCGGTGGAGGATTCACATTGTCCCTTTATTCCTAAACGTCAAACAAGAAAGTTGTGCATACCAATTTTCATGTCTTTGCTTTGACCCGACCGGAAATCGAACCCGAGTTGGTCGTTTCAATAGCAAACGCTCTATTTCTTTATAGTTTAATGATAAGAGACAAGCTATTTGGCCAAAGAAGCAATCAGCAAAATGCACCGAACAAAGTCAATCTAATGGCAGTGCATGTTTAATTTTTATTTGTCAGCATGGTTTTGTGTAGCAACTAAAAAGCTGGGTAAACACGAAACACGTTAGATCATTGCAAAAAATATTTTATCTAGGTAATAAAAGTAAATACAGCTTTCAGTCGCGAAGCCTATACAGTCAGTATAATATACCGTGTTGGTTGCATGTTTTATGGTAATCCTTCACAGAGAGAGCAAAAAAATTTGGCTATAGTTTTTGTTCTAAAAATATTTTTACCAAAAGTTGGTGATACTCTCCCTGAAACTGTTCATCAATATATCAAAACAAATAAATTGCTCGTGGATACAACTATGGAATATGGTTTAAAGTAAACTAAGAAATTTATTTTTTGTTTAATTGTAATGACATTTCAGAATTGGTGTGCGAAAACCAGAGACCACGAAAATTGGTATTCACAGCCAGGGGCGTATTTAGGGGGGTCGCCAGGATAGTATAATCAGGGGTTCGCCAAGATAGCATAATTAGCATACAATAGTATGCAAAATCGCGGCATGCCCCAATTTTGAACCAATAACGGAACTAAATTTGAGAGAAGACCTTTTTTTGGTCTTCTCCTAATTTTGGGCTGGAAAACGAATCGATTCTGAGTGGAGAAATTTTTCTTTTGGTCTTCATTATTCTCAAATTTCTTGGCCCCCCCGTCTTTTGAAAATCCTGCGTACGCTACTGTTCACAGCTTTTTTACGTGACGTTAAACAGTCCACTTGTTTATTTCCTTTATAACAAATGATTCATACCAGAACTGCTGAGCAAAAATAATATGCAAAAAGCGAAATTGTTTACGTGTAAGCTTTTGATATTCTTCATGTCCACAATAATTATTTAAAACAATACACATTGAAATTAACTAGCAGTTTTACTCTTTCAAGGCAGGTGGATCAGACAAAATGTTACAGAAGCGACGCCATTTGCGTCAATGGGGATGCCATTGGAAGAAGTCGTTCCAAACTGGGCGATTCAAGCTATGACGTACTTGGCCACGTGGCCGAATGGCAAAGACATAGGTCGGTCGATCTTCTTAAAGGGAAAGTTCAGTTGGGTTGATTCGCTTACAATTTCTAGTCCCAAAACTGTTTTCCCACGGTTCTACTTCATAAAACAATCCATTCACAGGCGAAGCAGAGAAAAATGTGGTCTGGAACATAGGAATCAAACTCCACTTCACAATATTTTCACGTTTTTTGCCAAAATTTTTGATCTAAAGCAAAGTAAACCGTAAAAGCAGTCGTATATTTTTCATAATTAAGAGCAGAGTGGTAAGTCGGGCCATGCTTTTCGGGCTGGGTTCTGTCCTAAAGTTGACAAAAACTTCGGGCTAGTTGATTCGGGCCTGAGACATATTTTTCGTCTTAGGCGCACAAAAATAAAATCAAAATAACTTTGCAACTTTGCTAGATTTTTTAGACCTGACTTAACTTTCGGGTTTTTTCGGGCATGATTTGGGCTTCAAATAGTTTTCGGGTTCGGGCCGGGTTTGGGCTTGAACTAGTCAGCCCGTTTACAACTCTGATTAAGAGGCTAAGATTTGCTTCAAATATTGTAAAAACCATCCGAGCGGCAGCTGCACAGACGTTGATCTCAAACTCCATCGTCAACAACGACCACCCTGGTGGCTTCGAAAACTTTCGAAGCTGGTTTAATTTTTTTTTTTTTTTTTTTGTGGTGGATGTGTAACTCTAAAATTCAAAAATCTGTAAACAATGAGCCGTTACTCCTCCGAATTAAAAGTTCTCAGTTAAGATGGTTTGGCCATGTAAGCAGGATGCCTCTGACAAGGCTTCCCAAACAAATAATTTTACTCGGCAAAAGTCAGAATGAAACATTTATTTTGGAATCAATTGATGGATGGATCCAGATGGATCAATTGCACTGAGGATTTTGGTTGGAATAGCTCAACACTTCACCCAAATATGTAAACGGAAAACCGGTAACAAAAAAAACTTAATTATGAACTATTTAAGACGCTCAATCAAATTTTTGCATAGTTGTTGGCTTGGTTGCTTTTAACGGTGCCGTGTGAGAAAAAATTCTTTGTTCACTAGTGATACTGGTTGATGCTATTTTCAGGTTTTCCACAGTATGATGGCTTTGAAAACGACGTTTTTGTTGCAATTTCAAGATATTTTTGTCAAGGAGAAAACTTTTTGAAGGATGCAGATTTGTTTGAACCACTGCCTATACCAGATTCACAAGAAATAGCACAGAAGTCTATTCTCGCTCCTGAAATTTGCCATACATTGATGAAAATAAGCTGTTTGGATCAAAATAAACTCTTTAAAGCCCTTCAGCTCTGCTTGCTAATGCTTCCTCCACAAAAACGACAAAAACTGCACATTCTCGTTACATTCATGGCAAAACTTTGCGAAAATTCGAAATTGAACAATTTAGATAATAAGCTAAGCACAAAGTAAGGTTTGGCGATTTTGTTGCAAGTTCTTATGCGCCTTGATGTTATCTATTTCAGCGGGTATTTGAAAAAGCAGGCAAAATGCTTACTGCATTTTTGTTTTTGAAAAATTTTATAAGAACAGAAAACTCATTTTTACTCAAAACTGAAGAACAAAATTAAGAACAATGCCGACTTCAGCAAGAAAATGTTTTTTTAGAACACGGGCAAATACAACCAGTGCTGCCGTCGATGGTAGGCTCGGTCTATATTCACTAACTTTGGCAGGGTAGGCTCCCAGCTCATAGACCATGCAGTTTCTGTTATTTGTCATGGATTTGTGGTGGGCTCTGACCAAAATTTGGCCGACATTTGCTCCAATTCCCGGTGAAGACCTTTTTTTGTCTTCACCTGTATTCTGGCAAAACATTGCCATATACAGACATATACCCACCGCTTTCTTCGGTACGGCAGCACTGAGTGCCACGCATTTGCAAGGAATCCGCCGAGTTTTCTTGGTCTTTTCTTTATTGCCATTATTGATTAATCCAACTAAAATCAAAGGACCTTATCACCTGAGGAGCCGTTTTTTCGGCGAAACAGGCTCTGTTGTGGTTTTAGAAGTTTTAGTGATTTTACAGTGTATTCTGCTCTAAATATCATTGTTATTGAGCTTAGATATTGCTGACAGACCCTGGATATGAAAAAATAGTTTTCCAAGCTTTAAACGATAAAATTAAAATTAAAATAAAATTAAAATAAAATTAAACGATAAAATTAAAAATAGCTTGGAAAACTATTTTTTTAATTTTATCGTTTGGCAGATGCAAGATACTTTGTATTGGGTCAAGCCAAAGGTTTTATCTTTCTAGTATATTTGCATTTAGATCAGGCGTTCTTAACCTTTTTTCTCCAATTTCCTACTTTTTAGTGTGCAACTCTCCATTTTCCACCACCATAGGCAAAGCCAGATTTTTTAATTTGGGGGAAACTCCAAATTATTTGCAATGACGTCATCAGAAATTTTCGAAAAAGAAGAAGCTTTTTGAGGGCTTAAAATACCGTAGAATGAAAGATCAGAAGCCGTAGCCTGGTTTGGCACGTAGGCTAACCAAGATTTTGCTAAAGGGAGCTACCAAAGTTACCCAAACTAAGATTTTGATAAAACTTAAGCCAAAAGTCAAAAAGCGAAAATGTCTAAATTGGGAGATGTGTTGAGTAAACTAGTGTAACTCACACGTGTTATGGACGGGGATCTGGGGGCGAAGTTCCCAGCCGCTGGGCGATGTTTTGTAATTTTTTGGAAAAAATAGTTATTTTAATGTCATTGAATCACATTTCGTACGCGTTAGAGCCATTCGATACAACAGATTTTTAACATTTGAAAGCCAATTGAACAAACCAATTGTTCAATCCTCCTTTTACTTGCAATTTAAGTCCGAAACGTGTTTAAAATATTGCATTTTAGAGTTAAATTGTGTAAGTGATTTGGCCCAGACAGGGGAAGTAAGATACATTCCCTCCAGCAATATTTTAGCAGTAAATCATAATCCACTCGAAAATTTGCCTTAAGAGATTTTATTTTGCCATAAGAGTATTTAACCAGTTGTAAGAGTACATGTACGACCAGAGGGCCCAGTTTGCTGAATTCAAATTCAATAATTTTTTCAATAAGCATTTCCCCAAGCTAATTTGTTTTTTCAAAAGTACCTTGTCGCGTAAAAACTGGTGAGATGGAGGTGAATTGTTATTGAAAAATGGTACAAGAGATAATTACGCCTACTAACCATGTTATTGTCCGGGCCGGATTTACATTGCGCGGGCCCCTGGCACTATGGGGATTTTCCAACATCTTTCTGCTAAATATAGATAAAGACCAAAAAAGTCTTATCATCTGAGCGCAGAGCCGTTGGCTCTGTGCCATATGGCAAATCCGGCTCTGGTTATTGCATTACTTTCATGAAAAGGTTATTAGATGAGGGACTGAGTAGTAACGTTTAGAACAAAAAACTTTAATTTTTCCGGGTTAGACATTTAAATTAGCAAAAATTGAATTGAGGAGCCCGGGCCCCCAGGTCGTCAATATTATTGTTGATTACTGTTTACGCGTATATAGTTGTACGCGGAAAATGCTAAAAGAAACTGAAACTAAAGAAACAATAAGATTTTTGTCTCATTTTTTCAATGGTGGCATTTCAATTTGGCCGTGGCGGGCCCCTTGGCTACGCCCATGCCTACCACAGCATCGGTCGTTGAAAAATTAAAAAACCATGTTGTCACTTTTACCCAAATATGGCTTACAATAACTCGTATACTGGTTGTTTTTGTTATTAAAACATTCTTGAAATGGTTGTGATTAGTAAAGAAAGCCATCATGTGATGTGGAAACTATGTAACATTTTGAAGCAGTGTTCAATGTTTATCTGTCCGACCGGTTATTCCCCACTTGGCAACTCTGCTATTATCCAACGGTGGGAATTCCCACAGGTTAAGAACCACTGATTTATATGTTGATGTTTTTCCAAGTATTCTGTAGTAATCTGTCCGTTTTCGTCTTTGCACAGCTCTTGTCATTGAAACCTTTTCCAATTGTATCTTTTGTTTGGAACAACCCGACGACGCTGCTAATGAGACCCCTGCTGTTGTCACCGCGCTTTTGATGGATAATTGCAAAGAAGTAAGATCTTATGCTGGTGAATGAAAACCCCGGTTTTGTCTGAACACTATAATAGCGAAGCAGTAAAAAGTAACCGACTGCAGAGAAACTGTATAAACGTCGTTCACTTTGTTTGGTGATGTTTTTGTGATTTGTAGAGCAATGCTAATTGTAAAATTCGTATGCGACCTTCACTGCACGGTTTTCATCTGAGGAATATTAAATGGAGTTTATTCAAATTTCAAATGCAAGGTAATTTTTTTTCAGAGTTGGGTTTGCATCACGACACATATAGAAAGTGACGCGTCTGGTAGCCTCATGTGACGTGTCAGGTAGCCTCATGTGACGTGTCAGGTTGCCTTATGAGACGTGTCTTTTAGCCTCTGACGTGAAGACCGGTTTGGGGATGACGTTTTTGTGGAAAAATGATTTTCTCGCACTGTGCCAAAAGCCCAGAGTTGCCAACTATAATTTCAGCTTTGAATGTATTAGCTAATAACAAAGCAGCCCCGTAGCTAATTTGTTTCATAGCTCAGCGGGTGGCAAATTTACTGTAGCTTCTGAGAGGAATTCGTGTATTGATTGTGGCATGCTGCAGCTTTTTGAAAGATGATCTGGAAAAACGACCTCATTGCAAAGGGCCGAATTTCTTCTAAATAAGAATTGTTATCTTTCAGCGTTGCATACTGTGCTGGCTGATTAAGCTATCTCACGGTAGCGTTGTATAAAAAAAGATTGATATACCGCACTCTGTGGCATAAAAATTTTACTGAAACAAACGATGCCATAAAAAAGTATCAAAACACATTTAATTCGCGCATACAAAGTTTGCGTACTATCTAGCTTCGTTCAGAATCAAGTGTCTTTGGAATTGAAAACCCGAAGTTTAGCGACAATTTATTTACTGATACTCAACTTTTTGATTGTTCAAATAAATGATCGGAAATGCACTGATGTTTCAATCCAATTCCAATCTGTTTGAATAAGTGTTCGCCCAAAAAATCTTAGCGACAAAACAGCTAGTAAACACTTTTCATTCTTGATTTTGCGTTTCTTTTTTACCTGTTAATATGAAGTTATTTTGTTTTCCCAAAATACTTGTACTGTAGTCAAAAATAATTTGTTTTGGGTATTTCGCGTTCCTAAATCATTTATCTTCGAATCCACTGAACTTGAAGAAATGTCAGATCTTCATAAGAACTTTCGTCGAGCGAATTCCTTGGATCAAATCGGATCGATGAAAACGGGACCAAAGTCGAAATTCTTGTTTAGCAAATGGAGCCATAAACTTCAAAAATACCGGTCTAAATATAATGCATAACTTTTTTAAATTTAATAGGCTAGTTGTTGACAATTATGTTGTCTTGCCTTGTTCCCCCCTTATTTTGAGGAGCGTAACCACAATTTTTCTAAGGAAGGGAGGGCTTGAACTCTCTGCCAAAATATGTCAGCAACTTAGAGACGGGGATCATGGAGGTGGAACTCCCAACCACTAGAGGCTATAATAAATTTTGGGGCAAAGTTCCGAGCAGCTCGGGGATTTTTGTTTCTTTTTTGAAAAAAATAGCCATTTTAACGCCATTTGGATGAAATTTCGCCCCTTTTGTGTTGAGCCATTTGAAAGAAATATTTGCTTAAAAAGCTAATTGACAGAATCAAATCGCTAATGCTCAGCCTCTCAGCTTCTTTTCGGTCAAACTCAAAACACTTCTAAAAGTATTTATGTTTGGGTTAAATTTTTTAAGTAACCTGGCTAAGGAAGAGGGATACAGCCCCCTTACCCCGCTGGTTATGCGGGAGAAGAAGGAACATGCAGAAGGTGTAAAATCAGTATCTACAACTTAGAATTGCGATGAACTTCTCCAGAGAAAAAGTAAACATTAATCAAGTTAATCGCAAATGCCACCTAGTTTTGGATTGGTTGATTAACTTGACATCGTTGTAGCAATTAGGGCAGAAATCCACTAATATCTGACGATTGCTCGATTGCGTTTTGGAATTTTTGATGACCTACAATGTAAGGCCTAATCGCCGTTTGAAGCTATAATGTTAGTGTTTCATTGGCGATATTTTCCTTGGAACAAGATACAATTTTTTGTCGTACATTGTTGCGCACAGTTTAAACATGGTCGTATAGGTAGTCGTAGATTGTTTAAACTTTTTCGAACGGTTTTGTGATTTTTGCCCTGTTAAAGAAGGCCACAAATAATACTTAATGTTCAGGGTATGAAGGCAAAAATCTCGTCTCAAAATTGTAAAATTTGTTTCAACACAAAAATACAAAACCAAGATCAAAAATTGACATTTGTATTTTTTGTTAACTTGAAAATCTACACCCCCTTTAACTATTTTAAATAGCAAACACCTGTCAGACAGCCAGACAATTATTGAAAAATGCTACCTGTGTGAACATAAGTGCGCTTATATATGAACAAAGTTTTTTCTTGATTGTTTATTACCAAGCTTGCGCAAAGGTGCGGTTATTTGTTGGCTTTAAAACCACTTTTCAAGGGGTAAAGTAATCTACAACTATGTTTCACTGCCGGACCAAAAGTTACAGCCTACGGTTTTGTTGGTGAGACGGCAGTTACACCTGGAAATTTAGAAAAAACAAACTGGCAATAGTGCAGCTTATCGCAGGTTACATGTCGAACCTTGTCGTCAGCAAATCATCGCCAGTGGGACAGTACCATAATTGAAAAAAAAAACATTCTTGAAAACTCGAAAATATTAGTGAAAATAACTTTGTGATTGTGAACAAATTTAAACATCGAACTAAGTTAAAATGCAGCTCATATCAGCTGAAAACTAAAGCTTGTCCTGCGTCCACGTATAATTGAGCGCGACTTTGAAACAAGGCGTATGCCCCTGGTTGTCGGGGGCATTGTTGCCATTCTCATACGAAGTAATTTTTCCGGATGACTTGAGGTTGATTGGCTAATGACGTAGTTTTTTATAGTTTTTCGGTCATTATACTGATTATACTCGAAAAAAATGGCATGCTCGCTTAATCAACCTAGGGGGCTTCGTCATCCCTGGCTCCTTGAGCTATCCTGTGGCTAGAGGCTCTTCTACATAAGCAAACAAAATGAAACGGAATCCCTTTAAATAAATACCCTATAAAAAGCATATATTTGAGCTATCAACAATTTTAAGGAAAAATGTCGGCAGCGTGGCCGGATGGGTAAAGAAGTCGTCTTTACGACGATCCTGATTGCATGATCGGGGTTCAATCCCCACCTTAGTCACGTTGTTGCGTCCTTGGATAAGACGCTTTTTCGATAATTATTTGTACTTGGTGGCTTCGAACAAGCAACAAATTAAGTGCAAAAGAATTCGAAGAAATCCACGGGAACATTGGATCATCGGAAATTCCTAAGCAGGTGCGGATTCCTCCAATCACGAAGTAGTCGTTATAATGAAAAGTATGCGGATCATCCAATAGTTAGCGTCTGACGCTGTCTGGTGAAAGGAGGATTAAAATGAGCTACAACAACAAAAACCGCAAAATTTTGGCAAAATGCGAAGCCTTCAAAATGCGAAAAAAGCTCAAATGCGAAGCCTTCAGCGCTACGTAAATGCTTCTATCTTTAAAAAGGAATAAAAAATGGCGATTGTCTGAGCTGGCTTTGGCAAGTTTTTTTCAAACTCTTTCGAATTATTTGAGTGATTGTAACTATATTGCAATGAGTCTTGGTTGCAATTTTTTGAATATTTTTGAAATTTTGCGGTTTTCGATGGAATTTACAATTTTTCAATATTCGTTGGTGGCTGTGTCCAATTATTTATTCGTCTACATTTTCAATTTTTCATTTTTTTATTGCGGTACGCTTCGAACGAGATCACTATAGATCAGGTGGTTTTGTTTAATGCGACGACTTCTGCGGAGTATGAAATCTCGATTCTTACTACTTTAGCAAGTGCGATGAAAATTAAAATTCGCTGTGAAAGTGCTAATAGTGTTCGAGCTTTCTTGTGTCTGACAATATACATTAATTAACTCAATTTGGAAATAGGCAAAACAAAAAAAATATAGAAATGAGTAATTACTGTACCCTGGCGGTAGTGACAAAATTCTTTTTCTGAAATTTTGTATTAAAAGCCGCGATAGTGGTTTCAGAGAATTGCGATTCTATGAGTTTTCATTCCACTTGTCACAACTCTTTGCTAAGTTTTTACAGTTTTATAAATTTCCGAAAATTCGCTTGAAGTTTTACGACAAAAATCGAAAAACAACTTAACCGATCAAGCTCCAAGCCATTTATAGCAAAAACGATCTAATACCCTGAACATCAATTTATTTAAAGTTGCACTAATCCCGTGACAATACACGGGCATCTCGCCGTTAGTGGTTGGTGTTTATAAACCCGTAAATGCAAATATTTTATCAAAATTTTACAGGTAATACTAATCTGCGCTTTTGCTAAAAATAGTGCAATCTACTGCACACTGCACATACGAATTCAAAAATTGTGTACGCAAACTTGGACCCATTTGTCCTGGAACCCATTTGTCCGAAAACCATTGAATAGACACATGTTAAGCAAATGATGCACAATGCGATTCACGTTACACTAAATATTTTTTCTACGAGTATAACTCCATAACTAAATTGTCTTTGAAGCCTATTTATTACCTGGGTCAATTTATTAGTTCAATTCTCAGCGCACTATAAATTCAATTTTCAAGTTTTATTTTTCACTGCTGCAGCAAAATTTATTTTACTGTGCATTGGTGTTACTACTCCGACCCCTGCACCACGGGGGGCATTTTGGAGTCGTGCCTCCCTCCAAATCACTGCTTGTGCCCAGGCGGGTAGCAAGGATTTGGAAAATGGGGGGCTTTTTTGAAAGAGTGAGAAAAGTGCAAACGGCCTTGACTCGAATTTTTATTGTTCTTGAATCAGTTTCACACGGTTTGTCCGAAAATTGAGACGAAATTTCTCGGAAAGCTCGGAATTTTAAACGTTTTTTCAGCCCAAAACCAGGTGGTCTCCAAAAAAAAAAGGTCTTCACCGAAATTGAGTCTGATTTTTCTGCCAAAAACGGAAATTCAAACGTTTTTTCAGCCCAAAAACAGGTGGTCTTCAAAAAAAAAAAGGTCTTCACCGAAATTGGGTCTAATTTTTCGGCCAAAATCCAAAATTCAAACGCTTTTTCACACCGCATCACAACATCTACTTCACGACTTCGGCACCCATTTTCCTTTGTGGGGGGCTGTTTTTAGTTTTTAACCAAAAATCGGCCTCAAAAGCACCAAAAACGTGCGATTTTGCATACTTCACAAACCAATGGGGGGGGCTCGAGCCCCCCCTGGCTACGCTACTGCTTGTGCCTCTCCAAGCGAGAGTAAACCTTTGTACTAGCAAAAAATCCAGCAAACTTTTGCCAATAACTGGTCACAACAAACGCTTTTATATGAAACATCACGACAGATCAAGTACCTCAAGATTTTGCAATGAAGACCTCATTTATTTTTTTGGTCTTGATCCCCAAAATTGAGGGCAAAATCCGTACTAAAGGAAGACAACATTGATTTTGGAGCAAAATATTCACCAGATTGCTGCCGCTTTCCGAATGCGTCTGGTCCCGGCAGCAGAGGTAGAGTCTTCGAGGACGTTCTTGACGCTGAGGACACATTTTGAAGTTCTCGGCCTTGGCCTCGAAGCCTTAATCTTCGAAAATTGCCCTGTCCTCGGCTCGAGGACAGGAATTTTTTTGAACCCTTAAAATTGCGTTGCAAAACGCCAGAAATCTTGCGTAAAATTTGGCAAGACCTTCTTTTTGTATTCCTCTTTTGTTCATCGCCTGAAAAATTCTTTTGAAGAAGTTTTTCTTTTGGAGATAACTTGCGCCTGTGTCCTTGGCCTAGGCCTCGAGCATTACTGTCCTTGGCCTCGAGAGGGTCTGTCCTCTGAAGGGCTGTCCTTGGCTTCGGATTTTTTTGTGTGTCTTTAGCCTTGGCCTCGAGCCTTGCGTCCTCGACTCTACCTCTGCCCGGCAGCGTAAGCTTTCCCCCAAAAGTTTTTGTGCCCCCCGAAGCACATTATTCCAGCGCCGGGCTTGTTACTACATTGTTTACTTGCAGTGCGCAAACAATACTGATTGCCAACAAATCACCTTACTTTGTCCTATTAAATGCCAGCATTTTGTAGAAATATTGCAAAAACCCTCTTTGCTATCCGCAAGTTTATAGCTATTTATCGAACCGTAATAATCACATTTTTGGTAAAGAGATACTGCTCGAAATCGGTTTTATTGAAATCGGCTTTATCAGTTCAAATTGGCTCGCTACCAGACCACATTATTCGTTGAATTTTGGTTCAGAAAAAACTGGAACACATACGATTAAACTCGTCTATACATGTACGAGCAACTACAAAACGTCACAGAGGTAATCTTGTTTGCCCTACTAAATTAAAATAAGGTGGTAACAAGAGCATACTGAAAAAGAGCGGAGAGTAAAGATTCGAAACCCTAACCTGTGAAAATGTGAATTAAAAAAGTCTGGGAAGGAATTTGTTAGCAGAAGCGGCAGAGTATTTGCTTAAAATAGGGGACTGCCGCTTTTTCGGCAAAAAGAAAAGCGGCGCTCTCGGCCGCTTTTTGCTGGTGACAAAAAAAACAGCGGCGCTGCCTTAGAAATCTGGGCAGTTGGTCGAGCGGTAAGTCGGTAACGCGTTCTTCTTTGGAGCGGGAGGTCTTAAGTTCAAATCTAGGGCCGTTCAAAATTGAGCATAGTATTGCCAACGGCTTGCCACCGTTGCAATTTCTTCAAAAAGTTGAAGCTGTGTAGTTCGCAGGCGCAGTAATGTGGAGATGGGCCCCGAAAACTCTTTGCAAGCTTCGGCGTACTATAGCGAGTATAGTTGAAGATTTAGGGTTAGAGTTAGGGTTTGGGTTAAATTTGAGGTTGTTTTAGAGTAATAATTTAAGTTCGCGTTTGAGTCAAAATTAACAACAAGTAAACACGAATTTTCGGTGATGTCAAATTTTTTTATTTGGTTTACCTGTAGTCCATTTCTCTTTGTCGCAAGCAAACATTTTTGCTGAAATATTTAAGAGTGCTAGTAAATAAGAGTTCGAAGCAGTTTTTAAATTGTAGAGGGACGCGTCCCTTCATCGAGATTTAGCGTCCCCTCATCGGATTCAGCGTTTCTCCATCGAGGTTTGAGCGCTGGTTGAACAGACGAAAAACTGCCTGGCAGCATGAATAAATCCCATAAATTCCGGCCGAATTTAGTCCCAAATTGCGGTAAAGACCTTTTTTTTTTTATTTGGTCTTCACTTAATTTCGGGGACAAAAACTCTTCAATTCTTGGTGAAGAGCTTTTTCTCTTTCCACTCGATTTCGAAGATGCAAAAACATAATTTCCGCTAAAGTACTTTCACATTCTGAATGCGTTTGGTCAAGCCTGCAAAAGCGTCCTCCCATACAAAATTTTACAGTTTAAGTACTGGTTAAAAGCAACCGCGTGAATAGGAATGTAAATGTACCTTGCTTTCCTTCATCTGAGCCGAGTCTAATGACTGTAAAAAGGTGTAAAATGCAATCCAAACGGCATTAAAAGTTTGTTTTTTTAATTGCAAAATGTGATTCGTGTAAATAAATATTTAAGAGATAAACATTTAAGGGGCCAAAACTTCCCCAAATGTGCACCCCAGCAATTAATCATTACCCTTTCTTAGACAGGGTGTATTTTTTTTATTATTATCAGTCTCTATGTGGTCGATAAAATATACATTTTGACACTGTTTAAAATTTCAAACCCTGCTGAGTTGCCAAGAGGAAAAAATTTGTAATTGCTTTCTTAGCGGGAAAGCGAAAAGTAATTTTGAGAGTCTCATTATTCCACATTTGTTGGTCGTTCAATGGGTTTGCTTCTCAGCAAGCTCCCACCTAGTTTTGCTAATACTTAGAATGAATCGTTAAACTACCACGACACTGCATGGTTGCCTCTTCACTTTTAAATCTCTTAAAAACATATCCAAATTTGAATATATTGTTCTGATAATATTTGTAGAAGACCCATTTGTCCGGGACCCATTTGTCCGGGATCCATTTGTCCTGGGACCCATTTGTCCGGGACCCATTTGTCCAGGACCCATTTGTCCTGGGACCCATTTGTCTGGGACCCATTAGTCCGGGACCCATTTGTCCTGGGACCCATTTGTCCGGGATTCATTTGTCTGGGATCCATTTTGTCCTGGGACCCATTTGTCTGGGACCCATTTGTCCAGGGACCCATTTATCCGGGACCCATTTGTCCGGGACCCATTTGTCCAGGGACCCATTTGTCTGGGACCCATTTGTCTGGGACCCATTTGTCCGGGATCCGTTTGTCCTGGGACCCATTTGTCTGGGACCCATTTGTCCAGGATCTATTTGTCTGGGACCCATTTGTCCTGGGACCCATTTGTCCGGGACCCATTTGTCCGGGGACCCATTTGTCCTGGGACCCATTTGTCTGGGACCCATTTGTCCAGGACCCATTTATCCGGGACCCATTGGTCCGAGACCCATTTGTCTGGGACCCATTTGTCCTGGGACCCATTTGTCCAGGACCCATTTATCTGGGACCCATTTGTCCGGGACCCATTTGTCCGGGACCCATTTGTCTGGGACCCATTTGTCTGGGACCCATTTGTCCTGAAACCTATTTGTCCTGGGACCCATTTGTCCGGGACCCATTTATCTGGGACCCATTTGTCCAGGACCCATTTGTCTGGGACCCATTTGTCCGGGACTCATTTGTCTGGGACCCATTTGTCCTAGAATCTTCGTAACTGAATCGCTTTTCTATCCTAATTAGTGTGGACCAAGCCAGCAAAAATAATACTATGATAAAGTAGCGACGCAATAGGCACCGTCATCCATGCAGGGTCGCGCGAGTACGAAGAACCACATAACAAAACAGCTGTTATAGAACATTTAAACGAGGACTAAAGGAAAAATCAATGGGGGTATCTAAAGTTAGGCGAATCGCATAAGACTAGATTAGCGTTGACTCCATCCTTTCTAACCCATCCATTGCAGAGATATTCTACTTCAAACACGACGTCGGTGACTCTACTGTAATGTTTCAAATTTTAATAATTTTTACTGGCAAGTGGCAACCCTGTTGTTGATAAGCATTAGCGTCTTAGCAACGCCTTCCATGTTCTATTCTAAAGCAACGATTAGGCTACTGTATTGAGTCGTTTGGCTGCGCACTAATCAGTTTGATCTCGTCAGCAGAACAGATCCGAGCTAGAAAAAAGAGTAGACTGTACGATAACCTAGGTTACAAACGTCTAAGAACAAGCGAAAGTAAGGTTAGTAGAGCTATTAGAGCAGGCTAGTACGCCATTGTTTTCAGCTTGGATGAAAAAGTTCATTTTGCGGTCACAAAATACAGTCAGCAAATACAATAGGCCTACTCAAGTATTGGCCGTCTGATCATCACGTAAGAGTTTGTACTGCGTAGCCTATTACTAAAAACCTTATTACTAGACTAGGCTAAGATTTATACTGAAATGTATCTGCCAGCTTGATTTCTACTGAAATCGCTTGGCTGCCGAACAATCTACTCTTTTTTCTAGCTCGGTTCTGTTAAGCTGATAAGATCAAACTGATTAGTGCGCAGCGAAACGAGTCAGTGCAGTAGCCTAATCATTGCTTCAGATTAGGACTGGGATGGCGTCGCTAAGACGCTAATGCTTATCAACGACAGGGTTGCCAATAAAAATCATTAAAATTTGAAACATTACAGTAGAGTCACCGACGTCCTGTTTGAAGTAAAATATCTTTGCAACGGATGGGTCAAAAAGAATGGAGTCAACGCTAATCTAGTCTTATGCGATTCGCCTAACTTTAGATACCCCATTGATTTTGCCTTTAGTCCACCTTTAAGTTAAAAGGTAGACAATAATATGATTGCAAAATACTACACGTGTTGACTTTGTCATCATTAAGCCGCATTTACACGGTCGACTTTTTTGCAACGCGATTCGACGATTTTTTATGCGTGAAAATCTCTCTCGCAAAGCGGTTACTCACACGAGGCAAGACTCGCTTGCCGCGATCGCGTTTGGCAAGAGTCGCTGCCGTGTAAGTAACACCTGCGATTTGCGATGCCGATTATATTTTTGCGCGACTCGATGCAACAATCGTTCTCGCCCATGATCACTTACACGAGGTCGATTTCAGCGTCTCGAGAGTCACAAGGCAAAGTCGCGCTCGTGTAAACAGCAAATCGTATGCAATTTACGAGTCGCCCAGGCATAGCGCAATGCACAAATGCTTTGCGAGTCGCTGGCTGCGATTACTCTAAATTTGCTTCACAAAGTATTGTGTTCATAGTATAAAATAATCTGTAGTGCTTTTACCGTAGTTAATTGTGATTTCGATACTAAATTTACTTCATATTAGAACCGCAGAAGCATAATTTTCTTGTGCATGCTGGCACTGGTCTACTGCAGATACGGCAGTCATGAGCTGATTGCTAGTAACTGTGAAGCCAATCAAGCAA
This sequence comes from Trididemnum nubilum, assembly GCA_963965965.1. NCBI lineage: Eukaryota > Metazoa > Chordata > Ascidiacea > Aplousobranchia > Didemnidae > Trididemnum > Trididemnum nubilum. Next base: position 41,694,618 of record OZ014481.1, read on the forward strand.
AACTTTAACCCTTTATAAAGGGTATGGTAAATTAACCACACGTAACAAGCAGTACCGTAATTGTATTTTGCTTTTATAATCCCTTAATCACGCTTTTTTATAAGAATCAGTAAACTTTGAGTTAAGGCTGGCTGTTTTTATCTTTTCGCCAATGTTAAGCCTCAGTTGCTTGTAATTGGTTCTTAAAGTTTGAGATCATTGATGTCAATGGCGACCATGTTTGTTAATTCCTAGTGCTATGTCTGCTTGTAAACGCCTTTTTGGCTACTTTTGCAGCATCGTAAAATAGCGGAAAGCGAAAAAGCGAGCACTAATTTCTGTTTGAACGAGAGCCAAAAAGTGTTTTTGTTACCTGCGCTGTGTGCAAAAGCACTCTATAGTCTCAACTTTGTTGCAATTTTGCTCGCAACTACTAAAAAAACACTCAAGCTTTATTGTTTTTAATCAGAACAGAATTTAGTTTGTTTTTTGATTTGGAATTTATTCGTTTTCGGTTGTTCTTCCTAATTTGTTATTAAATTTTGAGCAAAAAAATGAGCCTCGTGTTTTTACAAAATTTTTTGTGTATAAAAAAATGTGATCAATTTTGTCATTGTTAATATTCTGACATGGCAAAAACATACGAGTAAGTTAAAAATCTGAAAACCTTAGAATAGCTAAGACAATGAATTCTCACTAATGGCGTTTGGACAATATATTTTGGAAATGGAGGTGCTTGTTACAGAAGCCCTCCGTAATACTGTTGACTGCAGGTGCTCCAGCGAAACTCTGGAGCCTTCACCCTGTACATCTGGGCAAACGACAATTGAAATTCTACAACTTGAACTGTATTGTTCAGACAAAACAAATAATATGGAACAGTACGGCATGGCAAACAACAACAACTGAAATTCAACCTGAAAATAATGAACTAATAGAGTGCCGAACGAGCGGTCTTCAAAATAAAATACGTCCGTTTGCCAATTGCTCGAATGAAACGAAATGTCAGAACAGAGGTAACTCGACCAAAAAGCGCGTATTTTTTAAAACGTTTGCAGCCAATGACTGCTGGAAATAAGGTGACGTGCGCAAACTGAAAATAAGAAGCGGCCGAATTCTGACACTAAAGCGGGGCAACACAAAACATGGTCAATCGGTGCTGTGACAGTGCTGGCAGAGTAGGCTGATATGCTCACATCTATGCTCACTCGTTGGGTCCAGCACTTTGCATACAAGTACCATCCACTGGTTTTTGTCAGCTAAAAACGTGTTAGCGTTTGCTTTCTTTTCTGACCCGAGATTGCTAGAGCCTACCGGCAATTCTTGCGGTTAAAATAACCACAGTTAAGTGAAGAAGCACAGCACCTACTGCCCCGCATATTGTGATTAAACATTAATTTCATGGAAATGATGTTTATAATGAAATCATGTTCTCAATTTCGAGTGGTTTTATGGGGCTTTTTCATTCGAATAACGCCAGGAATGAGTTGTGACATGAAGTCACTGGCGTATTTTTGCTCTGTTCATAATAATTCATTCTCCGCACTAAACTTACTGTAATTGCCTAGCGTTTAGCAAATGCATGCGCTGCTTGTTTTATTATTGTGGATATTGATGCTTTGTAACAGCTGTGGTTTAGTAGCTCCATAAAAAAATTACATGAAAACACATATTATATGAATGCTATGTGGATTTTTTGAACGTTGGTTTAATTGAAAAAGAGCCAGTACTTCTGTAGTGACAAAAGGCGCCGGGTGTCACTGCAGAAGATCTCAAAAAGTAAACTTCTAAAAACAAAAATAAAATTTAACCATTAGCATTTCGTACAGTATATGACAGCACAGATCTCCTATAAAATGCTAAAATACTTGTGCACTATTAAGTAAATAAACAATATGAATTTGTCAGTTACACATGCTTGGAGAAAAAGTAATTTTAAAAGTGTTTTTAGAATTAACTGCACAAAAATATTGATAAATTTTATCGTTTTACCAAACATTATGCATAACCAAACGAGACACACAGTCAGAGATGGGTTGCGGTGGAGAAAAACCAATACCTAAAGGGTAAATGACAAAATTTCATAATAAATTATGAGCATTAATGCCCGCTTGACTTTGCCCTATCCAAGCCAACTCAAAATAGCATTTACGTATCACACATTCGGCACGAGCAGCAACGCCGCCCTTGCTGCTGCATCTTTCACCTTGCATTTTCATTGCAAGTTTTGACATTAGCTGCTTAATAGTATTTTTCGTATTTCGTTTTACGCTTGCGTTGGCTTCATTCATTTTCTTTTCAAAATTCCGAAGCGTGATTGCTTCAAATGCAAAAGCTGACAAGCGGCGCATTTGTAGCCTGTTTACATGTGCACTTTTGGGAACCAGTTCCTGGTTCCGAAAAGTAGTTCTTTTGTTGGCACTTTTTCGCTCGAGTTTACATGCACATTTCAAGAACTCGGTCACCTATGAAATGAAGAAGACTTGCTGAGATGTTATAGGCTGGTAAAATACAATGCAAATATGCAATACAACATAAGTAAATAAATGCAATGCATGAAATTCTGAACTAAACATCGGTATTATCTGTTATCATTAATTATTTTCGAATTATTAACATCATGAAAACAATGTAATCTTTTGGGCATGTTTAGGCCTACCTTTGTGATCAACTCTGCTTGGACTAAGACCAACGGCTAAACTAGACCTAATTGACGTTTTCATCTAAGAACGAACTGCATTTTAAATTTAGATTCACTACCGTATTTGCATTAATAAGATTAGCCTAGTGTAGTAGGCAAACCTCTGCTAACTAGCTGAGATACGGTAGGCCTAAGCTTAGAGCTTCCTGTTACCTGCTCCATTTTAGACCAAAGTAGCCTAGTATACACTACCAATACAAGCATAGGCCTATTTATGGTAGCCTAATTTATTACCAACCCATGTAGGCTACTTACCTATGTCCAACCAGCCTGCGAGTACAGCCGACCTACTGAACCTAAACGATCAGAACTTTTGGAACTTCAACTGGCCCACCTCTGGTAGCAGTTCCAAATTGCGAACGGTTGTGACGTAATTCAGAACCTTTTTTGTGTGTGACTCAGCAAAATTCAGGCACTGGAACTAAGAACTGGTTCCCAAAAGTGCACATGTAAACAGGCTATTGAAGTGCTTTTGCAGCAGTTCGCTTTTGCAAATTTAAAACCAGCAAGCCGCGCTTTGAAACTATCTCGCACCGCGTAAGTAAACCAGTGCGATAGCGACTCTTCCGCCGACTCGATTTTGCGAGAATCACTGGCACGCAGTCTCAACGTGTAAGTGACTTCAGGGAGTTGCAATCGAATGCGAGCGCCGCGTTAAAATCTCTCCCGTGTGAGTGACTGCTACGATTTGATTTTTCGGGGGGCGTGTCTGGCGATATCGCGCAGACAAAATCACACGTGAATCTTGCGCCGTGTAAGTGACCTACGCGATTTGAGAAAGAAAAAAGGCAAAATGTCGATTCTCGCAGCTAAAAGTCGCCCGTGTAAATGCGGCTTTACGATACTATTTGACGGTTAATTTTCAAATTTGAGAGACTCATAATTGGGCAACTTTCATTCGATTAAATTTGAAAGATAAAAGATTAAAGCACCAAAACAACTATGCTGTAGATTTACGATTTGTCCGAAAAAGAGAGTTCTTAGTTGCGACTGGACTTAATTAATAAATGTTAATCAATTAACAAATGCAGCTTTTTCTTATACTTCAAAGATGAAGCAAAGCTACTGTGGTATGAGGCAAACCATGATATTTCGATTAGATGCGTTTCCACTTTAATAAAATCTTACAAGATTCCGCTTTCGCTTCGACGAAAAATAAACAGTCATAAAATCTCTTTATTTTTTGGATTATCATTGCTTGTAACAATGAAAATTATAACACTGTAAAAAAATGCTATTAACAAAAAATACTAAAATGCTGATAGAAATAATTGTAGCAATACCAGTTACGTATTATAAACTTACAATTATAAAATAATTGTAATACTTCGTTCGTTCGTATGCAGTATGAACCAGACACTTTGCGCCTGCAAAATCACACCAACGCAGAGCACTTTTTGGGGTTTTGTTTGCAAGTCTTCCGTCAGGCTGGGCCACCACAACGAGTAAATTGTTTGGTCCAATAAAAAATAAGTGTCAAGTGGCTTTCCTTTGTAAAAATTATTACAGAGGATACTGTTTGAACAAATCGCCCACATCAAGCATTATACTAATTTTTTCATGTGTTGTAAAACTTTTGAGTTAGATCATTGTATTAGCATGTACACAGTAAAACATGGATCTGTTTCAACACCAAAACCGATGTATACTGTAGCAAGACAGAGCCCAACCGAATAATGCTGTAAAGTCATTAGTCTGCAATTTATTCCTTCCGTTTTTCAACACCCCGAAAGTTCAGTTTATTAATCGCCGCAACGTATATTCATGTACAGTACTGATAAATATAGGCTATAACGTATTTTACAAAACTGAATTATTATTTTGATGCAAGACAACTTGCTTTGCAAAAAAAAACTTTGCAAAATAATGAGAAAAAAACTTTTGAAGTTACGCACATTGACAAAATCAGTTTTAACAAACAGCAAAAATACCTATCAAATAAACGTAAAGCTTGTTGATGGTTTCTTTAAAATGATTTATTTGCTAACCAGAGCGGTGTTCTTGAGTTATCTGAGGTAATCAATCATTGTTTCGGTTCAAGCAACGATAGCAAAAAAGGCAACTTTTTCCAAACAAAACGCTTGTTCCGTGATGTTTCTTCAAACACTCTGAGTAGTCTGCTTTGGTCATAAGTCCGTCACATTATATGTTTCTGTTTCAGCAGCTTTGGGCGACAAAAATTAACAAAAGCTATCTGTTACCGAAAACTGATTGAAACTGAAAAAATTTTTTTTCTCAGGGGAAAGATATTAAGTAAACATCTTCAAAAATATAAAAAACTCATTTTTTGAAAAATGTCGTTTATGCATTATTGCCAAAACGTGCTTCACTTATAATTTATTTTACCAAAAGTTTTTTTCAACTTTGCACCTGGCTGCAAATACCAAATTGAGGGTGGGTATCTTCAAACTATTTGCATAGGAAATTAAAATCGTTTTAAGTTATTGGCCTCCTGCATAGCGATGTAAGTAAAAAATCGAAGCTTGTCTTGAAAAAAAAACGTTCTTTAGCGTGTTTTTTTTTTGGTTTCAAAAAAACAATGTTATGGGGCGCCGTTTGTGTACCCTACTTTGTGCAATGTTTTTTGGATATTTAATTGAATAGTCATTTTAATTATTTGTACAAAAATAAATATACAAAAAAAACATGTGCAAAAATAAATATGCAAAAATTTTTGAAAATTTATTACATCATAATTTGCGCAACGTTTTTTTGCATATTAAATTAAATAGTCATTTTAATCAAACATACAAAATATATGCCGCAAATAAACCGTCGCAAAAATAAATAGACAAAAAACTGTCACACAAAAATTTTTTGCGCAAAAATTTCTGACACAAAAATTGTTATTGCAAGAATAAATCCACGTGGATTTATTTTTGCAACATCATTTTATGCATCAAAATTTTTTGAATTACAATTGTTTGTGTCAAAAATATTTGTACATTTTATTTTTGATAGCAAAGGAAAAACACTCGCCGAAATAAATGTGCAAAACTTTGTGACGCAAAAAATGTTGATGCAAAATTTCTTGTCGCAAAAAAACGCTTGCAAAACTAAATCGTCAAAAATATTTGGCTATTTAGTTCGTGTCCATAATGATCAAGGGTTAAAATTATGCGGGCGGGAAGGTACCAGCAAGGTATTAAACTGGAACATCAGGACGAAAGCTTCAAGCTGCACAGCAGCTATAGTAAGGTGCTAGCCTGCTTATGAGACCTCTCGTTGGGCTAGGAAATGATGGTTCATTCACCCGTACCTTCCCACCCGCATAACCATGCCTACGACAGCATCGGTCGTTGAAAAATTAAAAAACCATGTTGTCACTTTTACCCAAACATGGCTCACAATAACTCGTATACTGGTTGTTTTTGTTATTAAAACATTCTTGAAATGGTTTTTATTAGTAAAGAAAGCCATCATGTGATGTGGAAACTATGTAACATTTTGAAGCAGTGTTCAATGTTTATCTGTCCGACCGGTCATTCCCCACTTGGCAACTCTGCTATTATCCACCCGTGGGAATTCCCACAGGTTAAGAACCACTGATTTAGATGTTGATGTTTTCCCAAGTATTCTGTAGTAATCTGTTCTTTTTCGTCTTTGCAGAGCTCTTGTTATTCAAATCTTTTCCAATTGCATTTTTTGTTCGGATCAAGTTGACGATGCTGTGAGTAAGACCTCTGCTGTCGTCACCGCGCTTCTGATGGATATATGCAAAGAAGTAAGATCTTATGCTGGTAAATGAAAACCCGAATTTGTCTGAACACTATAATAGCAGGGTGTCGAACCGTTTCAAATAACGGTTCGGGTTCAGGTTTAGCTCCGGCTCAAAATATTTTAGCGGTTCAGGTTTGGTTCGGGTTCACTTGAGCACCATTTTTGAGGTTCAGGTTTGGTTCAGGTTCACTCAAGAAAAATATTACTGGTTCAGGTTCGGTTCGGGTTTATTGACTTAAAATTTAACTGTCGTTACTCGTTTCGTCCAGAAAAAAAAGGAGAAATTGTTGATCCTGTTGAAGTTCACCACTGCTCTTATTGTGCGTGTACCAGCGTCAGCGGCATCCGGATATGGAAAAAATATATTCTTACTTTTGTTAAAGGTTCAGGTTCAGTTCGGGTTCACTTGAGCACAATTTTGAGGGTTCAGGTTTGGTTCGGGTTCACTTGAAGTAAAATTTTGCTGGTTCAGGTTCGGTTCGGGTTCACCAAAATGAAACGGTTCATTCGGTTTTACGGTTCGGGTTCAGGTTCGGTTCGACACCCTGTATAATAGCGAAGCAGCAAAAAGCAACTGACTGCAGAGGAACTGTATAAACATCGTTCGCTTTGTTTGGTGATGTTTTGTGATTTGTAGAGCAATGCAAATTGTAAAATTCCTATGTTACCTTCACTACACGGTTTTCATCTGAGAAATATTGAATCGAGTTTATTCAAATTTCAAAATGCAAAGTAATTTTTTTCAAAGCTGGGTTTGCATCACGACACATTTAGAAAGTGACGTGTCGGGTGGCCTCATGTGACGTGTCGGGTGGCCCCATGTGACGTGTCGGGTGGCCCCATGTGGCGTGTCGGGTGGCCTCCTGTGACGTGTCAGGTGGCCTCACGTGACGTGTCAGGTGGCTCCATGTGACGTGTCGGGTAGCCTCATGATTGGGGGGAAGGCCGTTTAGGGGATGACATTTTTGTGGAGAAATAATTTTCTCGCACTGTGCCAAAACCCCAGAGTTGCCATCTATAATTTCAACGTTGGATGTATTAGCTAATAACAAAGCAGCCCCGTAGCTCATTTGTTTCATAGCTCAGCGGGTAGCAAATCTAATGTAGCTTCTGAGAGGAGTTTGTGTGTTGAATGCGGCGTGCAGCAGTTTTTAAAAACATGATCTGGAAAAACGTCCTCATTGCAAGGCGCTAAACTTCTTCCAAAAAAAAATTTTCATCTGTATGCGTTGCTCAATGTACTGATTAAGATATTTCACCGTAGCGTTGCATCAAAAAGACTTTTATACCGCACTCATGTGGCATAAAAGATCTACTGAAACAAACGATGCCACGGGCTCACATTTATTTCGCGCATATAAAGTTTGTGTACTATCTAGTTTCGTTCAGAATTAAACGTCTTGGGAATTGAAAAGCTGAAGTTTAGCGACAATTTATTTTCTGATACTCAACTTTTTGGTTGTTCAAATAAATGATCGGAAATGCGCTGAGGTTCCAATCTAATTGGATTCTGTTTGAATAAGTGTTCCCCCGAAAAATCTTTAGCGACGAAACAGCTTTCATTTTTGATTTTGTGTTCCTTTTTTACCTGTTAATGTTAAGTTATTTTATTTTCCCAAAATACTCGTGCTGTGGTCAAAAATAATTTCATGTTCAATTAATTTGTTTTTAGTTATTTCGCGTTCCTAAATTATTTATCTTCGAATCCACTAAACTTGAAGAAATGTCAGATTGTCATAACAACCTCCGTCGAACGAGTTCCTTGGATCAAATCAGACCGATGAAAACGAGACCGAAGTCGAAATTCTTGCTTCGCAAATACAGGGTGTCCCAAAATAAATGAAACCCACAAAATTGCTAATAAATATGTTGATTTTAACCCTATAGTTTATATTTTTCAGATTTGATAACAGTTATAAATAACAATTATTGTTTTAAAACCCCATGGCTTGGAAATTAGAAGAAAAAATTTTTTGCGTCACGACTTATATAGAGACTAAATCCTATAAGACTGTTCAAACACGCTTCCGCAGGAAGTTTAATTTCAACACTTATCCTGGAAAATCCCAAATATTCCTGTGGTATCGTAACTTTCAAATCTATGGAACTGTAAATAAACGTAGCAAGAAATTAGAGAATCCATCTAGTGGAAGGAAATTGAGTGCAAGATCTGCAGATAATGTGGAAGCGTCCAGAGTTTCTGTTGGCCGGAGCCCGAAAAAGTCCATTCGAAGACGCAGTAGTGAGCTCGGCGTTTCGCGGTCCTCGCTGCATAGAATCCTTACTCAAGACCTTAATCTGTATCCTTACAGAATACAGATTAAGCACAAACTTACAGCAACTGACATGCAGAAACGTGTTGAGATGTGCCACTGGTTTCAAAACACAATTGAAGGTGACCCAGATTTCCTTAACCATGTATGGTTCAGCGATGAGGCTCACTTCATACTTTCTGGGCACGTCAACAGCAAGAATAATGTGTTCTGGGGCACACGAGCACCAGAAGAGGTGCTTCAGAGACCACTATACTCTCTAAAATGCACAGCATGGGTGGCCATATCAAAACACGGCATTATCGGACCATATTGGTTTGAAGACGAAAATGAAAAAGCACTTACTGTCACCAAAGAGCGCTACATTGTGGTGCTTAACAAGTTCTGGATGGACCTTGAAATACAGCAGGGTATAAATCGAAATGTACAGTGGTTTCAACAGGATGGAGCTACTCCACATACAGCCAATATCACATTAGAGTGGCTTGACGAACGATTCTCTGATCGTTTGATTAGCAGGCGGCGTGATACAGAATGGTCTCCACATTCGCCTGACTTGAGTCCCCCAGACTTCTACCTGTGGGGCTTGTTAAAAGACAGAGTTTATCAGAATAACCCCAAAACTATTGCTGAATTGAAATTGGCCATTACGCAGAACATTTGTGCAATAAAAAGAGAAGAATGTGCGAGAGTGATTGATAACTTTGCTCGGCGGCTTCAAGAATGTCTGAGACGGAATGGTGGTCATTTGGAGCATGTATTTAAATAAACCTTAAAATTTAGCTTAAGGCCCCAAACTTTCAGTACTCAAATGTTATTATATGAGCTCACAGAAAATGTTAACATTTTTAACGTATTTTGTTTTAGTAATAAATGGTAATCGAATTAATAGGTTTCATTTATTGTAGAACAATAAACTTCAAAAATACCGGTCTCTAGGCTAGTTGTAGACGATTATGTTGTCTTGCTCTGTTACCCCCGTATTTTGAGGAGCGTAACCATAATTTTTCTTCGGGAGAGAGGGCTTGAACTCTCTACTAAAATTTGTTTGCAACTTACAGACGGGGATCATGGAGGCGGAACCCCCCAACCGCTAGAGGCTATAATAAGTTTTAGGGTGAAGTTCGTTGCAGCTCGGGGATTTTTGTAACTTTTTTGAAAAAAAACAGCCATTTTAACGCCATTTGGATGATATTTCGTCCATTTGTGTTGAACTATTTAAAAGAACTATTTGCTAAGATTTAGAAGCTTTTTGACAGAATTAAATTGCTAATGCTTAGCCCTTTGAGCTTCTTTTTGGTCAATTCAAAACACTTCTAAAAGCATGCATGTTTAAGTTAAAGTTTTTTAAGTAACCTGGCTAAGGAAGAGGAATTCAGCCCTCTTACCCCTCTGGTTATGCGGGAGAAGAAACATGCGGAAGGCGTTCAATCAACATCTAGAACTTAGAATCGCGATGAATTTCTCCAGGAAAAAAGTAAACATTAATCAAGCTACAAATGCCACCTAGTTTTGGAAATGTTGATTAACTTGACATCTTTGTAGCAATTACTGCAGAAATCCACCAATATCCGACGATTGCTCGATTATTGCGTATTGGAATTTTTCATGACTTACAATGTAAGGCCTAATCGCCGTTTGAAGCTAATGGTAGTCCCACTGGCGATATTTTGCTTGTAACAAGATACGATTTTTTGTCGTACGGTACATTTTTGCGCATAGTCTGAACATGGTCGCATTGGCAGTCGTAGATTGTTGCAACCTTTTCAAACGTTGTTGTGCTTTTTCCACGTTAAAGAAGGCCACTAATATTACATAATATTCAGGGTATCAAGGCTAAAACCTCCCTAAATATTATTAATTTTTTTAACACAAAAATAAAAAACCAAAACCAAAAATCGACATTTGTATTTTTTGTTAACTTGAAAATCTACATCCCCTTTAACTACGGTACCTTAAATTGCTGACACCTGTCAGACAGCCAGATATTGAATCGAAAAATGTCACCTGCGTGAGCAAAAGTGCGCTTATATAGAGCGAAGTTTTTTCTTGATTGTTTATTGTCAAACTTGCGCAAAGATGCGATTATTTGCCGGTTTCAAAACCACTTTTCAAGGGAAAAAGCAATCTACGACTGTATTTCACTGCCACCACAATATGGGGTGCCATTCGTAAACCCTTACTTTCCTATGTACTATAAGCCTTATTAACGATCCTATGTGCTATATCACATAGGTATGATCAATTCTTCATTCCTATGTGCTATATCACACAGGTAGGCACTAACTTTTCATTCCTATGTGCTATATCACACAGGTATGCACTAACTTTTCATTCCTACGTGCTATGTCAAACGGGTTTGCACTAACTTTTCATTTCTATGTGTTATATCACATAGGTATGATCAATTCTTCATTCCTATGTGTTATATCACACAGATATTCACTAACTTTTCATTCCTATGTGCTATATCACATAGGTATGAACAAATTCTTCGTTCCTGTCTACTATAGCGATCATGCGTGACGAATGTGCAATTGGCGGGAATTACTCAGCATTTTTACCTCGAAGTTGTACGGTAAAGATGGTAGCCGCGCAGCGTGATAAATTGTAGTAGTTTTGCAGGGAGTGTGGTTGCAGCGTGGAGAATGAGACCACTTCTTTGGATTAGGTTAGGAATCAGCCAGTATTCGCACTGGTTAAATTCAGTCTCAATGTAGCCAGCTACTCACCAAATGTTGCATTAAAATGTACTTCTACAGTTTTGAAATGAATAATATACCGAAACTCATTATCAAAAGGCTTAATATTTGATATAATCAACTTTAATTTAAACCACTTGATGACAGCAACGCCTATTAAAAGTGTAATGAAATAGCAATATCTCTGGATAGGATGACTGAATTTCATTTAATTTTTTTTTAAAGGTGGAGACTAACATGGAGCATCTTTTGAAAACGTGTCCACAAACACAACTTATCCATATCGCCCTCTAGTGGCAAAAAAGGGCAAATTTTGGAAAAGTGAGCCTCAAAATTGGCCTGGCGAGGAAGGTAAACATTGATGAAAGTTTTTGAAACCTGGTATTCATGATCTACTGATCAAACTGCTTTACCAAAACATAGTTAAGCAAAATCGGTAAAGGTCGGGGCGCCTGCAACACCCTACGCGGTAGGCTTACGATATCAAGGATAAACCTAGGCTACAAGTAAGCCATGCTACCTAACAAACCTAAGCTGGCTACATTGAGACTGAATTTAACCAGTGCGAATACAGGCTGATTCCTAACCTAATCCAAAGAAATGGTCTCATCCTCCACACTGCAACCACACTCCCTGCAAAACTACTACAATTTATCACGCTGCGCGGCTACCATCTTTACCGTACAACTTCGAGGTAAAAATGCTAAGTAATTCCCGCCAATCGCACATTCGTCACGCATGATCGCTATAGTAGACAGGAACGAAGAATTTGTTCATACCTATGTGATATAGCACATAGGAATGAAAAGTTAGTGAATATCTGTGTGATATAACACATAGGAATGAAGAATTGATCATACCTATGTGATATAACACATAGAAATGAAAAGTTAGTGCAAACCCGTTTGACATAACATGTAGGAATGAAAAGTTAGTGCATACCTGTGTGATATAACACATAGGAATGAAGAATTGATCATACCTATGTGATATAGCACATAGGATCGTTAATAAGGCTTATAGTACATAGGAAAGTAAGGGTTTACGAATGGCACCCCATAGCACAAAAGTTACAGCCTACGGTTTTGTTGGTGAGACAGCAGTTTAACACCTGGAAATTTAGGAAAAAGCAAACTGGCAATAGTGCAGCTTATCGCAGATTACTTGTCGACAGGGCATGGTATGGAATGGAATGAAAGACAATTTTTCCATATTCCTTACTGGCAGTTTTCTTCCATTCCATTTCCATTCCATACCAAAAATCTTCCATTCCATATTCCATTCCATACTAAAATTTTCTTCCATATTCCATTCCATACTTCTACACCAAAGAAATTTTAGACTGGAAGCAATGCAACGTATATTTGGTTGCTTTGCATCTTTGCAATGTTGTAAGCAACCGCTCGTGAAGGTGCGCCAACAATACGAAGATACAACGACCGATATCTGGTATGCATAATGCACATGGTTTAATGCATAGGCGTAGCCTGGACTTGGAATTGGGGGGAGGGCTAAACCGCTAATCATGCATTGACGTCATCAAAAGTTTTTGAAAAGAGGGACATTTTGTGGGACAAAGAATGAAAGATCAAAAGCTGGGCATCTGATTTGGCCCGTAACCTGGATTTGCTATAGAGGAAGGACTAGAACGGCAAGTAAAAAATTTTTCTATCGTTTCAAAATTGGGAGACGTGGTGAGCAAATTAGTGCAACTCAAACATGTCACAGGGGGGCATGGAGGCGGAGCCCCCAGCCGCTGGACAATTTTTTGTAATTTTTTTGGAAAAAACGGCTATTTTAATGCAATTTGGATCACATTTCGCACGTTTTCAGAGCCATTAGAAAGAGCAAAATTTTTGATGTTTGAAAGCCAATTGAAAAAATCACTCCTTTTACTTCAGATCAAATTCAAACAAAAATTTTAAGGAAAAATGTCGGCAGCGTGGCCAAATGGATAAGGGCGTCGTCTCTACGACAATCCTGATCGCATGATCGGGATTCAGTCCCCACCTTGGTCACGTTGTTGCGTCCTTATATAAGACGCTTTTTTGATGATTATTTGTACTTGGCGGCTTCGAACAAGCAGCAAATTAAGTGTGCAAGAATTCGAAGAAATCCACAGGAACATTGGATCATCGGAAACTCCGAAGTAGGTGCGAATTCCTCCAATTACGAAGCAGTCGTTATAATGAAAACTATGCAGATCATCCAATAGTTAGCGTCTGCCGCTGTCTGGTGACAGGAGGATTAATATGCGCTATAACAACAACCGCAAAATTTTGGCAAAATGCGAAGCCTTCAAAATGCGAAAAAAGCTCAAATGCGAAGCCTTCAGCGCTGCGTAAATGCTTCTATCTTTGAAAAGGAGTAAAAAATGGCGGTTGTCTGAATTGGTTTTTTGCATGTTTTTTTCATACTCTTTTGAATTATTTGAGTGATTGTAACTGTATTGCGATGAGTCTTGTTCGCAATTTTTTGAATATTTTTGAAATTTTGCGGTTTTCGATGGAATTTACAATTTTTCAATATTCGTTGGTGGCTGTGTCGAATTATTTAATTCGTCTACATTTTTTCAATTTTTCGTTTTTTTATTGCGGTACGTTATGAACGAGATCATTGTAGATCAGGTGGTTTGGTTTAATGCGACGGCTTCAGCGGAGTGTGAAATCTCGATTCTTACTGCTTCAGCGAGCCAGGGATGAAAAAAAATTTGCTGTAAAAGTGCTAATAGTGTTCGAGCTTTTTTGTGTATGGCAATACACATTAACTAACGCAATTTGGAAATAGCCAAACAAAAAAAGTACAGAAATAAGTAATTACTGTACCCTGGCGGCAGTGACAAAATTTTTGTCTGAAGTTTTGTATTAAAAGCCGCGAAAGTGGTTTCAGAGAATTGCGATTCTATGAGTTTTCATTCCACTTGTCATAACTCTTTGCTAAGTTTTTACTGTTTTATAAGTTTCCGAAAATTCGCTTGAAGTTTTACGACAAAAACCGAAAAACAACTTAACCGATCAAGCTCCAAGCCATTCATAGCGAAAACGATCTAATACCCTGTACATCAATTTATTTAAAGTTGCACTAATCATGTGATAATACACGGGCATCTCGCCTCAGTGGTTGGTGTTCATGAACTCCGTAAACGCAAATATTTTATCAAAATTTTACAGATAATACTAATCTGTGCTTTTGCTAAAAATAGTGCAATCTACTGCACACTGCACATACGAATTCAAAAACTGTGTATGCAAACTTGGACTCATTTGTCCTGGAACCCATTTGTCCGAAAACCATAGAATAGACACATGTTAGGCAAATGATGCACAATGCGATTCACGTTACACTAAATATTTTTTCTACGAGTATAATTCCATAACTAAATTGTCTTTGAAGCCTATTTATTACCTGGGTCAATTTATTAGTTCAATTCTCAGCACACCATAAATTCAATTCTCAAGTTTTATTTTTCACTGCTGCAGCAAAATTTATTTTACTGTGCATTGGTGTTACTACTCCGACCCCTGCACCTCGGGGGGCATTTTGGAGTCGTACCTCCCTCCAAATCACTGCTTGTGCCCAGGCGCGTAACCAGGATTTGGAAAAGGAGGGGGCTTTTTTTAAAGAGTGAGAAAAGTGCAAACGGCCTTGACCCGAATTTTCATTGCTCTTGAATCAGTTTCACACGGTTTGTCCAAAAATTGAGACGAAATTTCTCGGAAAGCTCGGAATTTCAAACGTTTTTTTAGCCCAAAACCAGGTGGTCTCCAAAAAAAAAAAGGTCTTCACCGAAATTAGGTCTGATTATTCGGCCAAAATCCAAAATTCAAACGCTTTTTCACACCGCATCACAACATCTACTTCACGACTTCGGCACCCATTTTCCTTTGGAGGGGGCTGTTTTCAATTTTTAACCAAAAATCGGCCTCAAAAGCAACAAAAACGTGCGATTTTGCATACTTCACAAGCCAATGGGGGGGCTCGAGCCCTCCCCGCCCCCCCCCCCTGACTACGCTACTGCTTGTGCCTCTCCAAGCGAGAGTAAACCTTTGTACTAGCAAAAGAGGACCAGCAAACTTTTGCCAATAACTGGTCACAACAAACGCTTTTATATGAAACAGCACGACAGATCAAGTACCTCAAGATTTTGCATTGAAGACCTCATTCATTTTTTTGGTCTTGACCCCCAAAATTGAGGGCAAAATCCGTACTAAAGAAAGACGACATTGAATTTGGAGCAAAATATTCACCAAATTGCTGCCGCATTCCGAATGCGTCTGGTACCGGCAGCAGAGATAGAGTTCTCGAGGACAGCACTTTTTTTGAACCCTTAAAATTGCGCTGCAAAACGCCAGAAACCTTGCGTAAAATTTGGCAAGACCTTCTTTTTGTATTCCTCTTTTGTTCATCGCCCGAAAAATCCTTTTGAAAAAGTTTTTCTTTTGGAGATAACTTGCGCCTGTGTCCTTGGCCTAGGCCTCGAGCATTACTCTCCTTGGCCTCGAGAGGGTCTGTCCTGAAGGGCTGTCCTTGGCTTTGGATTTTTTTGTGTGTCTTTGGCCTTGGCCTCGAGCCTTGCGTCCTCGACTCTACCTCTGCCCGGCAGCGTAAGCTTTCCCCCAAAAGTTTTTGTGCCCCCCGAAGCACACTATTCTAGCGCCGGGCCTGTTACTACATTGTTTTACTTGCAGTGCGCAAACAATACTGATTGCCAACAAATCACCTTATTTTGTCCTATTAAATGCCAGCATTTTGTAGAAATATTGCGGAAAACCCTCTTTGCTATTCGCAAGTTTATAGCAATTTATCGAACCGTAATAATCACATTTTTGGTAAAGAGATACTGCTCGAAATCGGTTTTTATCAGTTCAAATTGGCTCGCTACCAGACCACATTATTCGTTGAATTTTGGTTCAGAAAAAACTGGACCACATACGATTAAACTCGTCTATAGGCCTACATGTACGACCAACTACAAAACGTCACAAAGGTAACCTTGTTTGCTCTACTAAATTAAAATAAGGTGGTAACAAGAGCATAGTGAAAAAGAGCGGAGAGTAAAGACTCGAAACTCTAACCTGTGAAAATGTGAATCGAAAAAGTCTGGGAAGGAATTTGTAAGCAGAAGCGGCAGAATATTTGCTTAAAATAAGGGGCTGCCGCTTTTTCGGCAAAAAGAAAAGCGGCGCTCTCGGCCGCTTTTTGCTGGTGACAAAAAAAACAGCGGCGCTGCCGCTACCGAAAAAGTAGCGCCGCTGGTGAACAGAGCCGCTGTGCTCATCACTGGGTGCTGGAAAATAGTTATAAGTTTGTAAAAATTCTTTTGGGATTGTTTTCTACAGTGTGAGATTTGCTACGGTTGTTCGTTTTTCATTGTGAAGCGAGATTAAAATTGCGGTTGTGGGTTGACAATAAGCTGGCGTTAAATCTTTGTGTGTTTTTAGCCTACAAACATTTTATTAGAGAAAAATTGAAATAAACATTATGTCTTGCTTGTGATAATGATACGTTACGTCATTTTCTACATAAACCATTAAATTGACAAGAAGCTGCTTACATTTCATAGCGGTGGCACGTCATTCAAACTGTCACTGCTAGATGGCGGTAGAGGTCTATTTTACAAAGCAGATGTAAGAGGATAACTAGCGGTAGTGGCTTAATTCCTTCAAGTTAGTAGTTCGATTCTTTGTCGTTGCTAATTTATGATGAAACTTTGTACTGTGTTTTTTTTCACTTTATGTTCCTCAGCAGTACACGCGCACAATTACTGACGACCAGGTGGCCCCTTCAATTCAATTATTGACAGCCAATTTAAATGTATAACTCGGGTGGAATTATTAAGTTTTTGTCTTAAAAGTTGCCACCTCAAGTCCTCATCATAGTCACTAAATATTACAACATTAATTACGTAAATTTAGTGACTATAAGGCGCATCTAACCTTTTCATGAAGATATTGCAGAAACCAAATCCGCACTTTTTAAGTCGTACAGCGCCAGGCTCTGAAGATGCTGGTTAGACTTTTTTTTGGTCTTCACCTATATGTGGCAGCAAGATGTTGCCAATTAAAAATTCTCGCTACGTCTATGGGGTCTGCAACTGAAACGCTAGACTCTGGCTTGTTTCGCTGTCAACTAAGCCAGACCATAAAATTTGATGTCAACTAATAGGCTTCCCAGTTCGCCGTCACCAGCAAAGCTTGACTCAAGTCAGATCGAAGATTTGCCGTTTTCTGGCCAAAGCAACTACCACAATGAATCAGTATGTACTTGATCAATCTGCAGTTAACTCAGCTACACTTCCAATTCGACTCTAGTACTCACAATTCAACTCAATTTCTGCATCATCATCCACCTGCATCTTGAACTTACCATCCACATCCATCCCTGGATCCACCACTGCCGCATCCAACTCCACAAAACAACTTCATTCTTTGGTTTGGAAGTTTGTGCACGCATCATGGAGCTATCGCCAAGTTTTGATGGAAGGATAAACTATGGCCCCGTCCATACTTGGCCCAAAATAATTGGGCGGATGTCATCTTCCGTTAACTTCATCCAGCCCCAGCTTTGCTCGCTGGTCACAAGTCAGCGCGCCGAGTCAAAATAAATAATTAGGCTAACTCTCAAACGGGCACTATTTTACGCCAAGTGGGGCTGGCAGCTTAGCTGACTTTGCATAGAAGTTTATGTAGCGCCAGTTCCAGTTTCCCGATAATCAACTGGCTTAAAGGGGATTTACACAGTAGCTTTTTTCCAATCGCATTCGCGCTTTTGCAATATAAAACCTGGGCAGAAGGAAAATCAATACCTAACTTAATATCACCATAATTCTGGGCTTCGCTGTACAAACGAAAAATATTTTAGAAGTTGGAAACACATGGAATCACGATGTAAAATCAATTAAACACAGAAAACGCGAATTGAAAACGTAACACAAAATCGAATCCGAAAAAGTTTTCCAAGCGATGAACTCGCACTGAAATCTCTGAAGATTCGAATACGGAAGTGGATTGCAAATTGTGGCTTGAACAGAGCGGAGTGTTAATTACCCAAAACGCGACACTTGAGGAATTCTGAATAGAGCTGTAAAATTACCGAGCTTTTCTACACGTGCATATGACAATACTGCCAGAGCATTGTGTAGCAGCCATCAATATAATTATTTATTTGCGCCGAGCGCTTTCAAATCTCCCGAGGAGGACAAAGTAGCAATTTCCACTTCTAAGGTCGAGAGATCAAATTTATCATGGCGGAGGAATTCCACCAGACCTCAGTGGATACGAGAACCTGCAAATATAAACGATTGAACACAAGCATGGAGAGTCATGAATGTAGCCAGAACAATCAAATATTTTGGTAACTTTAAACAACATTAAACGAAAAAACATTTAAAAGATTTCAGCAGAAAAAATAATTTAAAATATAATCAGTGTTGCCATTGCGGCCATGTTCGAGTTCACGTGAAATCCTCTTCTTCATAATTACTACCCGCATAAAATACTACGAATGAAATTTATATTACTGAAAATCTATTCCCATGCCCCGTTCACTTTGGCCACCGCCATCTTGATAATCCCAATGAAAACCTCCGGGACCAGTTCGCACAAACAAACAAGGCCACCTTGAAGCAAAATTTCCCAAATCAACTCATTCACTCGATATCTGTTGTCGTGGCAACAATAATGTCTTGGTCTGTGACGAAATAAAACGCATCCAATGTGACGTTCGTTGTTTTGGCGCGAAATCAATTGACGGTGGATGTTACAATATTGTCTATGACGTCATACCGTGTTTATGTTGTCGAGTAGGTGGTCGGGATGTTACACATCAACACGGCATCCCACTTCCCTTCCTCGTTCCTTCAATTTCCTCCTCATTCCATCTGAGACGTTGCAACCCCATAACCCCAACACCTCCACGTTGCCGAGGCAGCCCAGCAACTTGGCCGCCCCAGCGTCGCTGATGTCCGGGTTATCATCGAGGTAAAGCCTCATCTGTGAATAACACAAAATTTAATCTGCAAATCAACACTCGCCAACTCAATATCGCGATCATTATTAAGTCATCCCGCGACACCATCCATCATTACTTGTTTGTTTTTAAATGACGTAATTATCGCCATTAAATTAACAAAATCAAAATGCTTCAATATAAATAAAATTTGTTTATGTTGTCTTGTTTACAGTTGCACCTCGCCAAACAAACAAATTTCAATAAATTACTTAATGACCGAGGGAAAAAATAAGCGCCGTACCTAAGTAAACAAACACGGTTAATATAATCGAAACACTGCATACCGGTAGGCTACGTTATGACAATCGGTATTTGTGCACTAGGCTACCGTAGCCTACGATTCGGAAAATGCCATGGAAACTGCCGAGTAGTTCTTTGCAGGCCAAGATGAGGAAAATTTAAAACCAACACTGACTTGCCGGCAATTACAAATATTTACCGATTGTTGAAACTTGAAACTAACTTCACATTACCGCTTTGAATCGTACAGCTACCGTTATTGTTCCAGATAGGCTACAACTAACGATATCGGTATGCTACGATTAACCAAACCACAGTTAACGGGAAATGCGCAAATTGGTAACTAATTCTGATTTACCGAATTACCGCAATCCAAACGAGGAGGAACGGTTTTATTCAGTCGATATTTTTACCAACGGATTTGCACTAATTTGCCGGCAGCAACAAAATCGTTCAACCAAATGATTATTTTCACCTTCTTCGTTCTCTTCTCAATTTTTTCAGCCAATTTTTCGACGATTTCGTCCGAAACTTTGCAACGAGCCAAATTGAGCCGTTCAACTTTGTCGACGCAGTGGTTGGACAATATGAACCGAAGTAGAGCGTCATCGATCGAAATATCCAGGACAGCCAGTATCTTCAACTGAAAATAACCATTGTTAGTCACAATGCACAAGTTTGCACTGACAAAAGACATCAAAATCCATTCGATGGATTTTTATTTCACCGCAAATTTCTATCTAGTTTTTTTTTATAAATTTTAATTCAAATATAATCCAAACACTTACTTTAGAAAATAACCCCAAATTTAACCCAAACCCAAACTCTAACTAAAACCCTAATCTTGAATCCCGAAAAAGCAAATAAAAAATGCGCCGAGGAATATTTCTCATTCTCGTTTTATTCTCCAAGTTAAAAATTTCCGGTGAAACAGTTATTCCCTAATCTAATTCCAACAAAAATACTCAACCACCAAAAATGTGACATATTGACTGAGGGAATTGTCAGGCCATTCAGGGCGGTTTCGACCGGTACGTGCTTGGCATAAAAACTAAAGCAAAATATTACTTCATGAACTAGGAACAGCTATGTTACATACTGGGCGTAGAATTGTGGGCATAAGAACGTATTTTTAGTTTATTTTAAACAGAAGTTTACTACGCCCCGGAGCACTGCCCTACCAACATAAATGCTGCTAGTTGCACCTTTTTTTATACGAATAATTTTATAAGAACACGAGGCTCATTTTTGCTCAAAGTTAAGAACAAATTAAGAACAATGCCTGACTTAGCAACAAAATATAATATTAATACTGATTCCAAACGATGAAATTTGAGCCATTTTCTAGTATTTAAGCAAAATTGCTACAATTCTGAAATTGTAGAGTGCTGTAGGACTCAGCGCAGGCAATTGAATTTTTTTTTGGCTCTCGTTCGGATGAAAATACTCGCTTTTTCGTTTTCGCAAAATTACGATGCTGCGTAAACAGCAAAAAACCGTTTACTCAAGTAGACAGAGCAAAGAACCAAAACAGTTTCACAAACACGGTCGCCAAAACTGACATCGATGATCTCAAAGTTTAAAAACAATTGAGGCCAAAGACTTAGAACAGCCAGCCTCAACGCAAAATTTACTGGCTTTTATAAAAAGCGTGTAGTGAAAATAAACAAAGGACTTTATACCCGTACGCTCATGACTTTATACCTAGTTGGACCGAGCCTTACAGGTAGCAAATATCTACAAATGGGAGTCGTACCCGACCAATTGAAATTCGGTAATCAGAACGCGGTAATCGTTAAACACAAGTCGGGTTTTTTCACCCCTCGTCATCGCAGTTCAATCTCATTTGCTGGACCAGGACGTTTAAGCGCGGCCGATAATTCGCCATTATCGAGCATTTTATTTTACACATAAATCAAATGCGTTTGCTTTATTCTGACAGAGCTATTTTTATCAATTATTTTTTAAGTGAAAACCCTACCAAAACTAGCGTAAAAATTATAGCGTACTTCCAGTGCGGTGTAAATCTGACCGTAATGTGACAGTCAAAATTATTTAGAAAATTTTAGACATGTTTATCGATATCGCCATCAAATGTCGGGAATTTAGCGCAAACCTGAGCAATATCGAAATGCTACTATTTTAAATTACCTTTAAATAACAGCAAAACTCTAAAGTATCATAGGATTTGTCGCAATGACGTCCCACACCGTAGCTTCTTCCCAAACCACTTTCACAGAGCATTTTAATGTTGAACTGTCTACCCGCCAATCACGTCACTTTTGATATCAGCAAAAAGCTGGGTTGCTAGGGTAAGAAAGCTCCTTTAGCAGTCACTTAAAAATAAGCCCAAGTATACTAGAATTCCAAACACCTTTATCAAGTGGTTAAGTTTGTCTATTGGATTGCATATCGTCGATATTGTTTGTAATAGTGATAATCATTTTTTGAACCTAAAACACCTTTAATTCAATATAATTCGAACGAATTAGCACCCAACTCTTATAAAAAGTATTATTTTTAAGGTGCATAATCAGAAACTGTACTTACATGTATGTAGCTCTTTTCCGAAAGTGTTGTTGGCAGCTTTTCATAAAAGAGTTCAGAACTATTTCCGACGAACGAAGGAAAATTAACCGTCAAAGCCAATTCAGCAACACGCGCATTGAGAACTTTAATGATATCTAGTACGTCAGTGGGAAGAATTGGAGGAGAACCATAACCACCAATCGTAATCACATCGCCCAAACAAGCAGCTGTTTCTTTAATGGCTTTTGTGTTGAAGACGGAATCTCCCATCTCGCGAACCCACTTTAACGTTGGGAGAAAGGAATGGAAGAATTCATCATCAGTATCTTGTCGTCTGCGTCTAAAAATGGAATCTACCACCTCGCGAAGCCACTTCAACGTTGGGAGACAGAAATGGAAGGATGGATCGTCAGTATCTTGTCGTCTGCAGAGCTTTATCATGGCCAATTGCTGTAATTCTTGTTTAAATCTTTCGCGATCAGTGTCGTCGTTTCGTTCTTCTTCTATTTCAACGCAGTCAAGCAGCATTCCAAGGTTTTGTTTGTTACAGAGACCGAATAGGAACCTCGACACCATTTCATAACTTTTCTCGCTTAACTTTTCAGTATCACTTGGTTCAAGCTGTTTTGTGTAGAGCCTGAAGTGCACTGCGACCAGAAACTCCTGCCACATCAAGTGGACAAAATACAATATTTCACCGCCTTTGAAGAAAAAGTTAGAAATATTTTGTGTTTCAATTTCGGCTTCTTTCAACTCGTACTCTCGGAAAAAATATTTGTTCCGTTTGAAGTTGTCAAAAGCAAACAAAGAAAGTTTCTTTAATTTAAATTTTCTTCTATCCTTTTCTTCGTACAGCCAGTCTTTTAAAGCGCCAACAAAAATTGCGGTCATGGACTCAATGTTGCTTGGTCTTGTCGCGGTTTCTCTACTCGTTTCAACGTTGCTCAATTCAAGAAGTAAATTTGATTTTTTTAGGCTTTTCATAGTCATAATACATATGACTGGAGTAAAACAGTAACTTTTGAGGTCGAGATGGTTTTCTAAGTGGTTTAAAATTATTTCGCAGCGTCCTTCGTCATCGTCACAAATGTCTGAACAAATTTGCTTTAATCCTATTTCAGTGAGTCCCTGAATCGTGAACAAAACTTTGGGTTGTTTCGAGATAGCATAAGGCCGAGACGTGACCAACTTCTTACTATGTGGAAGAATGTTTCCATTCCACAAGTCTTCAATAAATTCGCCTGCTGTTTTGTAGGAATGAATGCTGGAGAATTTGGACGCGTTTGATTTCAATTCAATGTTCGCTTCATCCAATCCATCCATGATGACGTAAACATTGTCGCGTTTTTCCAGATCTTTAAGAATCTTCAATCGGTCTTCTTTTTTTGGATAAATTGCTTCAGCGTTTGGGTCGAGAAACTGGAGCAGATCGGTTTCTTTCTTATAGTCTACATCGCGAAATCGAATGAAAAAGACCACGTATGGATTGAATAGAGGATCCTCCTCTGCCAACATTTCGCGAACTATGCGCTTCGCCAATGATGATTTTCCGATTCCAGGTTCTCCAATAATTACCGCCATGTTACTGTGTCTTCTAACAAACACCTGTTGAGCTTGTGGGGTTTCCCCCTTACATGGAATTTCCTCAACACGCTGTTTCAATTCTTCAAATAATTTTTTATAAGATATATTGCCGCTCTGTTTTTTGCTGTTATAGAATTTAATTAGATTTTTCCGATGGTGGCTCCCCTCCTGTAAACCTTCTCGATCCTCTTCACTTGGTGAACTTGCGGATATCTGCAGCTGCGCCTCTTGTATTTTTCCTCCACGAAATGCATCGGCCTCACCGCAAATGGCCAATGCCTTCGTTTGAAGACGTTTCTTGTAACTTTGCCCTAAATACAAAATAAATTCATCATCTAAAAATAACGAACAAAACTTCAAACCTAACGAAAAGGGTCAGCAAAATTGTGCGATGACTGCGGAGACTGATTTAGAAGTTGGATTATAACAACTTACAAAACTTAAATGTTCCTTTGAAGACAAGAAATACCCAGCTAGTTTGACGTTGCTGCAAAATTACAGTAGCATTCATTGTTTTAATGTTTTGCAACATCATAGGTCTCAAACAAACTATGTCCATATTTTAAAGTTACCAGGTAAAGCAAATCAAAGACAACCCATCACAATGTTACGGAAAACTTGCCAATAAAAATATCGTATTTTCGAATTACAGCAGAGGGAATCGGGGCCGTTAAACAAAAACCCAGCGCACTTTTAAGTGGTTTACTGAATCACAATCTTCAAACCTTCGCACAAAATATTAGCCGCGATAATACGCAACGCTTTCCACGCTTTCACACGATCAACGATGTTTGGCGCGTTGCGAACGCGTTCAGTGTTCTGGGTTCGATTCTGCTGCACACTGCAATAGTTTTACGAAGTCAGGCTTGAGGCTAGAAGAGGACAGACATCGCCATGATTACGCAACATTGCAAGTATAGGTCTACAAATTGTCACGTAGCGAGCGACTTATAACCGTCAGTTCATTCAACCATCATGACGCTCTTACAAAGTTCTGGCTGTGGAGTGTTAGAACTCTGGTGAAATTCCGGATCTGTCCGCGAGGTTCCACCTGCAAACACACTTGATTGAGTATTCTATGAATGAGGCAGTTTCGTTGGAAGCCAGAGTTAGCCAAGCTGGGCATTCGGCCACTATTCCTATCAGCAGAAATTAACTCAAAATAACTTTGTCAGAAATGCGTCGGCAGACTCGCAAAGCATAATAGTTTTTATGATTTTAGTTAAGCTGTTGAAATTATACAAACGACTCAAGCAGTTTCCAAACCATGGACTGAACAGGGGCCGGCAATCTTTTCGCTAACGTTTTCCGGGAGTCACGTGCGGGTTTTATCAAAAATGAACGAGGCGGATAGATCTGTTAAATTGCGGGGCGGATGAAACTTCGTGGAGGACCGGATTCGGCCCGCGGGACGTAGGTTGCCAACCTCTGGGCAAAAATCATTTGGATAACGTCGTTGCCAAACACTTTTACTTACCTTGTTCGTCTCTGTGTACGGGAAACATGTTATAATCTGAAAATAGATAAAGATGACATAAACAAAAGAAAGCCAATTACCGTATATATACCCGTGTATAAGGCGACCCCGTGTATAAGTCAATACGCATTTTAAGACAAGAAATTGCATCATTAAAGGTATTACCCGTGTATAAGTCGACTCCGCAATTTGCGAATATTTTGGAATAATTACTAGTAACTTGAAGCACAAATCGGGTAGCTGATTGAACAATTTAACACGTGCAATAAGCAATCACGTGTTTGCTACTCCGTCAATCACGCTGCCTGATTGGGCGCGTGCATTCGTGCGTGAAATGCAAGTGCAAAGCGTCTACAATGCCTGAATGAACGTTTACAAAATAATTCCTGCATTGTCAATGCACAAACGTCTATTTGCCGTAACCAGTTGCATTACAAAAATTGACCAGCCCTAAGATATTGCATGTATGCCAGTATTAATGATGTATGGTAATAAAGTACCGGTAATAACGGAGTTTTCTTTTCATACCACATACAACTCGACTCAGCAGCAACATGTCCAAAAACATTACCCCTGTATAAGTCGACCCCCGAAATTTTATCTAAAAATCGGGTCCCAGAAACTCGACTTATACACGGGTATATACGGTAATTTTTTTCCCATTGCGTCAGTTCTGCGTTTTGAAAATGAGCGATTGACATACTCAAACATTTTACTGCGGTGAAACTTTTATAAAACATTACTTCAACAAAAAACAATTTGCCAGCCCATAGTAAAAAGAATGCTTGCCACCAAAACTCTACTCTTGGGTTCGATTCCCCGTTGAGATAAACCAAAAACAATTCACAGCTTGCCTGTCTAACGTTCAGCTTTTCAAACAGAATGGAGTTTCCAGCGTCAGAGAGACGGCGGCTTGCTCTGGCCACTGCGCATGATCATGCTCGGAAAATCCTCTGGGTGATGACGCTTTCGTCTTCACGGAGATCCGCGTTGTCCCAACCACCTTTTCCTTCCCATTCTTTCCCAGTGATGATGAGCTTTTGGTGGTGTTGCCCGACTCTTTCTGCGGGATGGGGGCGCGGAGGAACTCCGCGGAGACCCAAAAGTCGGGCCACACTCCAAGTCTGAACCAGACATCAAAGATCAAGAACAGAGAGTGCAGAGCCAAAGATATTTGAGTATGGGTTCAGAGACAGGACAGTCGAGAAGATGATTGACGTCATGACGAAGATGGCCACCGGCGCTGCAAGGAAGAGTTGTCTTAGCGGCTAATCCTGAGAAGAGAGGATGAAAGTTAGAGGCTGTGGCTATGGCAGCAAAGGCGGGAAAGCTGACAGCGTATGAGGTGTTGGAGGACCAGTTCCTGTGGAGAAACGGGGCGGGACTGGACAGTTGAGATGGAAGTAAGAACAGGGTTGCCCCAGAAACTGTAAAATTAAATTCCAGATTTTTCCAGGGCTTTTTTAGCTCATTTTCCAAGACTGTTTAAGGTTTTTTTTACAGGACTTAAAATTTAATTTTGACTATTACTCTTTCATGCACCTACTTTTTTGTACTTGTGATTGACGAAAAATTTTGATGCAACGCATTTGCATTCCTAGTAGCCTACTGACTACTAGCCACGAGCAAAACCACAAATTTGCAATGGGAAGGCGATTGTGTTTTGGGTATGAGTGCGGAGTCAAACCACCGGATTCCATTGGGGATCTAGGGGCAGAGCCCCCAGCGCTCGAAAATTTTGCAAATTTTTTGCTATAATAACTTAATTTTAGGCCCAGTTTGGTAAAGATGATTGCTTTTAAAACGTGGTAGCCTATAGAAATTAGCACTACAAAAACGTGATTGAACTGG
Organism: Trididemnum nubilum; assembly: GCA_963965965.1. Lineage (NCBI taxonomy): Eukaryota > Metazoa > Chordata > Ascidiacea > Aplousobranchia > Didemnidae > Trididemnum > Trididemnum nubilum. The sequence continues at coordinate 41,721,684 of OZ014481.1, forward strand.
TTGCATAAATGGTCTAACAGTATGTGGGTGATGGCTACAGCTCGACCGGTAAGACTTTTTCAGACCGATAGTGATATATTAACGTATTAACAACCAAATTTTGTCACTATTTTTCAATTAACTTGACACTAAAAGCTTCAATAATCCTCCTCCAAAGAAAGACTACTTCAAACACAAGTCATACTAAGCAAATAAAACGCAAAAGAGTGCTCGTGCTTGCTCTAAAAATAAACTGTTTAGCGTAATTGCGCGTAGCCGATATATTATCGGCGGGAGACCCGATACGATATACCGGCTTGGCTCTGAGATCGGCTGACCAATATATCAGTCGAGCTCTAGTGATGGGTATTAGTGAAACTTCAGTCCTAGCTTTATTTCCCGTCAGTAAACCGTAAAATCCTATCATTTGAAAAAGACAGAGCTTAGTTGCGCGCCAGCGTACAAACAAAAAACGCTATCCTAGGCCGAACCCAACTTTAAACTTAACCCAAACTTTAACCCTAGCTCTAACCCAAATGGTAATCCTAACCCAAACTCAAAATCTAAACCCCAACTAACCACTAACAAGAATAATATTTTAAAAAATAAAAGAGTACATGAGCAAATGAGTACCAAATCTTGCTCTTTTATTCTCTATAAGCAGAGCTCATTCGTGCGCTGAAGTGTAAATAGGCACTTCCTTTGAAAAAACTCACAAGTATTAATCCAAATGGTCCGTATTCTATAACGCTATATAAAGATATAATTTGGGAGGAGGGAATTAATGAAAAAAGATTTGAGAGAGTTGACTGGTAATTAACAGAATTAAATACTGAATAGACCCTTTTTTTTACAAAGCCCAACTTAATCATTTTGCATTAAGCGATCGAGTTGGTTGTTTATTTTTAGTTAGTTGTTACTGGTTTTATTTTTGACCAATATTAGCCCTTCCCCAAAATCATGTTCTAAAAGTGGCTTTAAATTACTTTAGTGTCCATATTACTGCAAAAAACTGCCTCAGAAGTCTAGTGCAAAAAACGTATTTTTCTTATTGCGCATTTTGGTTAACACATCAAAGCTACGCTACTGCTACTAGAGTATCGCATTGCAATAAATTACTGTCCATAAATTCACTCTTCCCAATATAATCAATAATTTATACATACTGTACAGCAAAGAGCAAATTTTGCTTTTTTAACGAGGAAGTGCTTGTTTGCACTCTAGCATTTAGTAAGAACTGCCTAAAAAGAATAAACTATTAGTTTTCACATAGAATAAAATCAAAATTAATTAACGCTTTCCCTGACTTTTGCTGTCGTTAAAAGTTCGAATTGAAACCAACTAATTATGTCAGCACATGCGGTCATGCAAATGAAACAGTGTAGTTAAACGTTGGACAAACGGGCGAAACTTGGACTGCTCACCAAAACTCTATTTGAGATATGTGGACGACATTTTTGAAATATTTGAAGAAGAAAAGTCTAGCTCTAACTTTTTAGAGGTGTTAAACCATCAACACAAAAACTTGGAATTTACGATGGAAAAGTCAATTGGCGCATTTCTATTCTTGGACGTGCAAATCAATATTAACGAGAACATTCTCGAAAAAAGAGCAAAAACAATTTGTTCCACAGACAATATCTTTTGGACAGAAGTTAAGAATTTACGATATATGTTCAGCGCTAATGGCTACCCAAATTGATTTTTTGATAAATGTGTCGAAAAGTTTTTAAAATTAAGGCACCACAGTTAAAAGACAAAGAAAATGTGAACAAAGAAAAACTATTTTTCAGAGTACCGTATGTTGGCAAACCCTCACAGCTTTTCACAAAACAACTATCTAAGCTAATAGCTAATTTGACTTCAGTAAAACTGATACCTACGTATAAAACATTCAAAGTTGGCAATTATTTCAATTTAAAATCACGTACTCCTACGCCTCTAGTGTCCAATGTTGTCTATCGTTTTTCATGTCCGCGTGAGGCGGATCTGACTTACATTGGTAAGTCAGCCAGGCACTTGATAACTAGAGCAAAGAAACACTGGTCATTAAACACCATAACTAGAAAAAGTGCTGTTAAAGAGCATATTTTAGACTGCAATAATTGTGTCAAATCTGATGATATTTTAAAACCGTTTTCAATTTTCGTAGGTGTAGTTCGGACTCGACACCAAAATTCATGAAGCACCGTCAATCAAAAAATATGAACCCAAACTCAACAGGCAACTGTACGGAAATGGTTCTTCGTTCTTGTTAAAAATATTTTGATTGATTCGGTAGTGTTTGATCGTACACTCGTCATTTTGGTTGGACAGTAATTTGAAAATTACCTACAACAGCTGCTTAAATATTTATTATGACAACTTCAGGAAACTTTTTCGCCCGTTTGTCCAACGTTTAACTACACTGTTTCATTTGCCTGACCGCATGTGTTGACATAATTAGTTGGTTTCAATTCGAACTTTTAACGACAGCAAAAGTCAGCGAAAGCGTTAATTAATTTTAAAAAGAATAAGAGAGCAAAGAGCAGAGGAATGGGCGCTTATTTTAACGTTAGGGTAGGAGTTAGGGTCACAGTTTGGGTTAGATTTAAGGTTGGGTTAGGGCTAGAATAGCGATGTTTTTAGCTTGTGCGCCAGCATACAAATAAGCTCTGTCTTTTAACAATACAATAAACCTTTCTGAACAAACTTTACAATGCAAATTATTTCAACAATGGCTTCGTACAATTACAAGGTACCAGTTATTATAAAAAAAAACAACCTCACATTCTGTTTATTCGTTTTACGTGCTTCTGGTCTAATGGCTACCAGCGCATAACTTTTGGAGAAGAGCCACCAGAATGGCGTCTATATAAAACAAGCAATAAAAAAAGTTGTCTTCCCACAGAATTCGAACTTGCAGCCTTTGGATTACCGGTCCACTGATTACCAATAATGGTCCACTGATTACCGGTAATCCAAAGGCTGCAGGTTCAAATTTTAGTGAGTTCGTGCGCAAACGAGTCTCAAAACCAACGTAATTGTTTATTATCCTCACACGTAATAATTCAATTAATTTTTAACACAGCGAAGCAGCGGTATATATACAGCAAAGCAAACAAAGAAAAGCGAAAACAAAGACACGGTAATTAAATTCCTTTTGTCTTGCAATATCCGCTCATTATGCAATACCGCCCATTGCAGTGAGCGGTATGTGCCAACAACCGGACACCGAAGACAAAACACAAGGATAAATATATTAATTAATGGCTCGGCCACCACAGAATCCTGTGGGAGGACAACTTTTTCGCATTGCTTGTTTCAAATACACGCCGTTCTGGTGGCTCTTCCCTAAGCTTCTGCGCTGGTAGCCTTTAGGCCAGAAGCACGTAAAACGAATAAACATTAAAACTCTGGCCGGTAAACGTCAAAAACATCATAATTGACTTATTAAAATTCACATTCTGTGTTGGTACATCACGGGAAAACTTTAAACATTTTTCCAAGACTTTCCAGGACAACAACAAAAAATCCTGGACTTTCCAGGATGTGGCAACCCTGTAAGAAATGTGGTGTCTCCATTTGCGATATTGCGTGTACCGGGTTTAGCAATGACTTGAGGAGAGGGGAGCGCCGAAGTGGGCAAAGAGGCTCCAGCTTTGGCAAGCTCCAGCGTTTTAGAGAGCTTTTGGTCTTGGATAGCTCTCAAGAGCTTTTAGTCGCCTGCCTTCACGGCCCCACCAAAGCTGGTTGGTTGTGCCAAGTCCTCATTACTCAATCTTTCCCCTTGATCACCATGAACGGCTTCACGACGCCCACAATTTGCAATAGGTTGGTCCTAAGGTCGATAATTTCTGGCTAACTCCCTGCACGTCCAAATTCACCAAAACGTTCAAGGAGTGCGATTTCGTTCCAAGGATGACAGTGGAAGGTCAAAGTGTTACTGGATCACCAGATGCTAAATGCATTCATCTCTGGAGCCGGAGGTCCGAGGTTCAAATCTTGGGCCGGTCAAATCGGATACAGTGTTGCCAACAGCTCGCCACCGCTGCGACATTTCTTCGAAAGACGCTGTGTTGCCCGGGGACAATGACACGAAAATGGGCCCTGCAAACTCGTTACAGGCTTTGGCGTAATACAGCGAGTACAATGAAAACATTTCATTGCTATATTCAAGCTGATCTTGAAACATTCTACCAAATATCACTAACACTTGCACAATAGTCGGGAGTTCTCCGATTTTTCAGTTCCCAAATCAACCGCATTGGGCCAATTAATTCCGAGGTTTAAAGCCAAAATATGTTGCATATTTTGGCTTTGCTCGCCAAAATATGCAACATATTAAATTATTTTTCTTATTTTAATCAAAAACTAAATAAACAAGTATAAGCCAAAAGAAGGAGCACTGTCTCGCTCACATTCAGGATAAATGACCGGTGAAGTGTCGAAAATATTTCTCCCATTTTGTCATAACATATCTCCTAACTTTTTACGTTAAAAGATCAAAATTGATGAGACTGGTATCCAAAAAAGCACTTACTATTTAGTGTTCCAATTATTTGGGCCTGACCCTCAATCCTTTGCGTCACGACTCCACTGATGCTCGCATCTGCGCCAACACACAGCAAATGCCTCGCATCAGCCGCCTGCGAATTGTCTTCTGCAACAACAATCCAATCGGATTCAAAGGTTTGCCGGTTTAACTGAATGCCAATGTCCGAGTGTAGAACATGCGAGTGGTGTTGGATTTACGCCACACGAATATGCATAATCGTGATTGTTTCGTCATCATCATTGAACTAAACGAGCCCGGTTTGCTACTATTTCAACCAAAGTTTCTACTAAATGGTCGATGATGTTGATAAGCTTGAGAATAAAAACATCAAAACTTGAGAATACGAACCAAGGGTGCCTCATCAACACGGGCCACCATAGGATTGATATATATATATGCTTGCTTCTTACACAGTCACATCTTTGAAGCAAATTACCACCGTATCACACCATTAAAAAACAAAATCTAATGAAACCGAACAGTTTGTTTTAAAAGAAAATGGGATTATATGGGGTATATATTATTCAACTGGAAATGTATTAAACGCAAGATTTTAATTTTTATTCTGCTGCGATATTTGATCAAAGTCGAACAAAGATGCAAATGGAGTGAGAATCGAGCAATTGTAATTGTACCATTTCAGAAACAAGCGTTAAAATAAACTATTGATTGCCGACCTAATTTATAAACCGAGTTTAGCACTGTTAGCAGCAGTGAGAAAACATAAAGTCATTGAGAAAACATTGATACTGCTAAAGATTGGTTTTATTAAATCAAGAAAATGGAACTAGGTACTTAATTAAGGTAATGAAGAGGTGCCCCAAGCCTTATTTAGCTAATTGGCAATTTCTCGCAGAACCAGCAACGCAATAGTTTGATTTTCGAACATTGCATTTCTTATTCTGCAACAAATGTGCAAAAGTTATTCTTTTTTGAAGCGATTAAAATAAAGTTAACAATGACGTCATCACTTATGTCATGCAATGCATAATGATCCCATATCAATCCACCAAGTTCAACACCATTCAAAACAAGTTAGTTAACAAAAATTTTAAGTTAAGATAATTCCTAAATTCATGCAGGAAATGACAATTTTCCCAAATTGTTTAAATTAAATTGCAACAAAAAAGAGAAATATTCATCCACACATTTTTCGTTTTTAAGAGTTAAGATTAGGATTAGGGTTAGGTTTGGGGTTAATTTAATAAAAATAATTTGAGTTTGGGTTAGATTTGGGTGAGAATTAATAGAAAAGGTGATACAAAAATTCCAGTGAAATAGTGTCTTTTATTAAAAAATAACGAAAAAGCTGGGGCGAATTCGGAAGCAACTTCTTCTAAATTTTTTGTCAGGACTTTGTTCCATCAACCTAGCAACTTGAGGGGTGAAAGACTGATTATGTGCTTTAAGATAAATGTTTGTTGAAAATAAAAAAAAGAAAATTGTACCTTGCAATTTACCTTTTTTCAACAACTTTCGAGCTTCAACCAGTTTTAAAGGAGGTGTTAAATCTGTTGCCGAGATCCATTCCCAATCTTCCGGTGTTTCAACTCCCTTTTCTTCCAACAAGTTCAGGAGCTGTAGTTTAATCGTAGAATCAAGTTTTGGAAGCACATTTGAAATTAAAGAAGCATTATCCATAATTCAACAAATCGGCTACTTAATTAATCATAAAAAAAACTATACAAAGCATAAATATAACCAATTAAACCTAGTTTAAACAAAAATAACTGAATATAACTTAACTGAGTTTTGAAATAATCTTTTAAAACAAGAATGTTTTATATTCTCCTTGAATACGGTACTACTCACATAACATACAGGACTACAAAGACCAAAAGACTAAACGGACTTGTGGTGCTTGTGGTTCTTGTGCTTCTGTATGCTGCGTTAAGACGCCCTAAACCAATACAAGTTTTTGGGCCAGTCAAACCTAAAGGATTCAACTTTGAATCTCAAAAACAAAGAAACTTTTTTTATATTTCTAGCGTAGCTTTACGACATGACGTAGAATTAATATTTTAATTGTTTAAGATTGAGAAAATTTAAGGAGAAAAATAAAATTTGCTATAAATTTCAGCCATTTTTGTTTCAAGTGGATTTTCCAATAATCAGTTTTGCAACTTTCTCAATTTGGAGTCTTGTTATAAGTACTCGAATATTACGATGCCAACATAGCCAGATACAGCCTACTAAGACCATTATGCTGTGAAGTAATAGTTAGCAGGTTAGCAGCAGTAAAGCAGCATGTTTATGTCCAGAGAGAACAGAACAGAAAAAGGTTTCAAGGTTAACTAACAAAAAACGAACAATAATCTAACAAAAAAACAAAACAAATAAAATACGGCACAATTCAAAGAAAATAAAAAATTCCGTAAAAATACTTCCGGGCTGCATATTTTGTCACCCCCTATCTTGCAAATCTTGCTGAGCGCAAGTGGACTGATAATCATTGAATGAGAACGCCAACAAATGCTGCTCGGAAATTGCCCGGACATTGGAGGTTATTAGAAGAACAATTTCGCGAACGAGAAAAATTAAAAAGAAAAATTACGTTTGCATCATTACAGTGCTGTGTAGATAAGTCTAGGGCAGCGGTTCTCAACTTTTCTTAGTTTGGAGCCACATTTTAAAGGTCAAGGCTGTAAAGAGTCGCATGCAAGCAAGGCAAGTTAAAATCAAATTATAGATATTCATAACCAAACGCTAAAATCAAATTTAAAGTAGATATGACGTCATGAAAACAGCAAACATCATCAATTGGTGAGGGCACCAAAACCTCAAATTTATGATGATCTCCAATTTTAGGGGATAAGAGTACAAGACTCCCAAAGGTAACCCAACATATCAAAAAGAAGAGCGGAAAAAATGTAGCTCCTCTATTACATGCCATTGTACACAACCAGCGTGCCTCAACCAACCGCGCACAGAACCAACCATGCGCATAACCAACCATGCGCGTAACCAACCATAAAGCAACTAAGCAATACATCGTCTACATTAACACTGCAAAACAATACCGAAAAAACAACTTTTAACCAAGCAAGAATCAAATTTTGTCCAGTATGCGTCAATCAGCCGCCTCATATTATAGTGAGATTTTGCAACAGGGACAAAAGGAACGAGATGTTGAGCGAGCGTTTGAAGCTCAGATCGGTGAGCATTGTGATCAGCATGAAACCACATTCCGAGTTTTTGGTCATAAAAAAAAAATTGACAAAATTTCGTAAATCTTGATCCATTGAAGCCAACAAATCAAAAACGCGTCACGTTATCAATTTCTCTGGACAAGCAAGGTCAAATTCTTCTTCGCAAAAGTTCAAGGAGTAAACGGAGCTTTTAAATGAACTTGAGACAGGACCCGAAATAATATGCATCTCTAAAAAAGCAAATCCGTAGCAAGCAAAGTTGATAAAACGCGAACCAAAGTGCCGAAGGCTGCACTGATTTATTGTCGTGTTAAAATGATGCGAAACAAGGAAGTTGCAAACAAAGCAACTGCGCTTGATAGCAAAGTTCTACTTCCGCTAGACATTAACAACAACTTTTCTTGTGCAGTGATTAACCTCGCGCTGAAACAAAAATACGCGCTGAACGTGAATTGCATCATTCAGATCTACCCAAAATTTTCGGACCTTTGGTATTATCCAAACTTTTTGTTGCCTTTCCTTTCATGCTTTTGCGGACACGCATAAAATCATGAAACTGGGTGGCATCGTGACAAGCGACATTACAAAAAGCAAATCTAAAATTAATCCAATCATGCGCTACTTGCAGAATTAGCGAGCCAAGAATAATATGATAAAGTACTTATTTTTTATTTCTGTGACATATTTTCACTACTTTCAACGTTCAGCTGTTTTTCTGTGTTATTTTAAATTTATTGCCACCCTCCTGAAGAGCCCCAGAACAAAAATACTGTTGGATGCATATGACGAGTAATATCCAGTGTTCAACTGATTTTTAATGCTTGTTCGTTTGATTAAAATTTTGACAGAGGCTAAGACTGGGGTCATAGTGAAGAGGTTTCCAAACCGAGCGTACTCAAACGACAATTGGAGAGCGTAAACCAAATTCAGCTAAGGGGTTCAGGACAAGAGCACTAGGTACATTGTTTCACATAATCAAGAATTACTTAATGACAACGAACGGAATTGAGCCGTCGCGAAAAGTTCGTCCTTGCTCAAGGAACTTCGCAGGCGACAAAGACCAATTTTGTTTTATAAGCCAAGAAAATTGTAATTGGAATAGGCCCCCTTGCCGTTCCTATATGTGTTCCCAATAGTATCATACGCAGGATTTTGAAAAGGGGGGGAGGGGGGCCAGGAACTTCAGAAAATCTGAGAAGAATGAAAACTGTTTCACCTAAAATCAGTCCGATTTTTTGCATAAAATTAGGTGAAGACCAAAAAAAAGGTGTTCACTCAAATTTAGTTAGATTTTTGTCTCTTGAGATAACACCAACAAGTGTCAATGCATCTGACTAAGGGGCCATTCAAATAGCTCTGCAGAAATACAGCTAACACACAATAGAGGCTCTAATTCTACAGCAATACGCAGCAAAATACTAGCATCAAATTGTGGTAATTTCTTCAAAGGCTAAATTAAAATAATATGCTTTTAGACGTTTCTTGAAAAGGGACAAAGTTTCAATTTCACGCAGAGATAGTGGCAACGAATTCCATACCTTGGGTTATGCATACGAAAACATAGATTGGGATCCAGCAAAGTTATAGCTAGCTACTGTTTGAATCAGGCAATTATCATCATTAACACGGCTCAGCTATATCTTGCCGAAACAGAATGAGAGTTGATTAAATTTTTCAAATGTGTAGGAGCATAACCATGCATGCACTTGTGTGTGAGCAAAGCAATTTTGAATTCAATACCCGTACGAAATTTGACTGGTAAAAAATTAAGGCTTTTGCAAACGCAAAGCAGAACAACAAAGTCCAAAAACATATCTCACTGCAACCATGATACAGCAACATATAAAACTTTTGTCAACTTGGGCAATAAATATTTCGGTAAGTTATAAGACAAGGAATTGCAATAATCAAAATGGGAGAATATCAACGAATGAACTAGTTGAACTTTTAGTTTTAGTAAGCTCAGGTGCAATTCTACCTAAATTACGTAAATTGGCATAACAAGTACAAGTCATCCTATTGATATGCTTTTCAAGGTTAAGTCTGTCATCAAATATTACACCAAGAATTTTGACAAAATCATAACGAATAGGCAAAGAACATCTATCATCAATTTGCAGAGGTGGGCACTAGGTACTTTCAAAGTACCGACGATACCGATACAAATACTTTTCTAAAAAAATACTGACGATACGATAGTAGTTTGTTTTTGAAAAAAGTGCCAACTATAACGGTATTTGGTACCGGTCTCGATACTTTTTCAAATTTGGTCCCTAAAATTGTAAAACATAGGTACCAATTTTTTCCATAAAAAATTTTTTTGCTGTTTTTTTTCGAGTAAATATTTCGGTTGATGTTATTGCTGCATTTGCTGGTGAAACGCCGAATGCGTTGATGCTACGGCATGTAAGTTGGCTGCGTGGCGCAGTGAGCAGGAGTGTCGTTTTAACGACGGCCGTGATCGCGAGGCCAGTGGTTCTACTCTCTCTGAAGCGCTGTTACTTGTTGCATCCTCGGATAAGATGCTTTACGACGATTAATTATCTCTGCTTGGTCGATTTTACGAGTGGCAAATTAATGAAGTAACAGCACAACCGGAAACCTCAAGCCGACAACTCCTAAGTGAGTCTAAGTAGGTCGCGGCACGTGAATAGCAGTCAGAAATTGAGGATTTGATTGTCCATAGGGTCGAGTAGGATAGCCACCAATTCATATACCAGTGATGTTGTTGTTGAAAATAGGAAACAGACGTAACAAACAAGAAGGTTATGATTTACTTTGTTCAAGAAGTGTATGAGTCTTTTTAGGTAGTCTTTCTTTACTTTCTTTATGGGTCTTAGCCTAACCTAAGACCAATGAAAAATAGTCACAGCCTTGTCCTGTCTAATCATGTAACCAATTACCCAGTAACCACTAACCAAGTCAATTCGGCACTGTGTAACGCCCACACTAGCTTGACGCTACGATTGGGAACCCCTTGTGATGTCACAAAGTATTTTTTATCGCATCGCATACAGTTGTACTTTTCGTTACACACAAACTGCCGTAGTGCCGTAGCCGCATGAACCGCAACCACTGGAGTGGGTCGACAATTGTCCTCACTCCTTCTCTACAGTAGTTGATTTGTACGGAGTTTGAATAAATTAAAGCTCCATTCCGAACAAATTACAAAAAAATATCAAGTAGCGAGTACCAACCAAAAAAGTGAGAAAAAAGTATCGGCGGTACCAAAAACAATACACTTTTAAAAAAACACCGACAGGACCAATAACGGTACTAAAAGCGGTACAAAAGTACCGAGTGTTACATCGCATTGTATTGTTTTAAGGTATGTGGTATTACTTTAGACATAGTGATAAAAACTGTGTTGAATTTTGGTAACCTTTCGTCTTTTATTCTTATCAAGCTGGAAAATTCATTACTCCTTCTTTTGGCGTATTGTTTTGATAAGCTAACTTTTTCTATGACTCACTGATAAGAGTCCTGTGCTTTCAAAGTTGATATTTCTTCATGAGCGTCAGATAAGATTTCTCTCAGTAAGAGAAGCGGACGATTTTGCTTTGTGTCAATTTGTGAGATAAGTTATCGTAATGAAAAATAAGTTTTGGCAGTTTACTGTACCTTCAGTAATTACTAATTACTGTATTAATATTCGTTTTGTTTCTATTTGAATAAGATACGTTAATTAGATTTTATTGTTTGTAACTTCCAAGCTGCAATGTTGAAGACCCACGAATTATTTGCATTTTAATTCAAGAACTGGTGCTAAAATATTCGGTAAGATTTGTTAATATTTGATGTTTGATTTCCATGCTAATTGATGCGTATTTTGCTATAGTTAGCTAATGTAAGTTTTTTGTGACTGTTAATTGCGTAATGTGTTACGGCTTTCAGTAGTCTTGCATGCTTCTTTCGTACGTTTTAGTTTGCCGAATGCTGACTTTTTGCTTTGTTTTTGGTTAACTGATGCTGTGTTTTTCTCTTCCAGAAAACCACAGCCTGCGAGTTTTACACTCAACAATTAAAGGTGTGCGTTTCGAATTAAAATCCCTAGTGTTTGGTCTGGCGTTCACCAGTCGCGCTATATACAAGACCTTACACCGAGGTACTGCCCACCTCTGTCAATTTCTATGTTAGAAATTATTCCGAATTCAACATTAAGGTTAGCTAAAATTTTGATAACTTTGGTCTTACTTTCATTTAGTTTCAGAAAACTGCAAGTCATGAAATGCTTTAAATCTTGCAAAAATGCTCGAATTTTGTTTTTAATCATGTCTACAGTACAAAAGAATCGTTATCAAAAGAAAAATTGCACTGAACATCATCAGCATACGAATGCACACGTAACTAAGACCAAGTGAATTAACAATTAGTTCAGCCCTATCAAAATATAACTTAAGTAGAAGTGGCCCTAAAATTGAATCCTGGGGTACACCAGACTTAACATCAACTGTATGAGAAGCACAGCCAGCACCTTTAACAAAGTAGCTCCATCATTTAAATATGGTGAAAACCATTCCAAAGCTACATCAGAAGAACCAAATTTAGCAGACAATTTACCAAGCTAGAGATCATGGTTAACCGTATCAAAAGCAGTTGACAAATCAAACAAAAGAACTACAGCATTTGACTTGGCATCTAAAATTGACAAAATATCATTTTGTATTTTTACAAGGGCAGTCTCACAGCTATAACTAGATCTGTAAGCTAATTGCGAGTAGCCATGCAATGAATTATCACATAGATATGTAACAAAGAAAAACACATTTTTTGATTATTTTACCAAGAAAACGCAAATTACTGACTAGTCTGATATTTTTAACATTATTATTATCCAAGTTCTCATTTTTAGTCAAAGGAGGAACACAAGCTTTTTTGAGAATATCTTAAAAATAACCCCGACTCAATGAAAAATTAACAATATGATGAATAGCAGATGGTAATAAATCATAGGTGTAGCCAGTATTTTTGATTGGGGGGCCCAAACCACAAAACAAATGCATTAACGTCATCAGAAATTTTCAAAAAACGAAGTTTTTGTGAGGCAAAGATATCGTAAAATGGAAGATCTGAAGCTGTAGTATGCTTGCACTTGACCAGGATTTTGGTAAAGGGAGAGGGAGAAAACTAATCGTTAGAAAATGCAAATGTCTAACTTAGGAGACATGTTGAGTAAGCTACTATGCTCAAACGTATCACAGACGGCGGTCGATTTTTGTAAATTTTTGGAAAAAAAAGCTATTTTAATCCTATTGAATCACATTTCGCACGTGTTCAAAGCCATTTCAAAGAACTAGATTTTTAACATTTGAAAGCCAATCCAAAAAATTTACTGTTCAATCCTCCTCTTACTTGCAATTAAACTCCAAAACACGTTTAAAATCTTGCATTATGGTGTAAAATTTTAATTGTAAGTGATTTGGTCCATGTAGGGGTAAGTAAGGCACATTGGCTCCTGCAATACTTTAGCAGTAAATAGTAATCCACTCGAAGATTTTCCTTCAAGATTTTTGTTTTGTCATGAAGCTAACCAGTTATAGGAGTACATGTACGGCCAGGGGGCCCAGGCCCTCTGAACTGAAATTCAATAATTTCTTCAATGAGCATTTTCTCTAGCTATTTTTTTAAAAGTATTTTGAGCGTAAAACCTGGCAAGGTAGAAGAGGTGAATCGTTATTGAAAAATGGTACAATAGATGGTTACGCTTACTAAACATGTTATTCCTGGGCCGGATTTACATTGCGCGAGGCCCCTGGCACTTGGGGATTTTTGCAACATCTTCCTGCCAAATATAAGTGAAGACCAAAAAAAGTCCTACCATCTGAGCGCTGGGCCCTGGCGCTGTGCAATATTGCAAATACGGCGCTGGTTATTGCATTACGTTTATAAAAAGTTTAGATGAGGGCTTGAGGTTGCAATTTTTAGAACAAAAACCTTTGATTTCATCCTGGTTATACGTCTAATTTGGTTGGAAAAATTTAAATTAAGGGCGTGTGCCGGGCTCGCTGGTCGTCAATCATATTTATTGTTAATTACTGTTGTACGCGTGTAATGTTGTACGCAAAGATGCGAAAAGAAAGTGAAAATGAAGAAACAAGGTTTTTTTGTCAAATTTTTGCCATTGGTGGCATTTCAATTGAGGGGGCCCGGGGCCTCCTGGGCCACCCCCAGGGTACGCCAATGGTTTTGAGACAAGATCGTGCTCTTTAGTTCCTTCATAAAAAAAAACATTTAAAGCAAAATTGAAAACTTTTTTCCAAAACGTGGAGGGCTGAGTCAAGTCACTTGACAGGTCTTTGAAACCTCCAGGAATTGCATGACACTATTATGACGCGAACAGGTGGTCGTCATTATTATTACTCATGTTTGTACGCGTAAATCCTAAATTAAAGAAACTGCAATTCCGGGCAAGGACAACATACCGGCTATGCTCTCATTATATTTATTATTGGTAGTATTTCAGGTGGGGGTTTGCATTACCGCCTGTGCTATAGCATTAAGTTCATAATAACCTTCTTGAATTGCGGGGCTCCTGGCCCGGGACCCTTGGTCATTAGTTAGGGGTCCCAGGGCCCCCTGGTTGTCAGTTAGGGGCCCCCTGGTTGTTAGTTAGGGGCCCTGGAGGCCCCTGGTTGTCAATTAAGAGCCCCAGGGTCTTTGTTTGTCAGTTAGAGGCCCTGGGGTGTCCTGGTCGTCAGTTAAGGGCCCTGGGGCCCCCTGGTTGTCAGTTAGGGGCTCTGGAGGACCCTGATTGTCAATTAAGAGCCCCAAGGCCTTCTGTTTGTCAGTTAGAGGCCCCGAGGCACCCGTTTGTTGGTTTGGGGCCCCAGGTTCCCCTGGTTGTTGGTTAGAGACCCCCCTGGTCGTCAGTTAGGGTCCCCGAGGCCCCTTGGTTGTTAGTTAGGGGCCCTGGGGGCCTCTGGTTGTCAATTAGGGGACCCCGGTTTGTCAGAGGCCCAAGGGACCTCGGAGCTCCCTGGTTGTTGGTTAGGGGCCCCCTAGTTGTCAGTTAAGGGCTCCCTGTTTGTTAGTTATGGGACCCTAGTTGTTAGTTAGGGGCCCCGGGGCTCTCTCGTCGTCCGTAACTGCAACTGAACATCGCTAGGCTATGTTGTCATAGCTTTTTATAATTGGTAGTATTTCAATTGGGGGGGACCAGGCCCCCTGGGCCCCCCCTGGCTACGTCTATGTAATAAATCAATGCACTTCTTGAGAATACTGATTGGTAGTGCATCAAGATTACATGTTTTAAATGACATAGACTCAATTATATAACTTTAACACCAGCTAAAGATAGTGGTTCAAACTTTCTAAATTCAGAAGCACATGAACATTTAACCACATTGGTAGTAATATTCAAATGTATTACAATTTTAGTAAGAAATGTTGCTATGTACTATATTGGTTCAATCTTCACACTAAGTAAAATAGTCAGCAAATTGACATGCTTCTGCATTACTTGCGATAGGTAGATGATTTTTTCTGGAAAATTTATCGAACAACTGATTCGCAACATTATAGGCTAGGTGGCTCTAGCATTACTTTTGTGATTTGCTAGTATTCCTTTGAAGTACTTTTCTCTTTCAATACCATAGGCCTTATTGGCATGTTTACATGTTACATAATAATCAATATTTCAGATATTGATTTATTTTCCAGAGATTTATTTTTTCAAAAAGCTTTTTCAAAACTCTTTTTTGTGCTCTAACATTTTGACAATCCAAATTCCACCATTGCGTTTTAAACGTTTTGATATATTTTTAAACCAGAGGAGCATGGTTTTTTAAGATTGTACAGATTGTACCAAGTAGGCTATATGATATTATTATAGACAACAATACAATAGAATCATTCAATTTCTGACATTGCAATACCAATTGTATTAAATCAAATTGTTCCAGATCGTATCTTCGTAATTCAAAATTAATTTGCTTCGAATTTCTCACAATTGTTTTAACCAATGGAACAGAGGTAGAAAATAATCCAGCAGTGTCAACTACAGTAGTAACCACTGAACCATATACTGTAGTGGTCAAAACTGGTCGCAGTGTTACCCCGTCAACTACAGTATAAGGTCTAAATTTTTCTTGAAGTAATCATCCACTGCATATTCAGAAATAAAAAAAGCATTAACTCCCCCACCTTTGTAGCGTGTGGTATAACTTTTAAAACTGTCCAATGGGGTACAACCACAACAACAGTCAATCATATTAATCTATTATCATATTAGCCTAGTTTTTGTGTTATGTTTTTGTGTGTTTGTTATTTAATGACAAAATAAACCACTCGTTCGTTCGTTTAGTAAATTTGACTGCAGCTGCTGAATCAGTTTGAAAACCAAATTTAAAGTCACCCCCCAAAAAATTTTATCAGTCAAAGTAAATTTGTTGCAATTGTAATTGTATTTACATTCGATTCACCAAGTTGCCTTTGCCAGGGGACTGCGAAGGGACCTTTCGGTCTTCGAGTCAAGCTGCCACCTGCCCACCTGTCTAGGCTTCACACTGTCCCTTTATTTGCTAAACGGCAAGCAAAGAAGCTGTGAATACCAATTTTAATGGTCTTCGGTTTGACCCGACTGGAAATCGAACCCCAGTCTACTGCTTCAGTAGCAGACGCTCCATTCACTCGACTACTGATCGGTTGCTTAAATAATTTTCAAACTCTGACCAAAATAGCAGAATAGTGATGTAAAGCTAATTTACTTTTCTTATTTCTTTTGGGCTTGGTAATTCCAGGTCTGTACATTAGCCTAAGCAATTACGCCTACTGCTTCAAATATTCTTACCTAACCTATAGCTACCGGCCACTAATACCCACTGTCTACTCAAAACCTTCAAAATTTAACACTGCTATAAATCTACTATTGAAATCTAGCTTACTAGACCAAATTCGTACTACCGAAAGTTACCGGCTAGGCCTACTTACTGCTTACATTGAAAACGATCTGTACAAAGTTAACTTTCAAATCAATCAAAAGTACAATTAAGGCCTACCGCATAATGGCCCATTATCGTCAAAAAATGAAAAATATTGAATTACATCATCTAGGCACAGTTATATCCAGAGTCTTATAGGCACAATCAAACCTTTGATTAACAGCCTAAGACATACTGTTTCGGAATCGACATTCGTCTTTTATTCGTCGTCAATATAGCTAGGACTACAGGAACTAATAGACAATACTAATTGCTAATATACTGTGCTACAGGTATAACAAGCGTCAGTGCGGTGTGATTATTGCATGGGAAACGCGGCAAAGCCCAATGCGGAAAAAACTGGTCAAAGCATAGCAGCAAAAGCAATGACGTTAATGAAAAGGAAGTTAAAAGAGCACAATAGCGTAGTTCTTTGCATTAACTTATCGCGCAATAGAACAAAACTGAAATCTATTTTCAAAATCGTACGAGATTTTTATCACTGTATTTTTATCTCGGCCTGGTTTAGCATTTATCGAGTGCTGCAAAGAAAAAAAAAGAAAAAACGCAAAAAACGGCCGCGCTTTTCTGTTTAAAAATTTTCAAAAACTGTCAGATCTATGGGTTTTGTATTTGGCGCGCATCATGACAGAGACGTTAAACACTTTCGCTGAAAATTTCAGCTGCATGAGTGAAAAGACACAGGAATGCCATTGCTTTTCGAATTAGTTGCCAGAAAATGCAGAGCGAAAAATGATAACAGTTCTACTTACATGTTGAGGCTGATCGAACAAGTGGTCATTGTGGCCTCCGCAAATCGCCTTCATCATGAATCCTGCAGCAAAACTTTATTCTTCACAAGGCATTAAATATTGTTCATAAATAATTTTGTGGATCTCAATTTGTTTGTGGCTTTAAACTACTGTATTGAATAAAGAGATAGGCCGCCTCCCCAGCCTCAACTACATTGGGAACTGATCCCACGTTGCAGCCGAGCGTTATGGTGTTGAAATATTTTTTGAAACAACCGTAGAGTAATCAAAGTAATTGTACCAAAATACTCTTATGAGACCATGCTTGGTTAAAACTTCACACACAACCAGGATTTTGCTGAAAACGGCTGAAAAAAAGACCAAATTTGTTCGAAAAAATATCTAATGAATTAACAGTAAAGTGCTGAGGTTTCTCGAGTTAACATCAATATACTTGCACAGAGCTGGACAGCGCTCGCTCATCTAAAGAACAGCAAAGCAAGTCATGAAATAATTGATCATACAATAACACAGATGGCTACACTGGGAGCTGCAAAGGGACTAAAACCATCAAATTAAGCAACAGCCGGGGATTTTAGGCGATGCCCCCAGCTGCTGGGCAATTTTGGTGGTTTCTTTCAACAAAAAATCGATTTTGACGCCATGTGAAAGATCTTTGTTACAGTTTAGGCGCATTGAAAGATCAAAATGGTTAAGATATAGCCTTTAGGAGCTACAAACCTTTCCCGTAATTTTGTCAAGTCCAAAATATTTACAAAAACTTGTATATTCAAGCTAAATTTTCTAAGGGGAATTGGTTCCAGGTCTGCAAAATTCTAAAATAATACTGATTAGGTCCCAGCGATTTATGATGGCGTAAACCAAGGATCATGTTTCAAACTAAAATTCCCCAAATATGACAGTTCTATAAAGTAAAAAAATAATACGAAGCACTTGAGTCAAACAACTGAAAGCGAATTTACTAATTTTGCTTTAACTCTAGAATGCCACTTTAATTTTATTGCAGTCCTCCTTTAATGCGACTTTCGCTGCGATATGAATGTGCGTACTGTCGAAACTACAACACAAACTAGCTTCAAGGAAACAATATCTCCACTTTATGTAACCAGAGTTCTGATGAAAACGCTGCAGTGCATGGTGACGCCATATTAGTCATCACCGGAAGAGGCTGGAGCGAAGCCAGACTAACGAGCAGCGATATTTTAAGAAAGAGCACACAGTGATGACGTCAATATTATTCCAAGCCATCACATAACACGTTTATAAATGAAATGAGGAACTGTAAAAACTTGAAGTAAAAATAGATTTAACAACCTAAAGTAAAAAAAAACTTGAATAGCGTGCAGTGATGACGTCAATATTATCCCACGAATTTACAAGTTTTAAAGGAAAGGAGGATTTGAAACAAAAATTGAAGTACGAGATATTCCGACCGCAAATTTGAAAAAATGAACACTTTTCCTAACCTATCCGCAACATTCCACCCAAACATCGAAAACGATACATTGTTTAAGTTGTGTGACGCAACAGCTCAGCGCGCGATTCATTTTGCATGAAGTTCTACTTCGAACGCAGCAGCTTACTTTTGCTTCTTTCGCAAACTTTAAAGCATTTGATATGCACTATGATATACACATTTCGCTATGATGCTACAAATCCTTGTATTAGTTAAAAAGCATCAAAATACATCAAAATATAATCAATAAATATGCAAATAAAACATTAGTTTAAGTGCGCAAAGCTCTGCCCCTAAAGAGAAATTTTTTTGTCTTTTTCGTAAATAAGCATAGGAGGGCAAGTTAACGCAAAACGTTAGCTTCGTTAACCACTAGTCCGTTAACAAACTTCACACCTCTGTTAACGTTAATCCGTTATTTTTAGCTTTAATTAACGGAAGTTAATTAAGTCCGTTAATTCGTTAATATTTTGCGTGTGATTTACATTTCTTTTTATTCTCTCGTTTCTAGAACACGTATTCACTCTGTTGAGCTGATTGCAAGAAAATATTTATTGCTATGGTGGTCTTTTTGGGTTTTGGAAGTTACACTTTACAGTTTAATTTAATTTTAAGATAAAATAAGTTCGAATGCACTAATGAAGCTGCGATCGGAAAATCTTTGGAAAGTGTGAACAGCGATAATTAATAAACCTATGAGGCTTCAGCTTATTATTTGTCACAAAAAAGAGCTCCTTTCTTCGCTTTTTGCTATAAAACTCGTGCTAATACGCAACAATTAAGTGCTACCACTGCAAACTGGTTTGTACCGGTACGATGAATGAATGGTGCAAGATATTAACGATAAAAACCTTAACGGAAGTTAACAGAACTTAACGGAAATTACTTTAGTCCGTTAACAGAACTTAACGGAAGTTAACTTAGTCCGTTAACATGAAAAAACTTTTTAGCGGATTAACGAGTTCAAGAAAAAGTTAGCTTCGTTATTAACGGATTAACGATTAACGGACTTGTGCCCACCTATGTAAATAAGTTACCAGAGGTGGAGTCCTCATGGACGTTCTTGGCATTGAGGGAGTCCGCGAGGACACAATTTCTAGTTCATGGCTTTGGCATCGAAGCTTAAGTCCTTCGTCTTGGCCTCGATGCCAACAAATTCTCCAAAATGTCCTGTTCTCGGCTCAAGGACAGCATTATTTTTTGATTGGTTAAAAAGAAAAAAGCAAACAAAAGACAACATATTTGATAGTCTGCTATCAATTCGGTGTTTCTCTTCCTTATTTGAGAAATAATACAAAGTAATTGCCAAGTAAGCCAAGTCATACTAAAACTTATTTTAAAAGGCATTGTGTGAAAGCTCTAACCGGAGAATGAGGAAATAAAACGCATCGTAAAAAGTTGTTGTTTTTATTTCTGCTAAAACTTCCCGTGCAGGCGGTGCGAACTGCCAAGCACTACATTAAAGCAATCCAGAGCTCTAAACAAGGAATCCGTTGGTCCGGACAAACCGTTTTGAGTTTCTAATGCCAAAACATAACGGAGCCTATTCTGCGTATGAATTTAGAAGGAAGTATTGTGTGATAATGAAATGTAATACAGCATTACCAGGAAAGGCATATTGATATATTATCTCGATATAACTAACAAAAAAAGATATTCTGAGAACGCCAACTTGTTTTGAAAATACTCGAGCGTAAAGAATTTGTTTTTAGATAAGAAGCAATAACTGTAATCACTGACGAGCGGTCTGGGGGCCAAAACCACGTCCACTGAATAGTTTGTGTCTTGGAAATCGCCGCTAAGAATCCCAAATAACAAACTATTAGATCACGAAAAACGCTACACAAAAGATTAGTAAGAAATTTCAGTAAGTGTGAAATTAAATGCTCAAATGCCTACAGCATTTAATTGCTCGAATGCCTGGAGTACTTGATAGATTTTTGACCAGATTCCACAAAAAATTGGGCGTTTTCAGAAAAAATTAATGGTTTATTATTTTTTCGTTTTGACAATTGTGATCCTTTTGAAGTAGGCCGGGGCAAATGTTTCCAACGCCTTCCTTCTTATAAGAACCTGCTTGTATACTTAGATTTTATGTAATTAAATACCTTATGTTAAATTTAACAAATTACGTGTCTTTTGGCGGCCTAAACGTTTGCCTCCATTCGTTGGCAGGCATTAGATGTGAGAAAGACAAAATACACTGAAATGCAAGGAAAAGATTACCTTGAAATTAGAGTAGGAAAATTGTTAGAAAACTAAAGTTTTTCTAACTTTGCATGTACGGGATTTTCTTTTCAAATTGCTTTGAAAATCTAAATGTGTAATTTCTTTTAAAGTCACAAAAATTGCTATTTTTTCCTAAAAAAACAATCACTAATATTATTTAACGGGGCTTGGGGATATTGCCCTCGCACCAGAACCCGTATTTTTTCAATGCCAAAAACTTTTGAGCTTACAAATATACCCTTTACGGTACCCCGATTCATTTTAAAAACATAAAGTTACAGTATTTTGCAATATTTCTAAACAATAATTACAATAACTTTGAAAAATTCCGTTAAACGAAATGGTTTAACCAAGCAATATCGTTAGCGTTTAAGAAACTACTGAAAAAGTGGGAATCCATAATCAGAGGACGTTTGCGTCGGGGCCCTAACTGATGAAATAAGGTCCTAAAATTGACCATTTCTACGGTTATAATTTAGCTATAATTAGCATTTAAACTGTGAAATATTGCATGGGATGACGCTTAAACAGCCTGACCAGATGCATTCGCAATGCGGTAGCAACTTGGTGTAAATTTTGCCCCGAAATCAGAACAAAACCAAGCGCCTTCTGTTGCAATTTTTTCACAGCCAAATTCACATGAAGACTAAAAAACATAAAAGAACAAAAGGTCTTCATTCCAGTTTCTGCGGTTTTCACCCGCCTAATTGAAATCAAGACCGAAACAAAAAGGTTTTTTTGACGATTTTATTGTTTGTGGTTTTACTGTGCAATATATATGCTTTTTTTTGTGCGATATTTCACCGCCACATTCTAATGAAGACCAAACAAATTAGAAAAAAAGTATTTCCCGCTTACTCTGTATGGGGGGGGGGGGAGCTGAATTTTTCATAGGAGGAAGCCAAATCTCAATGGGGATATCGGAGACGCTACCTACCGATGGGGGACGTGTTTCCCAACAATTTAAGTGCCGGCTTTATTTCCATTCACGGGCTATGGCCTTGTTTCATTACTACGATACCGCTACCGTGCGCCATCAACATCAACTGCTAACGAGTAAAACTTCAAAATGATATTCATTATTATTTTAAAAACTATTATTTTCGAATTATCATCAAAAACTTAATCAAATTCTACATCTGAAGCACGTTGGCGCTTAAAAATTATGGAAAATTCACCGACCATAATTTAGAAAAATTGTGTACTCGGTCCTTGGCCTCAACCATTCCTGTCCTTAGACTCGAAAGGGTTTCTCCTCGAAAGTCGGTTCTTGGCCTTGGCCTCAGATTTTTTGAGTCCTGATGGCCTTGGCCTCGAACGCTGAGTCCGAGAATCCACTTTGATAGTTACTTTTTGTAGATTCTTTAATAAAAGATGCAGGAAAATCAGACGATTTCATTACGAGGCAAAATACTTTCAACCAAAAACTCGACATTGCTCCATCTGGCCACGCTGATTGTAACTGCTGGATTTTGTTTCCTGGAAACGACGTGTTTCAGAAAGTTTCACGATTTGTAATTTATCGTGATTGGAATTCCAAGTGCTCTTAATTAGTTTACACCACGTGCGAGCTTGTCACTCTTCTGTTTCCCTTTCAGTGTCTATTTGTTTGTAGCTATTCAGTACAACCTAAAAAAGTTAATTGCTTTTTTGTTCAAGAAATGTTTCAAGTTTTGGTGTTGATGAAATTTGCACAACTTAAGCGTACGTATGACAGACAGGGATCTGGGTGTGGCAGAGGCCATGTGGGTTTGGGAGCGAATCCCCCAGCCGCTAAGCAAATTTTGTAACTTTTTGGAAAAAAATAGTTATTTGAACGCTGTTTGGATCAATTTTTAACGTGTTTAGAGCGATTTGGAACAACTAAACGGCTAAAATTTATCAGCCAATTTAAATAAATACTGGCCAGCGTGATACTGGTCGAGAATTCGCTTTCTAATGACCTTGTTGTCAGACTTTGATCAGAGTAATCTGAGAAGAGGATACAATGGCAAGTGCAGAAATTGCTCCCGCGTGTAGTTTGAAGGTTCGGCTGGGCTGCCAGAATAGGCTATGTGTGAAATCAGATGCTGATGAAACACTAGCCTAATGGGAAACTGATATGCGACAGAAGTGCTACCTCACAGTTGTGAAAAAGTTGATGCTCCAACACTGCTCCGTAACTTCTAAATTTTGTCGATGTAGTTTTATTTCGTCACAGCAACCTTAAAGTGCTACTGCCCGAGATCGGTCCAATTGAAATGAAAACTACTTGAGGTAATAAAGAGATGCCCCAAACCTGGTCCCACTATTTCCCTTATCCGCAAAAATAGATTTAACCCATTTGACTCCGCACCATTTGTAACCCTGCGCTTTAAACTTTTGTGATATCAGAAAAGAGTGACTTTGCAAAATTTCTTACAGGATATCGAGCATCGATTATCGCGTTCCTTAGTTTGCTACAAATTTTTGCATTTTTTTCTGATGCCACAAAATTTGAAACTCAGGATTGGTATTGGCACGGAGTCAAACGGATTAAATCTATTATCGCGGATACGGAGAATAGTGGAATAAGGTTTAGGGCACCTCTTCGTTTTCTCAAGCAGTTCTCATTTCGCTAATAAAACCGATATCGAGCAGTATCTTTTTAAGTTATTAAAGGAAAGCAGCAATTAAACCTAGGCTATATGTTTTTGGACCTAAAGTAACTTTCGAGCTTCTTCTGGGTCTTGTTCGGGCTTCAAATTATTGTTCGGGTTGGGCCTGAACTACTCGGTAGGTTTGAACCTCTGCCACGCCTTCAGCAGTTACTGCTGGATTACTGTGTGTTTACACGCCATATTTTTATTGCGATTGTTGGGCTGAGACGAACCAATAAACTTTGCTTTGAATAATTAACAAACAAACGGTTTAAGAAACGTTAGCCCAGCTAACTGACAAACAAACTAATCAACGAACAAACGGTTTAAACGTCAGTCCTGCCGAGGAGCGTTGGTACTACGCGAAACTCTAGTCCAGCTCTCCAGGGCAATACGTGGAAAGAATTTAGGTCTGCCTTTTTAGTAGCTAAAATTACGAGATGAAGACGATTGCCAAGTATAGCAATAGCTTGGTTATTCAAATTGCCAGTAGAGTTAGTCTAATTTTGTGATTCAAAATTCTTTGCATTGTGTCGACTCCTCTTCATACTGATGATGTATTCAGTCGACTTCGCAGCACGAGAATACACCCGCGATGGGGGCTCCACCTCACCTACGTCACTAGTCACTAGGGGTTGAAATGATTACCCATTTAGATGTGGAGACAGGATTAAGGTGTTGTCAGATAAAGTAGGGTTGTAAGACGTGATGTCTCTGTGAACTATTAAATTAGTTCTGCTTATTTCACTTTGGGAATTTATTTTAACTTGCTAAATTTAACTTGTTAAATTATCATTGCTTGTTGTTGAGAAGTTGTCCACTGTGTAAACAGCACTTGTACAATGTCACCAAGGATATATGACGTGATGTCTTGTGAATTATTGAATTTAGTTCCTATATAGATATTGCATTCGCCCTGGGTGAATTGTTTATCTCTGTCCTTTAACTCACTTGCCCTCTTATCCACTTGGTCCCCTTGCCCATTTTATTTAATTATTTTCATCCTTGTCTATTAGCCCACTTGGTCGCCTGTCCAGAGTACATTTCACTCCATTTTTTTTTCTTGGATTACCATGTTTTAGAAACAACAAACGAGTTTTCTGAGTTATTCCCAATCGTTATTTTTTTCTTTAAGCTCAAGCTGAAGGACTTTTGCCCACAAAACCCGAAGAGTCGGGTTTAACAAGATCATCAGAAAGTCTCATTTCCATGGGCGACTTTTAGCTGCGAGAATCGGCATTTTGCTTTTTTTTTTCTCTATTCCTCTTGTTTCTTTCTTTCTCGATTTGAGAGAGAAAAAAGGCAAAATGCTGATTCTCGCAGCAAAACGTCACCCGAGTGAATGCAGCTGAAGGAAGTGAAGGATTTACATATGGACAGAGCTGGAGTAGAGTACTGCAATTTTGAGTACGAGTACGTGGCCATCAAAAAGGCACCAGTACTTGAGGTTCGAGTACAAGAAACAAAAATTTTTAAATCTAAAAAAAGACAATTTAACTGTTCTAATAAAAGCTATGTTTTCTATTCTGATGTTTTTTGGTTGGATAGCAACGCTGAAAAAAATAAACTAAACTAATCGAATAGAACAAAAATTTATTTACGGCTACATAACAAAAAGTGCAATAAATTAACTCGGTCTCATCAAAAATATGCTCGATACATTTCTAATCAGGTTCTCGATAAGAGAAATGCTTTTATACATTCTTCCTGTGAACGCATCTTTTCTGAGGTGAACAGCTTCATCAAGATGGAATTTCCTTTTCTTCCAGCTCAAAGCTACGGTGTAACTTAAAATCAAGCATTCGCTCAACTGAATGCTTACCATTGTCTTAAAATAATTATGATTCTTGACAATTGATAAAGCTCAAATTCATGAGTTTTTCTTACTCTTGTGACCAGGGTGTCGAACCGAACCTGAACCGTAAACCCGAATGAACCGTTTCATTTTGGTGAACCTGAACCGAACCAGCAATATTTTACTTCAGTTAACCTGAACCAAACCTGAACCCTCAAAATTGTGCTCAAGTGAACCAAACCGAACCTGAACCCCTAACAAAAGTAAGAATATATTTTTCTATATCCGGATGCCGCTGGGGCTGGTACAAGTAAACAATAAGAGCAGTGTTGATCATCAACAGGATCAGCAACTTCTTTTTTTTTTTTGGACGAAACGAGTAACGACAGTTAAATTTTAAGTCAATGAACCCGAACCGAACCTGAAATATTTTACTTGAGTAAACCTGAACCAAACCTGAACCTCGAAAATGGTGCTCAAGTGAACCCGAACCAAACCTGAACCGCTAAAATATTTTTAGCAGGAGCTAAACCTGAACCCGAACCGTTATTTGAAACGGTTCGACACCCTGCTTGTGACACGCTAATTGACCAATTTTTTGTTCTGTACTCTTACAGTTTTTCACAGCCTTATCATACTAGTACTCTACATCTCTTAATTTTACTAAAGCTATATTTCATAATGAAGCACATACTGTCCATTTACCAATGTCCACATTGTTTGCCAATTTTGCATATTTATGCTGATGTCTCATTGCGTGAAAATTGTCTGGATCATAGCGTTTGTAGATTTCTTTCCTTTTTGGTTTTGATATCAATCTCTCTTGCACTTTAATGGTAAGACTGGTCAAAATTTTGATAAATAAACTAAAACGAAGCAAAGTTGGTGCTAATTTTTTTTTTACTCTAAGGTACTTAAAGTGACGGGACAAGGTGTTAAATTTATCGGCCTGATTTTTCTTTAATTTTAGTAAAAAGTTTTGCCAACTAACTGAGAAGTTAATAATAAGCTATAAACAGTATACAGAGTCTTGTAGGCACAATCAAACCTTGATTAACAGCCTAAGACATACTGTACTGTTTTGTGTCATGATCTGGTTAATTTGCGATTCTTTGCCTTTTTACGCTCACATTCATACCTGAAGTCCTAGCTATACTGACGAGGAACAGAAGAAGAATGTCGATTCCGAAACAGTATGTCGTAGGCTGTTAATCAAAGGTTTGATTGTGCCTATAAAACTCTGTATACTGTCTAACAGAGGTGGAGTCCTCGAGGACACATTTTGAAGTCCTTGGCCTCGAAGGTCAAGTCCTTGGCCTTGGCCTCGAGGCCTCAAGTCCTCGAAAATTGGCCTGTCCTCGGCTCGAGGACAGCACGATTATTTGGAATGTTAAAATTTTGTGGAGCGCTTGAAAAATTTTTTGGAAAACGTTTTTTAGTGGAGATCGCTTGAAAAATTTTTGTGAAGACCTTTTTTTTTTGGAGATCGTCTGAAAAATTTTTGTGAAGACCTTTTTTTTTTTTTTTTGAGAGCACTTGCGCTTTGTGTCCTTGGTCCTTGGCCTCGGATTTTTTTTGTGTCCTTGGCCTCGAGCCTTGTGTCCTCGACTCCACCTCTGCTGTCTAAAGCTTACTATTAATTTTCTCAGTACATTGTTCTTAATAACTGATAAGTGTTTCGAAAGCCCTAAGCAACAAGTCAAACACAAAATGCAATTTCCTGTTCATCAGCATCAAACAAAAACAAACAGCCAAAGACACCCCAAACATATATTTATGTTTTCAATGAACCACCAGAACAACAACTTCTAATCAGGGATGTGGAAGCAGTCAAATTTTTAATGCTTACGCTTCCAGCTCTTCTTGAAGTTTTATGCTTCCGAGTTAACTTCCGCTTCCAGTCTCTTTCATAAAAATGCTTCCGCTTCCACAAAAATTTAACTGCTTCCACCGCTTCCAGCTTCCTCTTCCACATTCCTGTTTGTAACAGCTGTGAATGGCTAAGTACAAGCTTTCATAAACTACAGGTGACACTCTCAGGCTTACTTGGCAGTGCCACTTGCTTACACGTGCAGCAGCCCCAGCAAACTAATAAGGAGCCTACCATAACCACATCGTGGCCACTGCTGGCCACAGTAAAACCTCAAACTTTGATGCCATGGCAGTATTGGTGGTATGCAGTGCCGTCGCTACGGGATGGGGGGCAAGGGGGGTCAAGGGGGGTCGTGCTTCTAACGACTGCTTGTGCTCCCCCTCCCCCCGTCCCCATTTTGATTTACTCAAATTGCTGTTTTTTGAACATCATGCAACGACAAGACAACAGACAATGATGGAAAAAGGAAGAATTACGTTCAAACATATTTCTCCTTTGAAGTTTTTTTGATTTTTTTTTGGCGAAATTGCTGGCAACCAACTGCTTTACATAAATCTGACGTAATAACCCATCTTATTAACATACCTTTACGGATGTGTCGCGAAAGAGAGGAGTAAGCCTGCAAAATTGTTACCGGTAGGCTACTTCGTTAGTGATCATGACAATCAAAGACCAGCTGTTTTGATTTTAAGTACACTCAAGATTTTGAGGTTGCGATCTGTGGCGCAATCAGGATGAAGGAACTTCAGCTCTCTTAGCCAAGTCACTTAGAAATTTAACCTCATAATACGAGGGTTTAAACGTATTTTAGACTTGATGTAACGGGGAGCTAAAAGGGCTAAAAAATTTAAGTCTTCTTTGAAATAACCTCTGAATTTTAGCAATTTAGTGATTCGTATGGCTTTAAAACGTGCGAAGTGCGAATAAAAAAACGTAAAAATTGCTTCTTTTTTGCTGCAAAATTACAAAAATCGCCCAGGCCCCCTCCACAGTTACTTCATATTCAATGACTATGCCCCGTTTGTGACACGCTTGAGTTGCATCAGTTTGTTTAGCACGGAGCATAAATCAGACAATTCTTGTGCAAAAAATTTACTTTTCGTTCACCCTTTCCAAAATCCTGGTTGTGTGTCTGATAGCATTCACTGCTGTAGATAGATTTTTCAGGCGGTTGTGGGCTGCAGACGAAACAAGCTAAGAAACGCTGCCGGCCGTAGGTCTTTCTTTTTTCAGACATGAACACAGATCTGCTAAAATAGCGCGTATTGGTAGCCGTACAAGATCTGAAGATCAGTTTTTATACGCAAAAGTTCAGTATATTTTAGTGCCCCTCACTTTCAGCAAGCGCCCCCTCACTACGTTTGCTCTGGCGACGGCACTGGTGGTATATCACACCCATGATCTCTCGCAAAGACGTTATGCTCATGGCTCTTTATTAATTACGATAATGTAAGGCAGCACAAGCGTTAAAAATTATGGCAGTGACTAAAGTGGAAATTATGCACTCATAGTTATGCACCTGAAAATATTATTATTATTGTTACATTTTACCCCAACGGTTGTAGCCAGTTTGGAAATCCGGAAGCGCCTGATTTTGAAAAAATTGCTTCCACTTCTTTCTCCTTTTCAACACTTTCGCTTCCGAGTTTGCTTTAGGACCAGTACCAGTGCCTTCCTCAAAAGAAGACTTAGACGATGAAATTGTTTTTATTTTCTATTTTTGTTTGCGTTTTAAATTTCCATATATCTTTAAAAAAAGAAAATTATAAGTGATCCTTGAAAACTGCACCATTTCAAAATACTTCATTCCTCTGTTAACCTATGTACAGCAATTTCTTGAAAAAGTCAGCAGTAAAATTTTTTAGCGATTTAATGTCATTGCAAACTCGCTTCAGGGCGATAACGGTGATCCTTTTTATCTTGCTACGTAACCGAGAAAAAGGTTTGGATGGTGGCTGGGATCATAAACTGAGAAATTGGATGCGGTTTGCTGAAGTTTCCTGGAGTTTGCACCAATACAAGCTTTTTTACGGAATGGATATGGACCTAGATTGATAAGAATTACGTGAGCATGTCAGCAATTTCAAAACTACGTTGTATTAAAGGACTCAACGACTGAGATCAAAGGAGATTAATATCTCCTGGATTCCATTTCGAGTGTTAACAGCCAGTGGGATTTTTTTCCGATGTGGTTGGTATCCCGGATCATTGCGAGGAGAGGACCAAACAAAGTACCCAGCATAGGCGTAGCCAGGATTTTTGATTGGGAGGGGGGGGACAAACCACAAATCATATGCAATGACGTCATCAAAAACTTCGAAAGGGGAATTTTTTGTGGGAGCAAAGATATCATAGAATTGAAGATCAGAAGCCTTTGGCCTGGTGTTGGCACGTAACCAGGAACTCGTTCAAGGGAGAGGGCTTAAATCAATAGTTAAAATGCAAAAATATCTGAATTGGGAGGCGTGTTTAGTAAAGAAGTGTACTGTAATTCAAACGTATCAGATACGGGGGTCTGGGGGCAGAGTTCCCAGCCGCCGGTGGCTATGGGGGTCTGGAGGCTCCGTCCTTAGCCGCTGGGCAATTTTTCGTAATTTTTTGGAAAAAAAGCTATTTTAATACCATTGGATCACATTTTGCACGTATTCAGCGCCATTTGAAAGTACTAAATTTTTAACGTTTGAAAGCCAATTGAAAAAATTAAGTTGTTCAGTCCTCTTTTGCTTGCAATTTAAGTCCAAAACTCGTTTAAAATCTTGCATTTTGAGGTTAAATTTTGTAAGTGATTAGGCCCAGGTAGGGGAAAGTAATGTGCATTGCCTCGAATAGTTTCCTTAGAGATTATTGCTTTGTCACGAAAACAACCAGTTGTAGGAGTACATATACGGCCAGGGGGCCCAGGCATTCTTTAGTCTAAAATTTGTTCAATGAGCATTCCCCTTACTGTAGCTAATTTTTTTCAAAAGTATTTTGTTGCATAAAAACTGGCGAAATGGAAGTGAAATGTTATTGAAAAATGTACGATAGATAGTTGCGCCGACAAACCATGTTATTGCCCGGGCCGGATTTACATTGAGTTGAGCCCCTGGCACTTTCAGATTTTTGCAATATTTTCCTGCCAAATACAGGTGAAGACCAAAAAAAAGTCTTATCCAAGTACGGGTCCCCTGGCACTGATCCATATGTTAAATCCGTCCGTGGTTTAAGAAATTGCATTACGCTCATAAAAAAATTAGATAAGGACATCACTTAGCAACTTTTAGGATAAAAACTCTTAATTTTACTGGGATTATACGTTTAAATTGGTTGACAGACATTAAATTGAAGGGGCTCGGGCCCCTGAAACAATATTATTGTTGGGGGGCATTAAAACTGGGGATCATTTAAATATTATTGTAGGGGCACTTTTAAATTGGTTGGCAAAAATTAAATTGAGGGGGGCCGATTCCCCTGGATTAATATTACTGTTGGGGGCCCATTTAAATATTACTGTAGGGAGCACATTTAAATTGGTAGGAAAAATTAAATTGAGTGGCCCGGACCCCCTGGAACAATATTATTGTTGGGGAGCCCACTTAAATTGAGGGCCATTTAAATATTATTGTAAGGGGCATTTTTAAATTGGGGGGCAAAAATAAAATTTTGGGGGCCCGGGTCCCCTAGATCAATATTATTGTTGAGGGCCCATTTAAATTGAGGGCCATTTAAATATCATTGCAGAGCGCCTATTCACATTGGTTGGAAAAATTAAATTGAGGGGGCCCGGGCCCTCTGGATCAATGTTGTGGTTGGGGGCCCATTTAAACTTGGGGTCATTTAAACAGTCTTGTAGGGGGCATTTTTAAATTGGTTAGCAAAAATAAAATTGAAGGGGTCAGGACCTCCTGGAACAATATTATTGTTAGGGGGCCCATTTAAATTGGGGTCCATTTAAATATTAATGTAAGGGGCATTTTTAAATTGGTTAGCAAAAATAAAATTGAAGGGGCCCGGGCCCCTTGGATCAATATTATTGATGGGGGCCCATTTAAATTGGGGGCCATTTAAATATTATTGTAGGGGGGCCCATACACGGATTACACCCCTAAATTCAGAAGAAGTGGCCCTGTCACAACCAAGAATCAGTGAATTCTTGAGTGACAATGCCAACAAAGAAAGCACTCGGCCATCTGCGCCTTCTAGCCCAGATGCCGAAAAAACATCAAACCTGAGCCCTCAAGTTGAGATGGTTCCTTTGCTAAAGGAGTTCGTCTCAGAAGCTGAGGGTACAGCAAAAGTGGCATGGTCGGTTGTAAAACCGAATACCACTTCAACTCCCCTTGTGGAGCTTCAGAATCCAAGTAATTCTTCGGATGTTGCTTGCAGGTCTGAGGTGAAACGGGGGAAAAACTATGAAAAAAACCGGAAGAGAAGGGAAAAGAAGCGGGTAATGAGGGATCTGGCTGGTATGACACTTGCTGACCATGACCCTGAGTCCTCTGACCATTCCTCCGGCCAAACTAAACGAGCCAGGGAATCTTCGGATTCTCTGTCCTCCTCAACAAACCTCCCGCAGAAGCGTGGGCGACATGATGTCGTTCATGATATGCAAGGAGGCAAAGCCAAGAAAACGATGGCTGGCACAAGCACCCCAGCTATAGCTATGCTGCGGCTGTGAAGGCCAGCAATCAAAAATTAACCATCACAAGAAAAGAGTCAGAAGGAGATGGTGGTATGGACAACATGGATCTACGTGAAGTTCAAAGTGCCATCACCAAAATGATTCTTCGTACCGATCCGGGTTTTCTTGTCCGTATCGAACGCACTTTTATCTTTGAAGGTAAGGTGCTGATGATATGCAAGGATGAGAAAACCTTAGAGTGGGCAAAACAAGTGATTGAGGCTATTGTACCGTCCTTGGTAGTTCATCAAGGCTACGATGCAAAAGGCCCTAAAGACTTGCCTCCAGCAAAAACCTTTGGAATCTGGTTGCCAGAGGATGAAGGTTTAAGCATTTCCAATACCCTTACGCAGGTTTCCCGTTGTAATGCGAAAATCAGTCGTAGGGATTTGGAAACAAAGCATTCAGCGAAGGGAAACGGAGGGATGCTACATGTAGTATCCGTTCGGGAACCTTCGCTAACCACGCTGAAGGAACTGAACTACAACCCATACGCTGGTTATCGTCGGATTCAGTTCCAAAAGAAGAAAAGTGCCAAGCAACTTCAGAACCTGGAAACGTCATCACGATCGCCAAAGGGTGATGAAACCTGTGAGGCAATAATGGATACAGCTGAGCCTGGCACTTCGGCAGATACAGAGAAGTCGACGACTTCTAGTTCGTAGAAGTCAGAGATTTTCTCTGTTGTATTGAAGTAGCCATATCAGCTGTTCTAAGAATAAAGCGCTATACTTGAGTACATCTATCATATAGATAAGAATGGCTCAGGATTACAGCGGACAACTTGATAAATCAAATAAAGCCATTACGGCACCTAAGTTATCCTTACATAATTTAGAGTGTTGGCAAATCAACCTACACAGATGTAAAGCAGCAAGCTATAACATGGGTGAAGTTACAAAAAGCGTACGTTCCGGGTTAGTGTTGGCTCAAGAACCATGGACATATGCCACTAATATCAGAAGTAAGCTACGAGGATGGAACCTCTTTCAAGGTATTGAAAAGGGTAATCGTCCTCGGGCGTGCATTTATGCTACTCCTGATCTCTGTTGTTCTCTAATCCCGATATTTTCAAATGAGGATATAGTGGCAATTAGAGTTAACAATGTGTGCCGAAAGGGAGTCAGTTTTGTTTTCGTATCAGCATACATGGCAGCCGAAGTTCGAACCAGCTCCGCCCAATTTACTGAGGGATTTGTTGGTCTTCACAGAAAATGAACAAATTCCTACTATTGTAGGAACCGATGCAAATGCACATCACACTATATGGGGATCCTCTGATATAAACCCTCGAGGAGAGGATCTCTTAGCATATTGCGCTAGTGCAGACCTAAATTTCTATAATGTGGGTAATAAACCAACATTCAGAACTAAAACGCGGGAAGAGGTTCTAGACTTAACCTTAGTGAACCGGTGTGCATGGAACCGAGTGGTTGGCTGGCATGTTAGCAACGTGCCATCATTCTCGGATCACATGTCTATTAGGTTCCAGGTTAAAGGCTGGATCCAAAAACAGGCTAAAATGTTTCGTAATGTTCGTAGTACATGCTGAAACAAGTATGTAAACGAACTCGAACAAAAATTGAGTCAACGAACTTTAGGACCAGTACCAGTGCCTTCCTCAAAAGAAGACATTGATGTGCTGGCAAACAAGGTTCATTCCGTTATTACTAAATCGTATGAAGCTGCTTGCCCTATGCGAAAGTCGCTTCGTAAGAAAGATAACATTTGGTGGAATTCTGAGCTTGCAAGTCTTCGGAAAGAGGTTCGCCGAGCTTGGAGAAAAGCCATTAAAACAAGAAAAAGATTGGGAGGCTCAAAAGCTCGCCTTATCTCATTTCAAAAAAGCTGTCAGAAAAGCAAAGCGCGATTCATGGCATAGCTTTGTAGAAAGCATGAATAGTCAAACACCAACGGCTCGCCTGGTTAAGATTATTCGAAGGAATGAAACGGTGCGTGTTAGCAACGTAATTAAACACAACGGAGAATTCACAAAGTTTCCACCAGAAACTTTAAACTATCTGCTGGATATCTTATCACCGGGTTGCCAGCAGTTAGAAAATCTTGCAACCAGGTCCGACTTAGTGGAGAACCCATTCATGAGACCTGAAGACACTGAAATGATTGCAAACATATGTTCATTTGAGCGTATGGAAGCAGCTATTAGCGAATTTCAACCATTCAAAGCACCAGGGCCAGACGGGCTCTATCCTGTACTGCTACAGAAAGGTTGGAATCAACTGAAAGAATATTACCATGTCATTTTTCAAGCATGCCTGAGACACAGCTATCTGCCATTGGCATGGAAAGAAGGCACAGGTATATTTCTCCCCAAACCCGGAAAGGAAAGCTATTTTGAAGTTAAATCCTTCCGTATGATCACTCTAACTTCTTTTCAACTGAAATGGTTGGAAAGGCTAGTTCTGTATCATGTTAATGAAGATAATAACGTGCAGGCAAAGCTTTCTGCATCGCAGTATGGTTTTCGTGCTGGAGTTTCTACGGAAACTGCTTTGCATGAATTTGTACGCCGTGTAGAGTATTGCCTTGTTAGAAAAAAGCCGGCTTTGGATATTTTCCTGGATATTGTCGGCGCCTTCGACAATGTCACCTTCCGTAGCTTTGTTGCGGCTCTGCGAGGGCTGGGCATGTCTAAGATTCTCACCTCATGGATAGAGACTCTACTAAGACATCGCACAGTCCAAGTAGAATTATATGGTGATAAAGTTAAAAGGGAAGTAGTAAAGGGGAACCCACAAGGTGGTATCCTGTCACCTTTTCTATGGAACTGTGTCTTAAACAGCCTGTAGCTAGAGTTACGTAGCAGAGGCTTTTATGTTCAAGCCTATGCCGATGATTTAGCAGTGTTGGTCACTGGTGCTGATTTGCTTTGGATCAGAGGAATGGCCCAGAAAGCAATAAATATTGCTGCAAATTAGGCTTTGGAACAAGAGCTACAGTTTAGCAGCAAGAAAACCGAGATAGTACTGTTTACTCACAAACGGAATCTAGACTTGGGTTCCTTGTCAATGAATGGTACAAAACTTAAACTTTCCGAGGAAGCAA
The DNA here is from genome assembly GCA_963965965.1 of Trididemnum nubilum. NCBI lineage: Eukaryota > Metazoa > Chordata > Ascidiacea > Aplousobranchia > Didemnidae > Trididemnum > Trididemnum nubilum. The sequence goes on from OZ014481.1 coordinate 41,756,737, forward strand.
GGCTGTTGGGTGTTACTCTAGACAGCAAGCTAACTTGGAAACCACATATTACCCCAATTACCCGCAAAGCAACTACAGCATTAATGCAATGTAGACAAATTGTGGGTAAAACGTGGGGAATAAAACCATCTATGATGAAATGGATATACACAGCTATGATACGTCCAATCATGTCGTATGCATGTGTGTCCTGGGCAGGCAGTCTCAATAAAAAGTATCTAGTGAGGAAACTCACTAAGGTGCAGAGACTTGCTTGCCTGATGATTTCATCAGCTTTTCCTGGCACCCCTACTGGTGCTCTGGAAATATTGCTCAACATAACTCCCATTGAGGAATTTCTATCGGCTGAGGCAGTGCGAGGGTCATACAGAATCACTGTTAGTGGGCTCTGGCATGTCAACCCAATTGGTTCCTTTGGGAAAACAAAAAGCCATGTTGATGTTTGCAATGAGGCAAGGAAATTCTTACCTCTGATGCAAATGCCAGCTGACCGAATAAAGAAAACAAAGGTATTTGAGAGAAATTTCGAATGTCAAATCATGGACAAAAAGAATGCCATCAGATTTGAAAGCGTTCTGAACCAGAGCACTGTCAAGGTTTACACGGATGGCTCGAAACTAAATGGGAGAGTAGGAGCGGGTTTTTATGCAGAATACCCAAACAACTCTCCAAAACAAGCATTTTTCCACCTTGGAATTTACAGCACTGTGTTCCAGGCAGAAGTCTTAGCTATTTCAGAAGTGGCAAAGAACCTGCTTTTGGATAAAATGCACAATCAAAGTATTGTTGTGCTGGTTGATAGTCCAGCAGCTATCAAAGCACTCATAAAGTGCACTGTAACATCAATTACAGTGCTCAACTGCATTCGAAACCTAAATCAATAAGGTAAACAAAACCACGTCAGTATTGCCTGGATTCCGGGACATGCAGGGATTCATGGTAACGAAGTGGCCGACTATGTTGCCAAATCAGGATCTAGATCAAAAATACATGGTCCTGAACCTTTTATTACAGTCCCGTATGCCAGTTGTGTCAGCACGGTAAAGGACTGGTTCACAGATAGATGGAAATCTATATGGAATAAACGGAAAGACTGCTTGAGGATGAAGGAGTCTGTAGGTTGGACGTCTTCACGACTAACAATACGTCTTCTTAACCTTAAGAGGCCTCATTTAAATAAAGTAGTGCAAGTTTTAACTGGGCACTGCAATCTACAGCGACACAAGAAAACTACTGGTCGTGCTGATTCTTCTTTTTTTCTTTTCTTTATTTCTGATTCTTCTTTGCGTCCAAAATGTTGCCTAGAGGATGAAACACCAAATCATCATGTAGGCAATTGCAAGCTTTACCAAGATATTCGTGTAAAATATTTTGGAATCGCCAAAACCACTGTTCACAATGTGGTAACGAAATGCAACATTAGCAAACTGGCCACGTACTTAAAGGAAGCTGGAAGGCTTTCTGAGTTCAACCAGTAACCAAACAAAACAATAACATAGCAGCTACAGTTGCAATGGGCCCAAACGAGGCCTACGCAATGTGTAGGTGGACTTTACCTAACGGTAGTAGATTCGCTTGCACCGCTGCCCATTAATGATAATAATAAAGTGCTCCTATAACCTTTTTTCAACATGATGAAATAATCAGAGCCGGATTCTCCATATTGTAAAGTGCCAAGGGGTCCCCGCGCTCAGATGCTGATTCGACTTTTGTTTGGTCCTCACTAGGGTGGAGTGAAAAAAATTTTTTTTGGAAATTCAAAAAAGTGTAGTTTGGAAATCCTGGCAAATGGTCTAAAAATACAAAAAAAATCGACTTGAGCCAGTTGCCACCTACCATGGGCTGGCTACCCCCCCAAAATTGGTCGCGGGGGGTAAAATGGCCATAAAATCATGTTACTTGATAACCGCTGGTCGCAGAGACCTGATTTATAGCTCAAAAGTTGCAGAATCATCATGTTTCTATGAGTGCTAAGAGGACTTTTTTGTCTATTTCAATCATAAAAAAAGTTACAGTCAAGAAACCGGTTTTTCATGCTAAAATTGCATCATAGAGAATTGTGATTCACTACTAGTTAACATGAACTCTTGCAATTCGTAACTTGCTAAGAAATTTGATTTTAGGGGTATGTCGTACAACATATTACTGTAGTAATGCGAAGTGCACAACAAAAGTGAGTGCGAGGCTGGCAAACATAGATGTGTTATCAACAGTCAACACAACATAAAAACATTTTACGAAAATTGCATTTTAGTGTCAAACTTTTTTAACAATTTGCGAGATCTAATTTTTTGGCGAATAAGTCCGTCTCTTGTTTCAAATCCAGTGACTTGTGCTGATGCTTCCGTTACCAATTTGACATATCTTTCGACAGTTTGATTGTGGCATGGATGGTGTAAAATTAAGGGTTTCATTCGACAGTCTTCAATTTCAGAATCGGACAAATGTCTAATAGCTGGAGGTTGTTGCTGACAAATTTCTAAATCAGCCAACTCATAGTATGTGTCTGCTTCCAAGTTTAAAGTAGGAAGGTGAAATAAACGAACTGAGGTGTCGTTCTTGCGAAGTGAAAGAACGTGATTCACGCCCTTGTCTCGAACAGCTTGATCGTCATCTAACATTGCGATCAAAATGCTTTCTGGATGGCCCAAATATCCATTTCTTTGAACAACATTTTGAGCTACTTGTCGAAGATCTTGATTTGTCAGACTGTTAATTCTTTTGATCAAGTTGAAAAAAACTTTAGAACCATGTGTTAGTTGGTTGTATAACTTGATTTCAAACCAAGTGGGAAAATAAACAGTTAAACAAAAGTTAACTAAAATTTCCAAGTTCTGAGGTGGTTCATCAAGTGACACGTAATACCGCAAAATTCTACAACCCAAAGTCAACCATCTTGAATGCACCACTGGGCCAACTTCCAAATATTGTAGATCATCATCACAATTACCAGTTATAATTGCCAAACAGATTTTGTAAGCGTAGTATTGATCTGTACTCAGCAGTGATGGAGTCGAGTACTCAACTTCCGAGTACGAGTACCGCAAAAAACTTCGAGTACGAGTACGAGTAGTGATATTGAAAAATGTACTCGAGTACGAGTACCGTAAAAAAGTTCGAGTACGAGTACTTTTACAAGTTCAGAAAAAAAATTTTTAAGTTGTAACAGCTCAAAATTTGTCGCAAAAACATAAACGAATACGTTTTTTTTCTGTGAGTGGGATGTTAAGAAGGCGCACAACTGCAGGCGACAATTTTCTGCTAAGTTACACGCAAAATTACTGTTATATTTTAAACAAATTAGATATCTTGACGTTGAAAGCAAGTGCACGTTTTTTTGCGCGTCGGAAAAAACCTTGGCTTGCAGAAGCAGCAAATTGCTCATTGTAGCAAGAAGTTCTGTTGCAGCCGCAGAAAAATGTTTTACTCTAAAACTGAGCAAAGAGTTAACTTGAAATTTTTGGTAAAATTCAAGCTTTGATGGAAGTTTACGGCAAAGAATGCATGTCAAGAACCCGCGTTTTTGAATGGCACAAAAGATTTCATGAAGGCCGGACCATGGGCGTAGCCAGGATTTTTGATTGGGGGGGGCCCAAACCACAAATCACACGCAATGACGTCATCAGAAATTTTCGAAAAAGTAAATTTTTGTTGGGCAAAGATATCTAGAATGGAAGATCTGAAGCCGTAGCCTGATGGCACTTTGCCAGGATTTTGGTAAAGGGCAAAAACTAATTGTTGAAAAGTGTAAAAGTCTAACTTGGAAGACGTGTTGAGTAAGCTAGTGTACTCAAACGTATCAGAGACGGGGGTCTGAGGGCAGAGCCCCCAGCCGCCGATGGCTATGGGGGTCTGGGGGCAAAGCCCCCAGCCGCTAGGCGATTTTTGTAAGTTTTTGGAAAAAAAACTATTTAAATCCCATTGGATCACATTTCGCACGAGTTCAGAGCCATTTCAAAGAATTCGATTTTTAACATTTCAAAGCCAATCGAAAAAATTTAGTTGTTCAATCCTCTTTTTGCAATTAAATCCCAAAACACGTTTAGAATCTTGCATTATGGTGTAAAATTTTAATTGTAAGTGATTTGGTCTATAGGGGGAAGTACGAACATTGCCTTCTGCAATACTTTAGCAGTAAATAATTAAGTTTATAATAACGTTAAACGAGGGCCTGGGGTGGCAACTTTTAGGTCAAGACTCTTAGATTTCTCAGAGGTTTTGCATATAAATTGTTAAAAATTTGCATTAAGGGGCCCCTGGCCCGGGAACCTTGGTCGTCAGTCAGGGGCCCTTGGGCTCCCTGGTTGCCAGTTAGAGGCCCGGTAGCCCCTTGCTTGTCGGTTAGGAGCCCAGGCCCCCTGGTTGTTAATTAGGGGCCCTGGGGCTCCCTGGTCGTGAGTTAGGGGCCCCCTGGTGTCAGTTAGGGACTCCAGGACCCCTTGGTTGTTGGTCAGGGGCCATGGGGCCCCCTGGTCGTCAATTAGGAGGGTCCCAGGGCTCCTCGTTGTCGGTTAGGGGGCTCCTGGACCCCTGGTTGTTGGTTAGGGGCCCCAGGGCCCCCTGGTTGTTGGTTAAGAGCCCTGGGGCCCCCTGGTTGTCGGTTAGGGGCCTGGGCCCCCCTGGTTGTCAGTTAAGGGGCCCTCTAGTTGTTGGTTAGGGTCCCTTGGTTGTTAGTTAGGGGCCCTGGTTGTCAGTTATGGGCCCCCTGGTTTTCACTTAGGGGTCCCGGACCCTCTGGTTGTCGGTTAAGAATTCCAGGGCCCCCTAGTTGTTAGTAAGGGCCCCCTGGTTGTTAGTTGGGGGCCCCGGGACTCACTTGTTGTCATTAATATTATTGTTAATTACTGTTATGTGCGTATTACTGAAAAAAAACTGCAACTAAACATCGCCAGGGTATGGTGTCATCAGTGGTGGGCAAGTTACTTTCTAAAAGTAACTAGTTACAAGTTACAGTTACTTGGCAAAAAAAGTAACTAAGTTACAGTTACAGTTACAAATTTGAAAAAGTAACTAGTTACAGTTACAAGTTACAGTTACTTTTAGTGATTAAAAATTTGGACTAAAAACAGGCCTGTCGGCACTTGCCAGATTACGTCTGTTTGTCTCAAAAGTATATTAAGACCAAACCAAGGATGTTTCTTTGTCAAAAAATTTAGTTTTGTCAAAGCGTTAAATTTCATACATCAACTTCCAAAGTCGCATTTGTGTAAGAATGCAAAGGAAAAAGGACTAGCTAGATCTAAAAATATGCACTAATAGTTACAAAAATTTTGAAAACAGAAATCAGTTAATTGCCTTTCAAAAAGGCTAATATTTCAAAGTGTTCGTCACTGAGCCCACAGCGTTTTGGTTTTAAGATATCTTTACCCAAACTAAATAGTCTCTCCACTGCTGCACTAGATGGTAGGGTAGTATTATATTAAAATTGCAAACTAACACTGATTGCTAGTACACGTACAGCTGTGCAGTTGGCACACTCAGCTCTGAATCCCCAAACGGTTTCAATCACCAGAAAGCGAAGTTGGAAAACTATTACTGTCTTCACTTTAACCAGCAATCTCATGTATAGTCCAGTGAACACGGTGAAAAAAATATGGATAAAAGATTATGGTAGATCAGACATGCGACTGTGCGTCCTGTGTTGCCAGTGTAATACCATTATTTTGAATGGAATTCATAAAAAATCTGTAATTTGCTTCAAAGCATGCAGTACAAAAAGTAACTGTAACTTTTTTTAGGGCTCTGAACTGGTAACTAGTAACAAATATCGTTACATCTGAAAAAAAGTAACGAAGTTACAGTTACTAAAAAAGTATCTAGTTACAGTAACTAGTTACAATTGTAACTAGTTACTGCCCACCACTGGGTGTCATAATTTTTTGTCGTTAGTGGTATTTTGATTGAAGGGGCCTGGGCCCACCCCCTGGCTACGCCTATGGGCCGGACTGATGTTGGAGATGATGAACGTTCACGACGCCCAACCGTATCAAAAACCCTAACAATAACCGGGAAAGTGAAAAAATTGTCCGAGAAGATCGTCGGCTTAGTATTCGACTGATAGCAGAGAGGATGTCCATTGACAAAGAAACAGTGTGGCAAGCACTGAATGAAAATCTATATATGACAAAGGTCTGTGCACAAGTTGTTTCAAAGCTTTTAACTAGCGATCAAAAAGAAAAAACGCCAAGAGATTTGCGCTGACATTTCAAAACAAATTGAAGAAAACCCTAAATTTTTAGACAGTGTGATTACTGTACATGCGATGAGAGAGGAATTTTCCAGTACGACCCAGAGACAAAGAGAAAGTCCAAGCATTGGAAAACTGCAAACTCACCTTAAATTAAAAAACCAAAATAGAGCAAAATCAAAATTCAAGGCAATGTCAATTTTTTTTTATGTTAAGGGTGTTGTCATGTTCGTTTTTTTTATGAAAATCCGAATGAAACGCTGTGTTGATGCAAAGGGAGAATACATCAAAGGGGAAACAAAATAAAACGACCTTTTTTTCTTCAGTAAAATTGTTTTATGTGACCAGTCTTGTTATTTAATAGCGACACCTCGTATACCGTATGCTTCTTTCAATCACAACTAAGCTTTCAAAGTCCTCTACTCCAAACATGATTACCCACAAGTGTTTGAGAGCTTTTGCGATTAAATGTTATATTCAATTAACATTTAATCATAGGTGGGCAAGTTAATGCAAAACGTTAGCTTCGTTAACCACTAGTCCGATAACAAACTTCACACCTCCGTTAACGTTAATCCATTATTTTCAGCTTTAATTAACGGAACTAAATAAAGTCCGTAAATTCGTTAATATTTTGCGTGTAATATACATTTTTTTATGTTAACTCGCTTTTAGAGCACGTATTGACGTTGTTGAGCTGATTGTAAGCAAAAAAAATTTGCTATGGTGGTCTTTTTGTGTTTTGGAAGTTACATTTTACAGTCTAATCTAATTACAGTAGAATTTGCTTATGACGGCACCTCTGGGGGATTTTAAAAACCTGCCGTTATAGCCGAATTTACGTTATAGCCAAACTGCCACAAACCGTCCTAAAACTACTTGTTTGTTCAACATAAAGGCTTATTATGACGCTAGGTTCACATTGTAATGAAAGACAAGAAATCAGGTTAAGCAAAACTCGTGCAGAAATCAAAACTTTGCACAAAAATAGTAAACGTTTATTCAAAAGCCAACTGTCAAGCGTTCTTATTCCATCTCACTGCAACTTTGTCTGTACTCTACAAGCACGTCTCTGATAATGCTTGTAAATTTCCATTCAAAGTCTCTGGCCTAGATTCCATACAGAGAACACGTGGCAACGAAGAACAAAAGAAGCTCGTCGGATCCGATGTAGACGTGCGAGGTGTGAAATAGTATGCGCCATAAAGTGTTTTAACCAGGCCTTGCGTCATAAAAACGAAGTCCAGCCATCGCGCAGTCGGAAAGAAAAACAATAACGCACAGAATTAACACCCGCAATAAAGTTTGGCAGTTTGTGGCAAAGATAATGGCCTACAGTGCCGTTATAGGCAAAGAAAATTGTCTGGGGGATGGAAAAAGGGTGCCGTTACAGCCAAATTTACGCTCTAGGCGATGCCGCTATAGACGAACTGAAATGTACACAAAAGATAGGAATTTTGCCGGGACCAAGAAAAATGTAATGTTATAGGCGAATTTACGTTATAGCCGAAGCCGTTATAACCGAATTCTACTGTATTTCAAGACAAAAATAAGTTCAAATGCACTAATGAAGCTGCAATTGGAAAATCTTCGAAAATTGCGGACAGCCATAATTAATAGACCTATGAGGCTGCAGCTTATTATTTGTCACAAAAAAGAGCTCCTTCCTTCGCTTTCTTCTGTAAAGCTCGTGCTAATACGCAGCAAGTGTTACCAGTGCCAACTGGTTTGTACCATTATGATAAATGAATGGAGCAAGATATTAGCGATAAAAACTTTAACGGAAGTTAACAGAACTTAACGGAAGTAAATTTAATCCTTTAACATGAAAAAACTTTTTAACGGATTAACGATTTAATGAAAAAGTTAGCTTCTTAAATAAAGGATTAACAATTAACGGACTTGTGCCCTTCTATGCATTTGATCAAAGACTATCTAAAACTTGTAAAACTAAACTGCAAATGACGTAATGGTAAATGTTCTCAAAATAATGCTGCATTTCAAAGAAGGTGACTTAGTAATGTGAGCATAAAATAATGCTGCCATTTAATATCAGCTACTAGCTACAGCTGTAATTTAGAGCGGTATTTTTATTCTGTATATTTACCAGTTTACTGTTCTATTATTTAATTTCAGATCTAACATCCATTTTTATAAAATAATCCTAATTAGTGCTTAGTCATATTAATATTTCAAACGCATTTCACATGCGTTATCAAAAGACTTGACTTATTACTTTATCAATTTCTTGCAAAAAAAAAGTAAAATTTTGGCTACAGTTGCAACTCAGCTACAGAATAACTATGCAACTAAGCTCTCTCTATCTGACCTAAATTTAACACTGAAAATATTGCCTGCAAATCTAACTCTAAGCTTTTTCGGATACCCCTTCCAATACCACAGTAAAACTATTATTTGGGATTGGGAGATTACAGTGATACATCCATCTACTGTAGAAAATAATCTATCAACATTTGAGCTGAAACCGTAAAATGCTAACCCAATTGATGCCGTCTTTGTACAACACGCGTGGCTCAATTTCTGTGGTATGTAACTTTAATTGCTAAATAAATCAAAATTTGCGGCAACTTTCACACGTTTTCTGCAGCAGAAAGGCGTTTGTTGTCAAACGATACTATGCGCTGTCGACCCAATCACTTTACCACATTCCAACGCTTGATTTTGCTCGATCTCACCATTAAAAAGCTGTTTGTTCAGCTGCGGTCTGCACGGATTCAAGCAAAAGCAACTCAATAAATTAGCGGGTTTTATTGGCTGCAGTTTACTATCAGCAAATATTCATTTTGTTTATTACTTCTAGGGAAGGCCAAATGTATTCGTGTACTCGGCTCTTTTTTTGATCGAGTACCGAGTACATTGACCTTCGAGTACGAGTACCAGCCGAGTACCTGGGGTTCCGAGTACGAGTACTCAAAAAATGGTACTCGAGTACGAGTACTGTACTCGAGTACTACATCACTGGTACTCAGGTCATCAATGACATGAGGTGGAAGTTTTGGAAAAGAAGAAATAGGGACGAACACTTGCTTAAACTGAGTAACTGGCCAACTTGATACAGGACCCTGTATTTTTTTACCTATTGGTCCGGCAAATGTATCTGGACCACTTGTTGCCCCATCCAAAGCAGCAAACACATGTCGCAAGGGAAGTTCATTTGTGTGTAGTAAACACACAACCCACTGAAGAGGTCTGTGTAATAATTCTTCTAAACTTCGAATGCATCCATTGTGTTTGCCGGTCATAGAAGCAGTACCGTCAGTGCCAACTATTGCAAGCTTGCCTTCCAATTCCGTACCACTGAAAGAATCAAACAACTTTTGGGCAATTGTTCTACCTTTGCCATCTTCAGGAGAAAAGTGAGTAAGGTAATAACTTCCTGGCTCACCAACTACTGTATAATGTTCTTCCAGTTGAACAGACCGATAATGCTTCTCATTTGGACCTTGTGCAACAATTTGGGTTGCATCTTTGCGGCCATCCAAATACACTGCGTTCACCAATCCAAAGTTTTGTTGCTCTTCGCTCCGGATTTCGTTTCGGCATCTTTCACGCTCTCTTCGTAGTTTACTACGATCAATGATGCGTGTTTTATCATCTTCAGTAACTAAACCAACATCCACTAGGACACTGTTAGCAACTGCAGTAGCTGCTCTATCCGATAGCTGGTAGCGTTCACAAATTCTGGCAAGGTTTGGCCATTTTTTGCGATTTTGAATGGATGGATTTGGCATTTCCGCTAAGAACTGAAAAACTGCAGATGATATTGTGATGTGTCTGTGCTTGTTGATGCCAAAGATTCGGACTCAGAGACATAATCAGTAGTTGACAGAGCAATAATTTCATTTTGGCATTGTGAACTTGGGGCATTGACATATGTGATTCTGAAAGTCGTATAAATTTTTGGTCAGATAAGGTCAAAGGCAAAGCTACATCTAGACATTTTCCAATACGCCGACTCTTTTGATCTTCATAAAATACAAAATCTTCATCAGTCATTCGCAACTTGTGGTCTTTTTCCAAACGTCTTCGTTGTTCATTGTCATTGCAAAACACGTCGAACAACTTATCTATATCTGACAAGAACTCCGCTTCTTTTTCCAAAAAAGATGCTCCACGTTTTTTCTTGGGATACCGATCAAGTTTGCTGAAAGCTACCACCAGTGCCTGTACTTTTTTAGATATAATTAAGTAATGTAATGGATAAACATTACACCACACCCATCTGTCATGTATTTCTTTAGCAACATCATTTGCAACGTCCACAGTTCTAAAATTATCGAATTGGATAATCCTCTCTAACACTTGACATTTGGTGGGTGGTATACCGGATGGAAAGCTTTTACTTCCAGTGAAAGTGTATCCACTATGTAAAACTTTAACGTTGCTTGCACTTCGCCTGGTTGTCATAGCTATAAACTACGGTGGTTATCAAGTTATTTCATTAATAGTACTAAGCACCTAATTACTTATCTACAAAGAAAAAAATCTTTAAAAATTTGTAAGGATTAAGGAGACGTAAGCCTACGTCTACCTAATCCTTAAAAAAAGCTAAGTTACACCTGCCAAAACTAGTTTTTTGACTGTAACTTTTTTTATGATTGAAATAGACAAAAAAGTCCTCTTAGCACTCATAGAAACATGATGATTCTGCAACTTTTGAGCTATAAATCAGGTCTCTACGACCAGCGGTTATCAAGTAACATGATTTTATGGCCATTTTACCCCCCCGCGACCAATTTTGGGGGGGTAGCCAGCCCATGGTAGGTGGCAACTGACTAAAGTCAATTTTTTTTGTATTTTTAGACCATTTGCCAGGATTTCCAAACTACACTTTTTTGAATTTCCAAAAAAAATTTTTTTCACTCCACCCTAATCCTCACCTACAATTGGCAGGAAGATATTCCAAATCAAAAATTGCCTGCTACAAAAACGCTAGACACTGGTTCGTTTCTCGGCCGGGCCAAAGCAGACCATAAAAATTGAGATTTACAGATATGCTTCCAGCTTGACGTCACCAACAAACCTCGACTCAAGTCAGATCGAAGATTTCTGCCGTTTTCTGGCCGAGACAACCAACACAATGAATAAGGCTGTATTTGATCACTCTGCAGTTAACTCACCTACTTCTTACTCGACTTGAGTACTCACAATTCAACTCGATCCCTGCATCTCGTTCTTACCAACCACATCCATGCCTGGATCCACCACCACCGCATCAAACTCCACATAACTATTTTATCCTTTGATTTGGAGATTCGTGGGCGCATAATGGCGCTACCGAAAACAGGTTCTAGGACTAATGTGGAAACATCGCCAAGTTTTGATGGCAGGATAAATTAGGGCCACGTTCATACTTGGCAAAGAATAGTGAGCGGAAGTCACCTTCCTTAACTTTACCCCAGCTTTGCTCGCAGGTCACAAGTCGGAGCGCCGAGTCAAAATAAATAATTAGGCCAACTCTCAAACGGGCACTATTTTACGCCAAGTGGGGCGGCCAGTTACCTGGCTTTACATAGAAGTTTATGGTAGCGCCAGCTGCGGTGTCTCGATAATCTACTGCTTGAGGCGGATTTACACAGTAGTTTTTTCCAACCGCGTTCGCCCGTTTCCAAAGTAAAATCATTTTTCCTATTTTAATATTTTTACTATTTTCTTTTACTATTTTTGGTCATTTCCTATTTTAATATTAATAAACTATTTCAATATGGCCATAATTCTGGGTTTCGCGGTACAAGCGAAAAATATTTACGTAGAATTTGAAAACTCACTGAATCACGATCTAAAATCAATTTAACGCAGAAAACGTGAATTGAAAACGTAACACAAAATCAAATCAAAAAAAGTTGCAAATCCAACACCCTTCCTTTACAAGCAGCCAACTCCAAAATGTCGGACTGAAATCTATGTGGATTCGAATGCGGAAGTGGATTGCAAATTGTGGCTTGAACACAGTGGAGTGTCAATTACCAAAACGCGACACTTGAGGAATTCTGAAAAGAACTTTGAAGTTATCTAGCTTTTCAACACGTGCATAAGATAACATAGCCAGAGCATTGCGTAGCAGTTTTCAATATAATTATTTGCGCCGAGCGCTTTTAAATCTCCCGAGGAGGACAAACTAGAAACTTCCACTTCTAAGGTCGAGAGATGAAATTTATCATGGCGGGAGGAATTCCACCAGATTTTTAGTGGATACAAGAATCTGCAAATATAAACGATTGAACATGAGTATGGAAAGTAATGCATGTAGCCAGCATAGGCGTAGCCAGGATTTTTGATTGGGGGGGTCCCAAACCACAAATCACATGCAATGACGTCATCAGATATTTTTTAAAAAATAACTTTTTGTAGGGCAAAGATATCGCAGAATGGAAGATCTGAAGTCGTGGTCTGTTGTCACTTACCCAAGATTTTGGTAAAGGGAGAGGGCGAAAACTAACAGTTAAAAAGCGAAAATGTATAACTTAGGAGACAGGTTGAGCATAGATCTTACAAATCTAGGTGTTGAGAAAGCTAGTGTACTCAAACGTATTACAGATGGGGGTCTAGGGGCGGAGCCCCCAGCCGCCGGTGGCTATGGGTGTCTGGGGGCAAAGCCCCCAGCCGCTGGGCGATTTTTGTAAGTTTTTGAAAAAAGCTATTTTAATGCCATTGGATCACATTTCGCACGTGTTCACAGCCATTTGAAAGAACTACATTTTTAACATTTGAAAGCCAATCGAAAAATTTTGATTGTTCAATTCTCCTTTTACTTGCAATTAAATTTCAAAGCACGTTTAAAATCTTGCATTATGGTGTAAAATTTTAATTGTAAGTAATTTGGTCCATATAGGGGAAAGTAAAGCACATTGCCATCTGCAATATTTCAGCAGTAAATAATAATCCACTCAAAGAATTTCCTTTTATGAAGTTAACCAGTCATAGGAGTACATGTACGGCCAGGGAACCTATGACCCCTCAATTCAAATTCAATAATTTGTTCAATGAGCATTTTCCTAGCTATTTTTTTAAAAGTATTTTGTGCGTAAAAACTGGCGAGGTGGAGGTGAATCGTTATTGAAAAATGGTTCAATAGATGGTTACGCTTACTAAACATGTTATTCCCGAGCCAGATTTACATTGCGCGGTACCTCTGGCACTTAGGGGATTTTTGCAACATCTTCCTGCCAAATACAAGTGAACACCAAAAAAGTCCTACTATCTGAGGGCGGGCCCCTGGCACTGTGCCATATGGCAAGTACGGCCCTGGTTATTTCATTACGTCCATAAAAAGTTTAGATGAGGGCCTAAGGTAGCATCTACTGTATTAGGACAAAAAATTTGACTTCACCCTGGTTATACGTTTAAATTGGTTGGAAAAAATTGAAATAAGGAGGTGCGCCGGGCCCCCTAGTCGTCAATATTATTTATTGTTAATTACTGTTGTGCGCGTGTACTGTTCTACGCAAAGATGCTAAAAGAAACCCAAAATGAAGAAACAAGGTTTTATTTGTCAAATTTGTGTCATTGGTGGCATTTCGATTGAGGGGGCGCGCGCCCCCTGGGCCACCCCCCTGGCTTCGCCTATGATTTTGAGATAAGATCGCGCTCTAAAGTTCTTTCATAAAAAAAACATTCAAAGCAAAATTAAAATAACTTTTTTCTAAAACGTGGAGGACTCAAGCCAAGTCACTTGACAGTTTTTCAAAACGTACAAGAATTGAATGACATTATTATGACGTGGACATCATTATTATTGCTTACTTTTGTACGCGTAAATCCCAAATTAAAGAAACTGCAATTCCAGACAAGGACAACGTATTGGCTATGCTCTCATTATATTTATCATTGGTAGTATTTCAATTGTGGGTTTGCTTTACCGCCAGTGTTATAGCATTAAGTTCATAATAACGTTAAATGAGGGCCTAGGGTTGCAACTTTTAGGAAAAAACTCTTAAATTTCTTACAGGTTTTGCATAAAAATTATTAAAAATTTGAATTAAGGGGCTTCTGGCCCGGGACCCTTAGTCGTCAGTCAGGGGCTCTGCGGCCCCCTGGTTGTCAGTCAGGTCCTTGGGGCCACCTGATTGTCAGTTGGGGGCTACGGGGCCCCCTGGTTGTCAGTCAAGGTCCCCGGGGCTCTCTGGTTGTCAGTTAGAGGCCCCCTTGTAGTCGGTTAGGGTCCCCGGGGCCGCCTGGTTGTCGATTAGAGGCCCAGGAGCCCCCTGGTTGTCAGTTAAGAGCCCCCTAGCTGTCAGTTAGGGGCCCCAAGGCCCTCTGGTTGTCTGTGAGGAGCCCCAACCCTCCGGGTTGTCAGTTAGGGGCCCCCTGGTTGTTAGTTAGGGGCCCCCTGGTCGTTATTTAGGGGCCCTATGGTCGTCAGTTAGGGGCCCCGGGGCCCCTGGTTATTAGTTAGGGGCCCTGGGACCCACTGGTTGTTAGTTAGGGACCCTAAGGCCCCCTGGTTGTCAGTTAGGGGCCCAGAGGCCCCTGGTTATCAGTTAGGGGCCCAAAGGCCCCTGGTTATCAGTTAGGGGTTCCGGGGCCCCCTAGTTGTTGGTTTGGGCCCCATAGTCGTTAATTTGGGGCCGCCTGATTGTTAGTTAGGGGCCCCGGGCTCCCTCATCGTCATAAATGTTATTGTTAAAGACTGTTATGTGCGTAATTCCTGCAAAAAAGCTGCAACTAAACAGCACTAGCCTAAACGTTGTCGTAATTTTTATCATTGGTGGTATTTTAATTGGGGAGGGGGGCCGGGCCCCCTGGCTACGCCTATGGTAATTAAATATTTTGGTAACTTTAAACAACAGTTAACGAAAAAACATGAAAAGCTTTCAGCTGAAAATATAATAGTCGAGAAATTGTTTAAAATATCATCAGTGTTGCCATTGCAGCAATATTCGAGTTCACGTGAAACCCTTTTGTTCATATTCACCAATCGCACGAAATACTACAATCTATTTCCATGCCCCGTTCACTTTGTCCACCGCCATCTTGATAATCCGAATGAAAACCGCCGGGATCAGTCCGCACAAACAAACAAGGTCGCGTTGAAACAAAATTTCGCAAATCAACTGTTGTCGTGGCAACAGTAATGCCTTGTTTGTGACGTAACAAAACGAATCCAATGTGACGTTTGTTGCTTTGGCGCGAAATCAATTGACGGTGCATATTACAATATTGTCTATGACGTCATACCATGTTTATGTTGTGGTGGTGGTACTATCCAACCCCTTCAGAGGGATGGGGGCGCGGAGGAACTCCGCTAAGACCCAACAGTCCGGCCACCACGCCCCAAGGTCTGGACCATAGGTCAAGAATAGAGAGAGAGGAGCCAAAGATAGATTTAAGAAGAGGTTCAGCGGTAGGAAAGGCGAGGAGGAGATGATTGAGGTCCTATAGAAGGTGTCCACAGGCACTACAAGCAGAGTTTTCCTTCCGGCTGATCCTATGAAGATAAAAGAAGACTGTGGCCATGGCAGCGAAGACGGGAAAGCTCACAGCGAATAGGGCGAGAAAGGAGAAGTTCCTCCGAAGAGACTTTGGGGACTTGGTAGTTTAAATGGAAGTGGGAGACGTGACGTCTCCAATTGTAGTACTGGAAATAACGGATTTCGGCAACGACTGGGGGGAGAGGGCATGGGATCGCTTCAGTGGGCAGAGAGGCACCAGCTTTGGCAAGTAAATCCGCATTTTCATTACCGGGGAGACCAGTGTGATTGTGGGTCCATTGGAAGTTTAAGGTGGTGTTGCTGGAGGGGGAGGAGGCGAGCGACAAAACATTCCAGAGGGACTCAGGCAGGAGATAAGAGGGGGCTGATGAAAGGATTGAGAGGGCCGATTGGGAGTCAGTTAGGAAAAGGACTGACTGGAATTTGCAGGTCATCAGATGGCTAGTACACCATTCGAGACCTTGCTTAAGGGCAAAGGTTTCGGCTGTGAAGCTGGAGGCAATTAGACCAGTGGAAAAGGACAGGGAATTGGATGTGTGGCATTTGGAGCATGTGACATACATTCCAGCACCACCGATACCAAAAAGGGAGGGGACAGAACCATCAGTCCATACTTGGATTTGGAAAAAATGAGATTTTTTGTCTGGAGAGTTGCTACCTCAGGTCCTATCAAACTTTTTTATGAACGTAATGCAATAACCAGGGCCGAATTTATCATACATATGGTACACTGCTAGGGACCCTACGCTCAGATGGTAAGACTTTGTTTGGTCTTCACCTATATAAAGCAAGAAGCTGTTGTGAAAATCCCCAAAGTGCCAGGGGTCCCGCGCAATTTACGGTGGCCTGAGCAAAAACATGGCTTGTATAGGCGTAACCATCTATTGTACCATTTTTCAATTACAGTTCACCTCCACCTCTCCAGTTTTTACACGATAAAATACTTTTGAAAAAAAATTAGCCAGGGGAAGTGCTCATTGAAAAAGTTAATGAATTTTGAATTGAGAGGGCTTGGGCCCCCTAGTCGTACATGCATTCTTACAATTAGTGATTTTCGCGACAAAACAAAAATATCTACAGTAAAGCAAATCTGTGAGTGGATTATTATGTACTGCTAAAATATTGATGGAGGCAATGTACCTTACTTCATCTTACTTGGGCCAAATCACTTACTAAATTTAACACCAAAATGCAAGACTTTTAACATGTTTTGGATTTTTGGCATCTTTTAACATTTAACATCTTTTAACATGTTAAAATCTTTTAACATGTCTATGGAGGTGGGAAATAGAGACTTGGTAAACTAAAAAGTGGGAAATTGGAGAAAAAGCTTAAGAACTCCTGACCTAGAGCATTTTCTGAGCACGATCCTGCGCAAAGATCAGAGCATGCCTCCTCCTCTCCGACAGCGAAAGTTCCAAATTTTGATTTAACCTGAACATTCAACCGGGAAATTTGTAAATGCAAATTTTAAGGTTTTGGTTGGAATCGAACCCAAAGTACTGTATCGGTTGCAAACTCTCTCTCTACCAAAATAGGCTTGCGAATTATTTTTTATTAAAAGCGTTTTTGTTTAAGTTCTACCAAAGTAAAATATTTGCGTTTCTCAATCGCTTTTTTGTAAACCGCAGAACTGATAGAATCAGAAGAAATTATTTGGGGTTGTTTTGTTTATTCCATCTTTATCTTTTTCAGTTTATTCGTCACCTGTCAACCGAGGAGACCAAGTAGGTAAGTGAGTAATTTGCAATGACGTCATACAAATGCTTTTATTTGCTCATGGTTTGGAAATTCGTTGAGTTGTTTTTATAATTTCATCGGTTTAAAAAGCTGTTTTGCTCCTAATCGGTTTTATTGAAGAAATGAAAACTACTTGAGGTAATAAAGAGGTGTCCCAAATCTTTTTCCATAACTCCCCTTGTTTGCAAAAAAACGATTTAATTCGTTTGATTCCGTACCATTGGCAACTCTGCATTTCGCAATTTTGTGACATCACAAACAGCCTACTGTAGGTGTACAAGTACAATCGTAGCAGTAGCCAGGTTTTCCGATTTGGTTAGGCTACTCACTGCTGCACCAGACGGTAAGTTATGGGTATTACAGTAGATTAGGCCTACAGTACTGTATTATTGCGCTAGTTTGTAAATACAGATCTGAGATTAGCGTACAGTATATTCTGCAGAGGTGGAGTTGAGGACCCAACGTTCCAGGCCAAAGCACAAAAAAATCCGAAGCCAAAGCCAAGGACCGATTTTTCGAGGACAGACACTGTCGAGGCCAAGGACACAATTAGTCTATTTTCCTAAAAAATTTCGAAGCAGTATCTAAAAATTAAAAGATCTTCGCTTGAGAGGCAGCGCAACTTTTGAGGTGTTCTCCGAAAAAAGAAAAGGTCACCGCGCAAGGGACAGCAAATTTTTTTCAAGGGTTTGAGGCAATCTCCAAGTTTTTGATAAGTTATTTTCCTTTTCAACGAATCAGAAAATAGTGCTGTCCTCCTGCCAAAGACGGAGCATTTTCGGGGACTTCGGCTTCGAGGCCAATAACTTGAAAATGTGTCTTCGAGACCAAGAACGTTCTCGAGGACTTCTGATAATTTGTTATTTTATTGCTGGTTGTAGAATAACTTAGCTTCGTGAAAAACAGTTGGCAAGAATAGGATTGTTAGGCCAGGCTGGTGTTGTTTTCGGGTTGCTGCAGTAGGCAATAGTAGGCTATTGCCTAAAGTCTACAGGAAATTTTGAGAAATTAGTCTTGTGATGTCACAAAGTCTCGAAATCCAAGTTTGCCAATGGTCCAGAGTCAAACGGATTAAATCGTAGTTTCGCAAACAAAGGAAATTGTGGAAAAAGCTTCGGGGCACCTCAAGTAGGTCTCGTTTCTTCAATAAAACCGATTTGGAGCAGTATCTCTGTAACTAAAATCCTATTACGCTTTGCATATGTGCGGTCTTATTTCTGACAAACTTCTTTGTGTTGAGTTCAGCTTCTGCATATGAAAATAATGGCCGAAAGCCCATCTTGACTAACTCTGGCTTCCAACGAAACTGCCTCATTTATAGAATACTCAATCAAGTGTGTTTGCAGGTGGAACCTCGCGAACAGATCCGGAATTCCACCAGACTTCTAGCACTTTGCAGCCAGAACTTTGTAAGTGCGTCATAATGATGGTTGAACCAACTAACTGTCGTAAGCCGCTCGCGACGCTACAATTTGTAGACCTACTTGGAATGTTGCATTGTCATGGTGATGTCTGCCTTCTTCTGGTCGTAACTTTGCAAAATCATTGCCGCGTGCAGCAGAATCGAGCACTGAACGCGTTCGCTACACGCCAAACATCATTGCTCGTCTGAAAGCGTGGAAAGCGTGCATATTATCGCGGCTGATAATTTGTGCGAAGGTTTTGAAGATTGTAATTCAGTAAACCACTTAGAAGGTGTGTTTGGCTTTTGTTTAACGGCATCGATTCCCACTGCATGATAAATTGATGCCTTGATGCTTCTGAACGAAATTTGCCATTTAACCAGATTAAAAACAAAGAAATATGCTATCTTCTAGTGACTTGATTTTTCAGAGGTTCGAACCCAGCTTGTTAAAAATACTGACGTAAACTCAATTTATGCGGAATATTGTTCATGCAATATATCTTTGCTCTGTGTTTCTCAACTTTTTGTTCGTAACATTTTCTTGCGAATTTAATTAGAGAAGGAAATCTTATGAAGTCAAAATTTTTTCTTGTTTGCTTTCCAAAAATTATATAAAAGAATTTATCTAAAACCCATAAAACGTTATGTTGTTTGAGGCTGCGTTGCAGAAAATCACCGGCCATAAATCAAGTTTGAAAGTAAAACTCCGTCTATTTCACATTCAGGAATCACTTGAAATATACTATCAGCAAACCCAGAGCTTATCGGGTGCGCGAAATCAATCGTATTTTAAAATCTGTTTCACCCCAGTGGAGGGCATCATTAATTAAATGTCGTATCTATAATTTTAAATGTTAAAACCAGATGGAAATTAACAAATCAGCCATTTTAGAAGCAAACTAATATTTGAAAGGTAATCTAATAGTTGTGGCGAAAAATATCAAAATTAGCGAATATGGTTCGTATTTTCCGTTTCCTTTTGATTATATTTTATTGGCAAGTTTTCAATAACATTTTGATGGGTTGGCTTTGATCTGTTTTACAAGGTAACTGTAAAATTTGAACATGTTTTGTTCAAGGCCTATGATGTTGCGAAACTTTAAAACAATGAATGCTACTGTGATTTAGCATCAACATTAAACTAGCTGGGTATTTCTTTAGTATTTAAAGTAACATTTAAATTTTGTAAGTTGTTATAATCCAATTTTCTAAATTATCTCCAGTCTCCGCAGTCATCGCACAACTTTGCAGACCCTTTTCGTTAAGTTTGAAGTTTTGTCGGTTATTTTCAGAAAATGGATTTATTTTATATTTAGGGCAAAGTTACAAGGAACGTCTCAAAACGAACGCAATGGCCATTTGCGGTGAGACCGATGCGTTTCGTGGAGGAAAAATACAAGAGGCGGAGCTGCAGATATCCGCAAGTTCACCCAGCGAGGAGGATCGAGGTTTACTGGAGGGGAGCCACCATCGGGAGAATCTAATTAAATTCTATAACAGCAAAAAGCAGAGCGGCAACATATCGTATAAAAAATTATTTGAAGAATTGAAACAGCGTGTTGAGGAAATTCCATGTAAGGGGGAAACCCCACAAGCTCAGCAGGTGTTTCTTAGAAGACACAGTAACATGGCGGTAGTTGTTGGAGAACCTGGAATCGGAAAATCATCATTGGCGAAGCGCATAGTTCGCGAAATGTTGGCGGAGGAGGATCCTCTATTCAATCCAGACGTGGTCTTTTTCATTCGATTTCGCGATGTAGATTATGAAAACAAAACCGGTCTGCTTCAGTTTCTCGACCCAAAAGCTGAAGAAACTTATCCAAAAATAGAAGACCGAAGGAAGATTGTTGAAAAACTTAAAAAACTCCACAACGTCTTCATCATCATGGACGGATTGGATGAAGCAAACATTGAACTGAAATCAAACGCGTCCAAAGTCTCCAACATTCTTTCCTGCAAAACAGCAGCAAGATTTATTGAAGACTTGTGGAATGGAAACATTCTTCCAGATAGTAAGAAGTTGGTCACGTCACGGCCTTATGCTATTTCGAAACAACCCAAAGTTTTGTTCACAATTCAGGGACTCACTGAAAAGGGATTAGAGCGAATTTGTTCCAACGTTTGTGACGATGACAAAGGACGCTGCGAAATAATTTTAAACTACTTAGAAAACCATCTTGACCTGAAAAGTTACTGTTTTACTCCCGTCATATGCATTATGACTATGAAAATCCTAAACAAATCGAATTTGCTTTTTGAATTGAGTAGCGCTGAAAGGAGCAGAGAAAACGCGACAAGACCAAGCAACATGGAGTCCATGACCGCGATTTTTGTTGGTGCTTTAAAAGACTGGCTGTACGAAGAAAAGGATAGAAGAAAATTTAAATTTAGAAAACTTTCTTTGTTTGCTTTTGACAGCTTCAAACGGAAGAAATATTTTTTCCGAGAGTACGAGTTGAAAGAAGCCGAAATTGAAACACAAAATATTTCTAACTTTTTCTTCAAAGGCGATCAAATATTGTATTTTGTCCACTTGATGTGGCAGGAGTTTCTGGTCGCAGTGCACTTCAGGCTCTACACAAAACAACTTGGATCAAATGATACTGAAGAGTTAAGCGAGAAAAGTTATGAAATGGTGTCGAGGTTCCTATTCGGTCTCTGTAACGAACACAACCTTGGGATGCTGCTTGACTGCGTTGAAATAGAAAAAGGACGAAACAACGCCACTGATCGCGAAAGATTTAAAGAGGAATTAAAGCAATTGGCCATGACAAAGCTCCGCATACGACAAGATACTGACGATCCATCCTTCCATTCCTGTCTCCCAACGTTAAAGTGGGTTCGCGAAATGGAAGATTCCGTCTTCACCACAGAAGCCATTGAAAAAGCAGCTTCTTGTTTGGGCGATGAGATTACGATTGGTGGTTCTTCTGTAATACTTCCCACTGACGTCCTAGATATCATTAAAGTTCTCAATGCGCGTGTTGCTGAATTGGCGTTGAAGGTTGATTGGCCTTCGTTCATCGGAAAGAGTTCTGAACTCTTTTTTGAAAAGCTGCTGACAATACTTTCGGAAAAGTGTAACATCCATGTAAGTACACTTTCTAATCATGGATGTTACACTTTTCCGAAAGTATTGTCAGCAGCTTTTCAAAAAAGAGTTCAGAACTCTTTCCGATGAACGAAGGCCAATCAACCTTCAACGCCAATTCAGCAACACGCGCATTGAGAACTTTAATGATATCTAGGACGTCAGTGGGAAGTATTACAGAAGAACCACCAATCGTAATCTCATCGCCCAAACAAGAAGCTGCTTTTTCAATGGCTTCTGTGGTGAAGACGGAATCTTCCATTTCGCGAACCCACTTTAACGTTGGGAGACAGGAATGGAAGGATGGATCGTCAGTATCTTGTCGTATGCGGAGCTTTGTCATGGCCAATTGCTTTAATTCCTCTTTAAATCTTTCGCGATCAGTGGCGTTGTTTCGTCCTTTTTCTATTTCAACGCAGTCAAGCAGCATCCCAAGGTTGTGTTCGTTACAGAGACCGAATAGGAACCTCGACACCATTTCATAACTTTTCTCGCTTAACTCTTCAGTATCATTTGATCCAAGTTGTTTTGTGTAGAGCCTGAAGTGCACTGCGACCAGAAACTCCTGCCACATCAAGTGGACAAAATACAATATTTGATCGCCTTTGAAGAAAAAGTTAGAAATATTTTGTGTTTCAATTTCGGCTTCTTTCAACTCGTACTCTCGGAAAAAATATTTCTTCCGTTTGAAGCTGTCAAAAGCAAACAAAGAAAGTTTTCTAAATTTAAATTTTCTTCTATCCTTTTCTTCGTACAGCCAGTCTTTTAAAGCACCAACAAAAATCGCGGTCATGGACTCCATGTTGCTTGGTCTTGTCGCGTTTTCTCTGCTCCTTTCAGCGCTACTCAATTCAAAAAGCAAATTCGATTTGTTTAGGATTTTCATAGTCATAATGCATATGACGGGAGTAAAACAGTAACTTTTCAGGTCAAGATGGTTTTCTAAGTAGTTTAAAATTATTTCGCAGCGTCCTTTGTCATCGTCACAAACGTTGGAACAAATTCGCTCTAATCCCTTTTCAGTGAGTCCCTGAATTGTGAACAAAACTTTGGGTTGTTTCGAAATAGCATAAGGCCGTGACGTGACCAACTTCTTACTATCTGGAAGAATGTTTCCATTCCACAAGTCTTCAATAAATCTTGCTGCTGTTTTGCAGGAAAGAATGTTGGAGACTTTGGACGCGTTTGATTTCAGTTCAATGTTTGCTTCATCCAATCCGTCCATGATGATGAAGACGTTGTGGAGTTTTTTAAGTTTTTCAACAATCTTCCTTCGGTCTTCTATTTTTGGATAAGTTTCTTCAGCTTTTGGGTCGAGAAACTGAAGCAGACCGGTTTTGTTTTCATAATCTACATCGCGAAATCGAATGAAAAAGACCACGTCTGGATTGAATAGAGGATCCTCCTCCGCCAACATTTCGCGAACTATGCGCTTCGCCAATGATGATTTTCCGATTCCAGGTTCTCCAACAACTACCGCCATGTTACTGTGTCTTCTAAGAAACACCTGCTGAGCTTGTGGGGTTTCCCCCTTACATGGAATTTCCTCAACACGCTGTTTCAATTCTTCAAATAATTTTTTATACGATATGTTGCCGCTCTGCTTTTTGCTGTTATAGAATTTAATTAGATTCTCCCGATGGTGGCTCCCCTCCAGTAAACCTCGATCCTCCTCGCTGGGTGAACTTGCGGATATCTGCAGCTCCGCCTCTTGTATTTTTCCTCCACGAAACGCATCGGTCTCACCGCAAATGGCCATTGCGTTCGTTTTGAGACGTTCCTTGTAACTTTGCCCTAAATATAAAATAAATCCATTTTCTGAAAATAACCGACAAAACTTCAAACTTAACGAAAAGGGTCTGCAAAGTTGTGCGATGACTGCGGAGACTGGAGATAATTTAGAAAATTGGATTATAACAACTTACAAAATTTAAATGTTACTTTAAATACTAAAGAAATACCCAGCTAGTTTAATGTTGATGCTAAATCACAGTAGCATTCATTGTTTTAAAGTTTCGCAACATCATAGGCCTTGAACAAAACATGTTCAAATTTTACAGTTACCTTGTAAAACAGATCAAAGCCAACCCATCAAAATGTTATTGAAAACTTGCCAATAAAATATAATCAAAAGGAAACGGAAAATACGAACCATATTCGCTAATTTTGATATTTTTCGCCACAACTATTAGATTACCTTTCAAATATTAGTTTGCTTCTAAAATGGCTGATTTGTTAATTTCCATCTGGTTTTAACATTTAAAATTATAGATACGACATTTAATTAATGATGCCCTCCACTGGGGTGAAACAGATTTTAAAATACGATTGATTTCGCGCACCCGATAAGCTCTGGGTTTGCTGATAGTATATTTCAAGTGATTCCTGAATGTGAAATAGACGGAGTTTTACTTTCAAACTTGATTTATGGCCGGTGATTTTCTGCAACGCAGCCTCAAACAACATAACGTTTTATGGGTTTTAGATAAATTCTTTTATATAATTTTTGGAAAGCAAACAAGAAAAAATTTTGACTTCATAAGATTTCCTTCTCTAATTAAATTCGCAAGAAAATGTTACGAACAAAAAGTTGAGAAACACAGAGCAAAGATATATTGCATGAACAATATTCCGCATAAATTGAGTTTACGTCAGTATTTTTAACAAGCTGGGTTCGAACCTCTGAAAAATCAAGTCACTAGAAGATAGCATATTTCTTTGTTTTTAATCTGGTTAAATGGCAAATTTCGTTCAGAAGCATCAAGGCATCAATTTATCATGCAGTGGGAATCGATGCCGTTAAACAAAAGCCAAACACACCTTCTAAGTGGTTTACTGAATTACAATCTTCAAAACCTTCGCACAAATTATCAGCCGCGATAATATGCACGCTTTCCACGCTTTCAGACGAGCAATGATGTTTGGCGTGTAGCGAACGCGTTCAGTGCTCGATTCTGCTGCACGCGGCAATGATTTTGCAAAGTTACGACCAGAAGAAGGCAGACATCACCATGACAATGCAACATTCCAAGTAGGTCTACAAATTGTAGCGTCGCGAGCGGCTTACGACAGTTAGTTGGTTCAACCATCATTATGACGCACTTACAAAGTTCTGGCTGCAAAGTGCTAGAAGTCTGGTGGAATTCCGGATCTGTTCGCGAGGTTCCACCTGCAAACACACTTGATTGAGTATTCTATAAATGAGGCAGTTTCGTTGGAAGCCAGAGTTAGTCAAGATGGGCTTTCGGCCATTATTTTCATATGCAGAAGCTGAACTCAACACAAAGAAGTTTGTCAGAAATAAGACCGCACATATGCAAAGCGTAATAGGATTTTAGTTACAGAGATACTGCTCCAAATCGGTTTTATTGAAGAAACGAGACCTACTTGAGGTGCCCCGAAGCTTTTTCCACAATTTCCTTTGTTTGCGAAACTACGATTTAATCCGTTTGACTCTGGACCATTGGCAAACTTGGATTTCGAGACTTTGTGACATCACAAGACTAATTTCTCAAAATTTCCTGTAGACTTTAGGCAATAGCCTACTATTGCCTACTGCAGCAACCCGAAAACAACACCAGCCTGGCCTAACAATCCTATTCTTGCCAACTGTTTTTCACGAAGCTAAGTTATTCTACAACCAGCAATAAAATAACAAATTATCAGAAGTCCTCGAGAACGTTCTTGGTCTCGAAGACACATTTTCAAGTTATTGGCCTCGAAGCCGAAGTCCCCGAAAATGCTCCGTCTTTGGCAGGAGGACAGCACTATTTTCTGATTCGTTGAAAAGGAAAATAACTTATCAAAAACTTGGAGATTGCCTCAAACCCTTGAAAAAAATTTGCTGTCCCTTGCGCGGTGACCTTTTCTTTTTTCGGAGAACACCTCAAAAGTTGCGCTGCCTCTCAAGCGAAGATCTTTTAATTTTTAGATACTGCTTCGAAATTTTTTAGGAAAATAGACTAATTGTGTCCTTGGCCTCGACAGTGTCTGTCCTCGAAAAATCGGTCCTTGGCTTTGGCTTCGGATTTTTTTGTGCTTTGGCCTGGAACGTTGGGTCCTCAACTCCACCTCTGCAGAATATACTGTACGCTAATCTCAGATCTGTATTTACAAACTAGCGCAATAATACAGTACTGTAGGCCTAATCTACTGTAATACCCATAACTTACCGTCTGGTGCAGCAGTGAGTAGCCTAACCAAATCGGAAAACCTGGCTACTGCTACGATTGTACTTGTACACCTACAGTAGGCTGTTTGTGATGTCACAAAATTGCGAAATGCAGAGTTGCCAATGGTACGGAATCAAACGAATTAAATCGTTTTTTTGCAAACAAGGGGAGTTATGGAAAAAGATTTGGGACACCTCTTTATTACCTCAAGTAGTTTTCATTTCTTCAATAAAACCGATTAGGAGCAAAACAGCTTTTTAAACCGATGAAATTATAAAAACAACTCAACGAATTTCCAAACCATGAGCAAATAAAAGCATTTGTATGACGTCATTGCAAATTACTCACTTACCTACTTGGTCTCCTCGGTTGACAGGTGACGAATAAACTGAAAAAGATAAAGATGGAATAAACAAAACAACCCCAAATAATTTCTTCTGATTCTATCAGTTCTGCGGTTTACAAAAAAGCGATTGAGAAACGCAAATATTTTACTTTGGTAGAACTTAAACAAAAACGCTTTTAATAAAAAATAATTCGCAAGCCTATTTTGGTAGAGAGAGAGTTTGCAACCGATACAGTACTTTGGGTTCGATTCCAACCAAAACCTTAAAATTTGCATTTACAAATTTCCCGGTTGAATGTTCAGGTTAAATCAAAATTTGGAACTTTCGCTGTCGGAGAGGAGGAGGCATGCTCTGATCTTTGCGCAGGATCGTGCTCAGAAAATGCTCTAGGTCAGGAGTTCTTAAGCTTTTTCTCCAATTTCCCACTTTTTAGTTTACCAAGTCTCTATTTCCCACCTCCATAGACATGTTAAAAGATTTTAACATGTTAAAAGATGTTAAATGTTAAAAGATGCCAAAAATCCAAAACATGTTAAAAGTCTTGCATTTTGGTGTTAAATTTAGTAAGTGATTTGGCCCAAGTAAGATGAAGTAAGGTACATTGCCTCCATCAATATTTTAGCAGTACATAATAATCCACTCACAGATTTGCTTTACTGTAGATATTTTTGTTTTGTCGCGAAAATCACTAATTGTAAGAATGCATGTACGACTAGGGGGCCCAAGCCCTCTCAATTCAAAATTCATTAACTTTTTCAATGAGCACTTCCCCTGGCTAATTTTTTTTCAAAAGTATTTTATCGTGTAAAAACTGGAGAGGTGGAGGTGAACTGTAATTGAAAAATGGTACAATAGATGGTTACGCCTATACAAGCCATGTTTTTGCTCAGGCCACCGTAAATTGCGCGGGACCCCTGGCACTTTGGGGATTTTCACAACAGCTTCTTGCTTTATATAGGTGAAGACCAAACAAAGTCTTACCATCTGAGCGTAGGGTCCCTAGCAGTGTACCATATGTATGATAAATTCGGCCCTGGTTATTGCATTACGTTCATAAAAAAGTTTGATAGGACCTGAGGTAGCAACTCTCCAGACAAAAAATCTCATTTTTTCCAAGTTATACGTTTAAATTGGTAGGCAAAATTTGAATTGAAGATGCCTTTGCCCCCTGGTAGTCAATATTATTATCAATTACTGTTGTACGCGAAAAAACTGGGCTCTTTTCCCCTCCTGGCTAAGCCTATGCCCATCGCAGCATTGGTCTATGACAAACTATAACACAGTGTTGTCACGTTTACCGAAACATGACTTACAATACCTTATATATTGGTTGTTTTTGCTATTAAAACAGCCTTTAAATGGTTGTGATTTGTAAAATAAGTCAATTGTAAAGTAGGTATGTGATGTGTTAAACTTTGAAGCAGTGTTCTTCTGTACGACCGGTTATTAGCATCGAAGTAGAAGTCGAGAACTCGGTTTATTTTTTCCACGAAATTTTCGATCAAACATCCAAACTGGGAAAAGTTTTTCATTCCCAAAGTATTGGGGTTATTTTTGCCATAGCAAGTATGATCAAGTTTTGCTGACCAAAATATGCAACATCCTGGATTCTAAAGTAAATCTTCGGCAAAGAGCTTGACTTTATCAGCCATATTGCAGCAACAGACAAAATTTTCAAAATAGCTATCATTTTTATTACACGCTAAACGTTTTCGACCATTCTTCTGGTCCTCTTCAGAGCAAAATAATTACATGTTAACAGTTTAAGAACAAATTAGCAAATGAGCAACTTTCAAAAAAGCAATATAGTTTACCTCAACGCAACAAGTACGCAATTTTAACGTAACAATTGAACAAATTATGCAATGACATGAAGATAATATCTCGTACACATTCAGGAAAGAAAAAAAAAAAAAAAATGCACACCCTCAAAAACATATTACATACTAACCTAATAAACATTTAGTAAAAAAGACGAACCATTAGCATAGAGCTGTCTATTGAGTTGTGGATTGTGTTTTTTTTTTATGAGTAAAGCTTCTTGTATCTTTGTAGCATATTCTGAATTACAAGTGCGTAATACTTTAAAACCATTCAAATTTGTATTGTTTAGCTTGCAGTTTTGGCATATTTCAAAGTGTTCACGTATTGCTGATTTTATGGTTTTGTGGTGCAGATGTTCCTGAATCCTAGTGCCAAGATGTCGTGTAGTCATACCGATGTATGAAATATTCGCATCACGCGAACAAGAAAATTTGTACACGACATTCGACAATAAAGGAAACGGAGTAGAACACTTAAGTTGAAAATACGATCCATGTTTTGAAACATGTATAATAAACATTAATATCGACATTAAATTTCGTTTTAACTAGAGCAGTTAGTCTTTTCGCAAACACTCGTGATGCTTTTCCAAAAAATGGTATTCCAATAGTGAAAAGAAAATCGGGTTCCTATTTATCCGGAGGGTTGTTTTGTCGTTTTTCAAATTTTTTTATGGTGTTATTTATGAACCAATCAGGATATCCATTGTTGCGAAAAATATGGCGTAAACGCTTTAATTCCTGCGCATACAATTCGGCGCTCGAGCTTATTTTCTTAGCACGATGCAACAAGCACATAATTAAACCAGATTTCCAAGTGTTCGGACACAGTGCACTAAAATTAAGTAGCAATCCAGTATTTGTAGGTTTTCGCCAAACGCAAGTGTCATAGCCACAGTCATTCAGTTTTATTTGCACGTCTAAGAAAGGCAAATTCTCACGATTTCTATTTTTTTCTAAGGTAAATTTAATGTCTTTGTGCTGTGAATTGAGAATGTCCAAAAACTGTGTACACGCGCTATCACTATCAAAAACAGCATAAATATCATCTATGTACCGTAAATACAAATTAGGTGAAGGATAGTTCAGGAACACAAGGATTCAGGAACATCTGCACCACAAAACCATAAAATCAGCAATACGTGAACACTTTGAAATATGCCAAAACTGCAAGCTAAACAATACAAATTTGAATGGTTTTAAAGTATTACGCACTTGTAATTCAGAATATGCTACAAAGATACAAGAAGCTTTACTCATAAAAAAAAAACACAATCCACAACTCAATAGACAGCTCTATGCTAATGGTTCATCTTTTTTACCAAATGTTTATTAGGTTAGCACGTAATATGTTTTTGAGGGTGTGCATTTTTTTTTTTTTCTTTCCTGAATGTGTACGAGATATTATCTTCATGTCATTGCATAATTTGTTCAATTGTTACGTTAAAATTGCGTACTTGTTGCGTTGAGGTAAACTATATTGCTTTTTTGAAAGTTGCTCATTTGCTAATTTGTTCTTAAACTGTTAACATGTAATTATTTTGCTCTGAAGAGGACCAGAAGAATGGTCGAAAACGTTTAGCGTGTAATAAAAATGATATCTATTTTGAAAATTTTGTCTGTTGCTGCAATATGGCTGATAAAGTCAAGCTCTTTGCCGAAGATTTACTTTAGAATTAACAACAAACGAGGAATTCCGGTGAGTACCTTAAGAGCTTTGGAAAAGCAAGGTCGTAAATTAGTTAAACTTGGACTGGATATTAAATACTTTGAAACATGCCTGGATTTAAGTCTATGCCCAGAGTTCCTGCAATTTAAAATTCCAACGCTTAACTGTGACAAAAATGGTAAAGATCTCTGTCAGGCAGTAGTGAGGAAAAAACTCAAAGAGGTGAACAGGAAAAAAAGGATAGCTGAGGCAAGATTTAGGACCCAAAAAAATGGAATTTTGAACAACCTGACTTTTCTAGAAAAAACTAGCTTAATTTCCTTATTAAACCAAGAGTTTGAGCGCTTTGCCCACCCGCACATTCTAACACACATAAAGAAACTTTTCAATTTGTGGAAAAACCAAGCAGTGTATTGCCCAAATTGTATAGTTAACTTAAGCAAAAAGAAACTAAGTCTTCACGAAACAAATGCTCTGAGGTTTGGTTTGAATCATCCGATCTTGCCAGAAAGAGTCCAAAAAGATAAAATCAAGACAAATGTTGAAAAGTTAGTTTACACCTTGAAGCGAAATACTGACGTTACGGTTAATGAAGAACTTAAAGATGAATTTAAATTTTTGGTAAAGCGTTTCACAAATGATGCTAAACGTGCTTGCTCTGAGCGAGCCAACCAGTCCCTCCACCGAACTTTACGATCATTAGCTAGAAATGCTGATATCAAACTATGCAAGTTTGACAAAGGAAATGGTTTGGCAATTTTGGAAGCTAAAGATTATTTCTTAAAACTTGACAAAATAATAGAGGACAGATCAAAATTCGTTGAAGTTAAATGGCAAGACGATACATTAGAAAATTCTATAGCATACTACATCAAAAGATATCTAAAGAAGATTGATGGCTACGCTGCCCTAATTCCATCTGGGAGTAAGCCTGGTAAACTATATGGTTTGGCTAAAGTCCATAAAGATAACATACCTCTGCGACCGGTAGTATCTATGGTTTGAACCCCTGAATACAAATTAGCTAAATATCTGGATAATTTAATAAAACCACACATTCCGGACACTTATTTGTTAAAATCCACTGACGATTTCATTGAGCGTTTGAAACAGTTTCCATGTAATAATTCGTATCGCATAGTGAGTTTTGATGTTGTATCGTTATTTACAAATGTTCCACTTTCTGAAACTATTGAGCTTATAATTAATCGTTTGTATGCAGATGGCAATCCGTATGCTATTCCGTTTGACAAAGATGTTTTTCGCAAACTAATGTTCATGGCAACTCAAGGCTCATTCATGTACAAGGACAAATTATATCAGCAGATAGATGGTGTGATAATGGGCTCGTGTCTCGGGCCTACATTGGCCAATTTTTTCTAAGGTTGTTTGGAGGAGAAATTGCTTGCTAGTACTAACAATCCTTCACCTAATTTGTATTTACGGTACATAGATGATATTTATGCTGTTTTTGATAGTGATAGCGCGTGTACACAGTTTTTGGACATTCTCAATTCACAGCACAAAGACATTAAATTTACCTTAGAAAAAAATAGAAATCGTGAGAATTTGCCTTTCTTAGACGTGCAAATAAAACTGAATGACTGTGGCTATGACACTTGCGTTTGGCGAAAACCTACAAATACTGGATTGCTACTTAATTTTAGTGCACTGTGTCCGAACACTTGGAAATCTGGTTTAATTATGTGCTTGTTGCATCGTGCTAAGAAAATAAGCTCGAGCGCCGAATTGTATGCGCAGGAATTAAAGCGTTTACGCCATATTTTTCGCAACAATGGATATCCTGATTGGTTCATAAATAACACCATAAAAAAATTTGAAAAACGACAAAACAACCCTCCGGATAAATAGGAACCCGATTTTCTTTTCACTATTGGAATACCATTTTTTGGAAAAGCATCACGAGTGTTTGCGAAAAGACTAACTGCTCTAGTTAAAACGAAATTTAATGTCGATATTAATGTTTATTATACATGTTTCAAAACATGGATCGTATTTTCAACTTAAGTGTTCTACTCCGTTTCCTTTATTGTCGAATGTCGTGTACAAATTTTCTTGTTTGCGTGATGCGAATATTTCATACATCGGTATGACTACACGACATCTTGGCACTAGGATTCAGGAACATCTGCACCACAAAACCATAAAATCAGCAATACGTGAACACTTTGAAATATGCCAAAACTGCAAGCTAAACAATTCAAATTTGAATGGTTTTAAAGTATTACGCACTTGTAATTCAGAATATGCTACAAAGATACAAGAAGCTTTACTCATAAAAAAAAACACAATCCACAACTCAATAGACAGCTCTATGCTAATGGTTCGTCTTTTTTACTAAATGTTTATTAGGTTAGTATGTAATATGTTTTTGAGGGTGTGCATTTTTTTTTTTTTTTTCTTTCCTGAATGTGTACGAGATATTATCTTCATGTCATTGCATAATTTGTTCAATTGTTACGTTAAAATTGCATACTTGTTGCGTTGAGGTAAACTATATTGCTTTTTTGAAAGTTGCTCATTTGCTAATTTGTTCTTAAACTGTTAACATGTAATTATTTTGCTCTGAAGAGGACCAGAAGAATGGTCGAAAACGTTTAGCGTGTAATAAAAATGATATCTATTTTGAAAATTTTGTCTGTTGCTGCAATATGGCTGATCCTGGATTCTGTTTGCTTATTTTGGCCAAAACGATAAATAAATAAGCTTAAGTCAAAAAAAGGAGAAAGAAAGCATTGTCTAGCTCACCTTCGGGAAAAATCGCCTACGTCGATTTTAAAATGCATAATATGAAATTTTATCCACGCGAATAGCCACATATTCGCAACGAGGGAGGTGTTTTGGCCCCAGCGAGCAGAAATATTAGACGTTTTTGCAAATAATTCCCAAAAACAGACTCTTCACTGCAATTTGTGGCTTACTCCTTTCCCTAAATGTTTCAAAAATCTTTAAATCATTTGGGAATCGATGTCACTTATCGATGTACCATGCTCCTTATCTTATTGCGCATGTTGGTTGACAAGTCAATCCCCCCTTATCATCTCGGCTACGCGGCTGATTTTAACGCTGTTTTGAAATTACCAATACGGTTTCCCCATAACTTTTAGGCTAATTTTAAAGTTAAAAAGATCAGAATTTTTAAAACTGCTATCCGATAAAAGTACTTACTACATTGTGTTCCAATCACTTGGGCCTGCCCCTCAATCTTTTGCACCACAACTCCACTGATGTTTGAACCTGCGCCAACAGACTGCGAATGCCTCGCACCACCGGCCTGTGAATTGTCTTCTGCAACAACAATCCAATCGGATTCAAAGGTTTGCCGGTTTGACTGAACGCCAATGTCCGAGAGTAGAACATGCGAGTGGTGTTGGATTTGTGCTTCACAATTACGCATAATCGTGATTGTTTCGTCATTACCATTGAACTCAACGTGCTCGGTCTGCTTCTATTTCAACCAAGGTTTTTACTGAACAGCCGATGATGTTGATAAGCTTGAGAAAACCTCAAAACTTGAAAATACGAACCGAGGATGCCTCATCAACACGGATTACCCTGGTTGATATGCACAGAGGCATGGCGCTTGCTTTGCACACATTCATACAGTTTTCATGTTATTTACAAAATAGTTTATGTCCGATGAAGCTTATGTTTCATAGCCTGTGTTTTATGAAAATAGTCCATGTTCATCTGGTGCAATTTATCAATTTTAGATTGCCTACCAAAACCATGTAACTCATGCGGCAACACTCACTATGAAAATATCGATAAGCAGGGGCATGCAAAGTCATTTTAAGGAGGGCCAATGTTAAAGGTTCTTGTTGCATTAAATTGAATTGAGCCGCATTACTTTGTTTAGCACCACCAAAGGTTATGATCTTGGCCCTGTTTGAAGCGACTCTTCTTTTTTAACGGCAAGCTTTCCAAACGGTAACCACGGTGATCTTTAAGATTCGATTAACTGTACGTGTGTGCGATTTTAGTTCGGTTTTCATGGCATCTTCAGCAGCATGCCATTCTGCCGCCAGCGCGCAGTTTAAATGCAAAAGTTTACAAAAATGATATCGACTCGCCGAATTTATCATGACCTAAGTACTAAGTAGCGGTGAAATTATCTACCCTCTGTGCGGTGTTGGGGCTGCAATTAGAACTGTATGAAACCTACCTTTGGTGCAACAGCATAAACACAACCTAACAAAATTAGGAATTAAAACTAACTAAAAATTGCTTCTAACGAGTGCAAAAATGGCGCTTGTACTGTATAAACTTAATTCAGCAGAATCTTTCAAAGAACATGCCACCATACTCCCTTGAATAATTGCGCCCTAGGCACTCTGCTTTTGCCTTCTGGGTGCTTTTTGCCTAGTCAGGCAGCCATGACTAATGATGATAATTTTCATTTATCATGCTCTGATTTAAATCAACATGTTTCTGGTAAATACTATTACTCTGATCATCACATTTTTCCTTCCAGACCACAAAATTCCCCATTTTTATTGCAATTTTTCCTTGTTGAAAAAAGTACTAAAATTTTTTCATAATCCTCCTGAAATAATCTGTATCTCTGAAACTTGGCTTAAGCTGATGTAATAAAAAACCTTTCAATTCCTGATTACACGTTTCATCACTCTACAGCAGTGGTTCTCAACCTAGGGTGCCGCGGCACCCTAGGGTGCCATTTGCGATTCGCTGGGGTGCCGCGAGCTATTGCACATTGTTTAATTACCAAGGAAAGAATGTGTAGTACTGTGTACGGATGGAGCTTCATCTATGATTGGGTCAATTAAAGGATTTGTGTCGCTTGGAAAAAAAGTTAGTGAAGTCATAGCAACTCACTGTTTCCTTTATCGTGAAGTGCTTATTGGAAAAACATTGAACCCGGACATAACACATGTGATGAAAGAAGTTATAAAAATGGTAAACTACATCAAGGCTAGACCACTTAAATCGCGATTATTTACAAAGCTCTGCAAAGAAATGGAAGCAAATTATGAAAATCTTCTGTTGCACTCGGAAGCAAGATGGCTTTCACGTGAAAAAGCATTGTCTCGTGAATATGAGCTGAAAGAGGAGATGTTAGCTTTTTTTAGTCTTGAAAGACAACAAGAATTTTATGATTTGCTTTGCGATGACAACTGGAAGTCGAAATTAGCATATTTGGTAGACACCTTCTACCACTTAAATAAGACAAATTCCAATATGCAAGGCAAGAATGAAAATCTCTTATCTTCTGCAGACCAAATGGGAGCTCTACATGAAAAATTGAAAGTGTGGTCATTACGAATACAGGAAAGAAACTGAATAACAAAAGAAATGGTTTTATCGGTTATTAAACACCTCTAGTCTTTGCAAGACAAAATTCAGAAATATTTTCCAACAGTGTCTATTGAAAACCAGTGCCGTCGCCAGAGCAAACGAAGTGAGGGGACACCAGCCGAAAATGGGGGGCACTAAAAAAGACTGAAGTTTTGCACATAAAAACTGATATTTTACAACTACAAATTATGCGCTATTTTAAAAATTTTGTAATCATGTTTGCAAAGAGAGACGTATAAGCTCGGCAGCGTTTATTGGCTCTTTTCGTTTGCGGCCCATATAATCGCTTGAAAATCTGTTTGCATGAGTCGAATGCAACCAGAAGCGCAACCAGAATTTTGCTGATAAGAAGCTTGAACCAAAAGTTGGGGTTTTTTTGCACAAAAATTCTCTAATTTAGGCCCCGAGCTGAACAAACCGATGCTACTTAAGTGTACCACAGAGAGGGCCTGGGGGAACAGCCCCCAGCCGCTGGGTGATTATTGCGATTTTGCGGCAAAAAATTGCAATTTTGACGCCATTTCAATCACGTTTCGCACGTTTATTAGCCATATGAATAATTACAGTAAATTGCTAAAATTCAAAAGTTATTGAAAGAATTAAATTGCCTAACCCCTTGAGCCCCCTTATACTTCAGGTCAAGCCCAAAACAGGTTTAAACGTTTGTTTTTTGGGGGGTAAATTTTCTAAAAGACTTAGCTAAAGGGGCTAATATCCCCCTTAGATCTTCCTCCTAGCTGCGCGACTGACTGCTACCTAAAAAGATCTTTAATGTGCTCTACATTTCATTGAAGGTCAACAATGTTGAAATTAATCCCTGTCAAAACTAAAATATTTGGGAGTTCAAACAGATTTTCAGCTAACTTTTAATTCTCAGATAAGATTGATAGAGAATAAAATATCAAGGCCTATAGGAACAATCATAAAAATCAAATCCTTTTTACCCCCCACAGCTTTGCTTTAATTGTATTACGCATTAGTACATCCTCATTTACTCCGTGGT
Source organism: Trididemnum nubilum (assembly GCA_963965965.1). Lineage (NCBI taxonomy): Eukaryota > Metazoa > Chordata > Ascidiacea > Aplousobranchia > Didemnidae > Trididemnum > Trididemnum nubilum. The sequence continues at coordinate 41,792,963 of OZ014481.1, forward strand.
TTTCCTGTTTGGGGTAGGCTACCACCTGCACATTCTACTTAGCTTAACTCTATACCCTTCAAAATAAGGTTGTCCGACACATTGGCGGTGCCAGCTACCGTGGAGATTCAACCCCTTTTCACTCCAATTTAAAGATTTTGAAACACCTAAGTTATTATTTTGCCACCAACAGAATAATTTTACCCCTCTTATTTTCAGTTTATGCGTCAAAGCTAACGACATCTCGGTCAGACACATTACATCTTTAAACCCATTCAACTCGCTAAATCTTTACGTACCTAAACATCACTGTGCTAGATTTAGACTACAAAGGTGCATTCGATATCATTGAGGGAAAATTTGGGATGATATTCCTTCAGATATTAAAAACAAAACCTTTAATCTTCTTAAACGCAATTATAAAAAACGCTTTTTAAACCAATACTACGACACAACAAACATTGCTCATTTTCTTGAATTAAATTTGATAAGGATGACTTGAATTTGCCTGTAGTAGCGCATATATGCTCATTTACTCATATTTGATTACAATCTCGTTCTGACTGTGGGTGGCTGCTTGACTTGAAAACCGAAAGGTTCGTTCGCAGTCTCCCTTACTGATTGACTAATACTTTCTATTTTTATTTATGTTTGCAAGACCATTCCTTTGTTAGTTAATCAGTCATAATCATAAACGCAGTACCGGTAACAATTTTATAGACTTACATTCCTATTCCGCGACACATGCGTAAAGGCGTGTTAATAAGGCAGATTATTGCGTCACATTTATGTAAAGTAGTTGGAGGCCAGCAATTATGCAAAGAATCGAAAAAACTTCAGACAAGAATTATCTTTGAATATAATTATTCTTTTTTCTATTATTGCCTGTCGTCTTGTCGTTGCGTGATGCTCCAAAAAAGAATTTTGAGTAAATTGAAATGGCGGGGCACAAGCAGTCGTTAGAGCCCCCGTAGCGACGGCATTGTTGAAAACTATAAATGGTTAAAAAATCCATTTTTACCCCTGGATATTCATTGTATTAAGGATCTGAAAGTAGAAGAACGTATTGACATACGTACCAACGGTAACATTAAGCTGTGGCACAGGGATATGCCTCTGGATGAATTTTGGATTAAAATTCAAAATGAATACCCTAACATCGGAGAAACGACATTGGTTATTTTACTTCAATTTTCCACAACGTGCCTATGCGAAACCGCATTTTCCGTTTTAACAAACCTAACAACAAGAAGAAGAGAAAGGCTCTTGTTGTAGAGGAAGAAATGCGAGTAGCATTATCGAATGTGCGCCCCAACATTGAGAAAATCTGCGCTAAAAATCAAGCACAAATTTCGCACTGACTTTCAAAATAGATGAAATCATTTTTATGACATTTCTAGTGTTCTGTTTAGCTGTTAGCAATCAAAACTGTTTTAATATAATTGATTTTATTAGAAACGAAAGCTCTTAGGTGCAACCGGGTGCCGCAAAAGTTTTTTGGTGGTTACAGGGCGCCAAGAGCCAAAAAAGGTTGAGAACCACTGCTCTACAGCAATTGTTACTAACGCAGGAGGATTTGGAACGTATATCTCGAACAAATTCCACTTTGAAACCACTCAAGAATACACTATCGAAAATGCCGATTGCGAAAATCCTAGGATAAAACTGCAGAATCCTAAAAATAAACCGAATTATGTTGCAGGAGTCGCTTATCGCCACCCAACCAGCAGACTCGACGATTTTATTCATGCTCTTAACTCTAGTACTGACCACATTGCAATATCAAACCAAAGTTTTTATCTCTTGGGATATTTCGACATAATCACTGCCCCAAATGCGACAAATTCTTTTTCGGATAAGTTAATTCATATGTTATTAAGTAATAAATATCACGCATTAATTACTATTCCTACTCGTGTTACTAACTCCTTATCACTAATAATTGGGACTTCCGCGACGCTTTGCGTCGGAAGTCCTTATGTTTTTTCCGTGAAAAATTACGAATTCGTAACCAAAAATAAAAAACGCTATAACTTTGAAACGGCTAAAGGTAGAAACTTCAAATTTGAATCTTAGCTGGGGTACATATGAATCATTCTTAAAGCAAATTTTGGGGGCAATCAATCACGTGATACGGGTTTCCGAGCCAAAAAATGAAATGCCAGTGGTAGGTTTAAACAGCTCTAGCTCGAAACTAATGGCAGTAGGAGAATAAAACTTTCGAATTTAGAAGCGTCTGGGCATGCCCTTTCAGCTCTCAAAAATAAACCATGACGCTTCCGACACTTTTTTTTTATTGGGACTTCCGCGACGCTTTGCGTCGGAAGTCCTTATGTTTTTCCGGCATATTTACGAATTCGTAAACAAAAATAAAAACGCTATAACTTCGAAACGGCTCAAGGTAGAAACTTCAAATTTGAATCTTAGCTGGGACACATATGAATCATTCTTAGTGCAAATTTTGGGGGCAATCGGTCATGTGATACGGGTTTTCGAGCCAAAAACTGAAACTCCAATTACAGCTTTAAACAGCTCAAGCTCGAAAACTAATGGCACTAGGAGAATAAAACTTTCGAATTTAGAAGCGTCTGGGCATACCCTTTCAGCTCCCAATAATAAACCATGACGATTCCGACGCTTTTTTAAATTTCTTTATTTCTTTATTTAAGCAAATCAAATTATGGGAACAAAAACTCCGAAACCACCAAAGCTTGAAACTTGAAATTTGGACAGATGATAGGTCTATACATGGACTTGCGTTACTGCAATTTTGGAGGCGCTACGTCACGTGGTTTGGGACATATGCACCCTAAACTTGTGACAGCGAAGTTTATTAAGTGATTTTATTCACGCACGCGCGCGTGCTGCCATGGACGAATGGTTAAAGTCGCCAGTGCTTAAAACCTAACTCCTGGGTTCAATACTCAGGTTGGTCATCGCTTTTACCATACTACCGTAAATACCCGCGTATAGAACGATACCATGTATAGGACGCAGTGGATATTTGACCCTAAAAACGATGGAAAAACTGTGTATATTTTTTATAAAAAAAGTATCCATGGATAAGACGCACCTTGATTTTTAGGTCAACTTCTTTAAAAAAAAATGCGTCCTATACGCGGGTATTTACGGTAATATTATATTGAATCTAGCATACTAATTTTTTTTCAATTACGACAAAATCGCTTTGAATATTTTTGTTTGACACTACATATGATCAGAGGGTATCAGGTTTCATTCTCCGTGAAGACGCCCCCAACAGCACTTTCTTAACACCATGAGCAAGTGCGCTACTTTTTTTGGGTGTGCGTAGAAATTTTTAGGACAAAACTATTTTAACATAATTTGGGGGACCAACTTAGTCACGTTCGCGCTCGTGCTGATTGGCCGAATAGTTAAAGTCGCCAGTGCTTGAAACCTAAGACGTGGGTTCAATACTCTGGTTGGTCATCGCTTTTATCAAACCAACATTCTATTGAATCTGGCACACTAATTTTTTTTCGATTACGACAAAATCGTTTATATTTTTTGTTTGACACTACATAAGACCAGAGGGTACCAGGTTTCATTCTCTGTGAAGACGCCCCAAAAAGCACTTTCTTAACATTATGAACAAGCGCGCTACTTCTTTTGGGTGTCTGTAGAAATTTTTAGGACAACACTATTTTGACATAATTTGGGGGGACCAACCCCTCAAAAACCCCAAATGGACCCGAACAAATATCAGTTTTTTTAACGACTTAAGCTAGGGTGCTACATCTTTGATATCAAGAGACAATTCCGAGACAAATACCCTGACGGGAGAATGATGGTGAAATGGAACTGGCTGAAGTCCCGTGTTATTTTCCCTCGGGAAAATGAACATCTAGTTAGGGCAAGCGTTTGTTACACTAAAAAATTGAAAAAATTGCATTTCATTTTGACGAAAGTTGCATTTATTCAGACATTAAATACGACAGTGATTTACTCAAGGGATTTATTTACATATAATGTCAAATATTTGCAAACATTACTTGGGGAGAAATGGCAATCTTTTGCCAACAGTTCGGGAAGCATGCTAAAACTTCGCTACACAGTACACGAAGTTGTAAGCCAACTGTTGCGCCATAAATAACATTGAGACGCAGGTAATCCGTCAAATAGCTCTTTGTTATGCAAATCAAAGACAATAGAACTGTACTGAAATAGTTTTATAGCATATTTTTTAAATCACACTAACATTTTGCGCCATTCTTAATGAAAATTGCAGCAAAATGTTGCATATAAAAAAAAAAGTTGAAAAAAGTTGCAATATAAAATTCGTAAAAACAGTTTAGAACATTGTACTACATAAATTCTTAGTACTTAGAATGCTGTCGGAAGCTGAAAATTAGTTGCAAGAGTTGCAAAAACTTGCCCTAGTAATACCATTATAACCAAGGACCCCCAGCTGCGACTTTCAAGAGTCATTCAAAACGACTTGAGCAACCAATAACTAGTCTTCTTAACTATTTTATACCCAAATCCAACCTTGAAAACATTTTTCATAGAGATAAGAGTATATGTATTTAAATTGAGGCTTTTTGTAATGAATTGGAATCAAATCTTCAGTTACTTTCTTTATCATTTGCTGATGCTAATAACAATAATTTTAACCAACTTCTTTCCGAGTTTCTCAAGATAATAAAAAATACCATTGAAATTCATGCACTACTAAAAAACTTTCAAGAAAGCAGCGCAAACTTCCAAGTCAAACCTTGGATAACAAAAGAACTTATATGTAAAATTCAACAACAAGAAAATTGTACAGAAGTCCTTACTTGAATGGTGATGAAACAGAGAGACAGATCTACAAAAGTTTACTAATAAGGTTAGCAAAGCTAAAACCAAAGCAAAAAAGAATTTTTTTTGGAGAACAATTCTTGAATAATAAAAACAATCCAAGAACAACCTGGCAATTAATTAAATCTGCAATCCTTTTTAACATGCCAAAAACGGTTAACGAAAAATCGACCAAATAATTTACATTGATCAAGAATTAGGATTGGAAAGCGGCTGCATGTTAAGAAAGTTACACCAAATATGTTGGCTTTTAAACGTGTTTGGGGCTGACCTAACTAAGAGGATGGCTTAGCAATTCAACGCTTTGTACAAGCCCTTAAAATGAGCAAAATCCCTTCCAAATGGCGTTAATGGCTGATGGCTTTTCTATGAAATCACGAAAGTTGCTTGGAGACTGGGGCTTTGCCTACGAAGTTCGTTCATAGTGCGTTTGCGCGCAGCAGTTTAACAGACACTTCGGGCCGTGAATACTGTGCATATTTGGACATTGAAAAAGAGGGCTAGGGGCAAACTGCAATACGTTTGAATTGCACCGGTTTGCTCAAAGCACCGTCAATTGCGACATTTTTGAACAGAAACATTTCCATTTTTGGTTCAAGATCCCAACCCCCTTTACCAAAACCCTGGTTGCGCTTTTGGTTGCAAATGCCAGGATTTATTTGATCCTTTAGGTAATGGGTAAGTCGAGTGCCCTCCCCCAATGAATAATTTCTGTGCCTCTAATCATCATTGAACTAAATGTACTCCGTCAGCTTATGTTCATATTTAATTGAAGTTTCTACTAAACGGCCGATGATATTGAGAAGCTTGAGAATAAAAACGTCAAACCTTGAGAATACGAACCGAGGTTGCCTCATCAACACGGGCCACTATAGGGCTGATTATGCTTGCTTTTTACACAGTCCGATCTTTGAGGCAAATCACCATGTATCAAACCATTAACAACAAAATCTAATGAAACCGAACAGTTTGATTCAACCAAAAATGATATCATAAAGGGTAAATATCATTCAACGGGAAATGTATTAATTACAAGATTTTAATTTCAATTCTGCTGTGATATTTGATCAAAATCAAACAAAGATGCAAATGGAGTAAGAATCGAGCAATTGTAATTGTACCATTTCAGAAACAACGGTTAAAATAAACCATTGACGGCCAACCCAATTTCTAAGCCGAGGTTAGCAGCAGTGAGAAAACTTCTAAACATAGATTCATTGAGAAAGCATTGATACTGCTAGAGATCGGTTTTATTAAATCAAGAAAATGGAATTACTTAACTAAGGTAATAATGAGGTGCCCCAAAACTTATTTAGCAAATTGGCAATTCTTGCAGAATCAGCAACGCAATAGTATTATTATTTCCAAACATCGCATTCCTTGTTTTGAAAGAAATTCGCAGAAGTCTTCGTTTTTGATGGGATCAAAATAAAATTAACAATGACGTCATCAATCATGTCATGCAATGCATTAATGATCCCATATCAATTCACCAAGTTTAACACCATTCAAAACAAGTCAGTTAATAAAAATTTAAAGTTAAGGTAATTTCCTGAATTCAAACTAGGGAATGACAATTTTACCTAATTTTTTTATTTAAATTGAAACAAAAAAGAGAAATCTTCATCCACGCATTTTTCATTTGCTTTTTTAAGAGTTAAGAATAGAATTTGGGTTGGGTTTAGAATTAATTTTGTTGTAAGATTTTGAGTTTGAGTTAGATTTGGGTGAGAACAAATAAAAAAGTAGAGACAAAAATTCCAGTGAAATGGTCTCTTCCATTAAAAAATAACGAAAAAGCTGGGACGAATTCTGTAGCAACCTCTTTTAAATTTTTTGTTAGGGGGATGTTTGGTCAACCTAGCTACTTGAGGGGTGAAAGATTGATAATGTGCTTTAAAATAAACATTTGTTCAACTGAAATAAACGGAAGAAAATTGTACCTTGTAATAATTTGCTATCTTTCAACAGCTTTCCAGCTTCGATCAGCTTTCGAGCTTCAATTAACTTCAATGGAGGTATTAAATCTGAAGGTGTGACGTATTCCCAATCTGGAGGTGTTTCGACTCCATTTTCCTCCAACAAGTTTAGCAGTGTTTCTTTAATTCTAGAATCAAGTTTTGGAAGCACAATTGAAATTAAAGAAGCGTTATCCATAATTCAACAAATCGGCTGCTTAATTAATCATAAAAAAATTATTCAAAGCATAAATATTAACCTGTTAAACGTAGTCCCAACAAAAAGAAAAGAATTTAACTATACTGAGTTTTGAAACAATCTTTTATTACAAGAATGTTTTATATTTTCCTTGCATACGATACTACTAACATATACAGGACTACAAAGGCCAAAAATATCACAAGGATTTTTCAGTGCTTATGGTTCTTGTGCTCCTGTGTGCTTCGTAAAGCCGCCTTGAGTCAATACAATATTTTGGGTTAGTCAAACCTTATTATTCGAATATTACGATGCTAACATAGCCAGATACAGCCTACTAGGACCATTATGCTGTGAAGTAATAGTTAGCAGGTTAGTAGTAGTAAAGCAGCATGTTTATGTCCAGACAGAACAGAACAGAAAAAGGTTTCAAGGTTAACTAACAAAAAACGAACAATAATCTAACAAAAAAACAAAACAAATAAAATGCGGCATAATTCAAAGAAAATAAAAAATTCCGTAAAAATACTTCCGGGCTGCATATTTTGTCACCCCTATCTTGCAAACCTTGCTGAGCGCAAGTGGACTGATAATCATTGAATGAGAACACCAACAAACGCTGCTAGGAAATTTCCTAGACATTGGAGGTTATTGGAAGAACAATTTCGCGAACGAGAAAAATTAAAAAGAAAAATTACGTTCGCATTATTACAGTGCTGTGTTGATAAGTCTAGGGCAGCGGTTCTCAACTTTTCTTAGGTTGGGGCCACATTTTAAAGGTCAAGGCTGTAAAAAGTCTTATGCAAGCAAGGCAAGTTAAAATCAAATTATAGATATTCATAACCAAACGCTAAAATCAAATTTAAAGTAGATATGACGTCATGAAAACAGCAAACATCATCAATTGGTGAGGGCACCAAACCCTCAAATTTATGATGATCTCCAATTTTAGGGGATAAGAGTACAAGACTCCCAAAGGTAATCCAACATATCAAAAAGAAGAGCGGAAAAAATGTAGCTCCTCTATTACATGCCATTGTACACAACCAGCGTGCCTCAACCAACCGCGCACAGAACCAACCATGCGCATAACCAACCATGCGCGTAACCAACCATACACGTAACCAACCATAAAGCAACTAAGCAATACATCGTCTACATTAACATTGCAAAACAATACCGAAAAAACAACTTTTAACCAAGCAAGAATCAAATTTTGTCCAGTACGCGCCAATCAGCCGCCTCATATTATAGTGAAATTTTATTGTGATCACCATGAAACCACATTCCGAGTTTTTGGTCATAAAAAAAAAATTGACAAAATTTCGTAAATCTTGATCCATTGAAGCCAACAAATCAAAAACGCGTCACGTTATCAATTTCTCTGGACCAGCAAGGTCAAATTCTTCTTCGCAAAAGTTTAAGCAGTAAAGGGAGCTTTTAAATGAACTTGAGACAGGACCCGAAATAATATGCATCTCTAAAAAAGCAAATCCGTAGCAAGCAAAGTTGATAAAACGCGAACCAAAGTGCCGAAGACTGCACTGATTAAGTGTCGTGTTAAAATGATGCGAAACAAGGAAGTTGGAAACAAAGCAACCTGCTCTAGTTTGATAGCAAAGTTCTACTTCCGCTAGACATCAACAACAACTTTTCTTGTGCAGTGATTAACCTCGCGCTGAAACAAAAATACGCGCTGAACGTGAATTGCTTCATTCAGACCTACCCGAAGTTTTCGGACCTTTGGTATTATCCAAACTTTTTGTTGCCTTTCCTTTCATGCTTTTGCGGACACGCATAAAATCATGAAACTGGGTAGCATCGTGGCAAGCGACATTACAAAAGGCAAATCTAAAGGTAATCCAATCATGCGCTACTTGCAGACTGAGCGAGCCAAGAATAATATGATAAAGTATTTATTTTTTATTTCTGTGACATATTTTCACTATTTTCAATGTTCAGCTGTTTTTCTGTGTTATTTTAAATTTATAGCCACCCTCCTGAAGAGCCTCAGAACAAAAATAGTGTTGGATGCATATGACGAGTAATATCCAGTGTTTAACTGATTTTTAATGCTGGTTCGTTTGAATAAAATTTTGACAGAGGCTAAGACTGGGGTCATAGTCAAGAGATTTCCAAACCGAGCGTACTCAAACGACAATTGGTGAGCGTAAACCAAATTCAGCTAATGGGTTCAGGACATGAGCACTTGGTACATTGTTTCACATAATCAAGAACTATTTAATGACAACGAACGGAATTGAGCCGTCGCCACAAGTTCGTCCTTGCTCAAGGAACTTCGCAGGCGACAAAGACCAATTTTGTTTTATTAGCCAAGAAAATTGTAATTGGAATAGGCCCCCTTGCCGTTCCTATATGTGTTCCCAACAGTATCATACGCAGGATTTTGAAAAGAGGGGGGGAGGGGGGCCAGGAACTTCAGAAAATCTGAGAAGAATGAAAACTGTTTTACCCAAAATCAGTCCGATTTTTTGCTAAAAATTAGGTGAAGACCAAAAAAAAAGGTCTTCACTCAAATTTAGTTACATTTTTTGCCTCTTGAGATAACACCAACAAGTATCAATGCATCTGACTAAGGGGCCATTCAAATAGCTCTGCAGAAATACAGCTAACACATAACAGAGGCACTAATTACACAGCAATACGCAGCAAAATACTAGCATCAAATAGCGATATTTTCTTCAAAGGCTAAATTAAAATAATATGCTTTTAGACGTTTCTTGAAAAGGGGCAAAGTTTCAATTTGACGCAGAGATAGTGGAAACGAATTCTAATATGTAGGAGCATAACATTTTTCAAATATGTAGGAGCATAACCATGCAGGCACTTGTGTGCGAGCAAAGCAATTTTGAATTCAATACCGGTACGAAATTTAACTGGTAAAAATTAAGGCTTTTGCATGGGCAAAGTAGAACAACAAAGTCCAAAAATAAATCTCACTGCAACCATGGCACAGCAACATATAAAACTTTTGTCAACTTGTGCAATAAATATTTCGGTAAGTTAAAGACAAGGCATTGCAATAATCAAAATGGGACAATATCAACGAATGAACTAGCTGAACTTTTAGAGTTTTAGTAAGCTTAGACGCAATTCTACCTAAATTACATAAATTGGCATAACAAGTACTAGGCATTCTATTGATATGCTTTTCAAGGTTAAGTCTGTCATCAAATATTACACCAAGAATTTTGACAAAATCCTTAGGAATAGGCAAAGAACATCTATCATCAATTTGCAGAGGTGGGCACTCGGTACTTTCAAAGTAGCTACGATACCGATACAAATACTTCTCTAAAAAAATACCTACTGTACGACAGTAGTTTGTTTTTGAAAAAACTGCCGACTATAACGGTACTTAGTACCGGTCTCGATACTTTTTAAAATTTGGTCCTTAAAACTGTAAAACATAGGTACTCAGTTTTTCAATAAAACATTTTTTTTCGAGAAATAATTTCAATTGATATTATTGCTGCATTTGCTGGTGAAACGCCGAATGCGTTGATGCTATGGCATGTAAGTCGGCTGCATGGTGCAGTGGGCAGGAGTGTCGTTTTAACGACGGCCGTGATCGCAAGGCCAGTGGTTCTACCTCCTCCAAAGCATTGTTACTTGTTGCATCCTCGGATCAGATGCTTTACGACAATTAATTATCTCTGCTTGGTCGATTCTACGAGAGGCAAATTAACAAAATAAGAGTACAACTCGAAACCTCAAGAAGCCGGCAACTCCTAAGTGAGTCTAGATAAGTCACGGTACTTAGACAGCTGCCAGAAATTGAGGATTTGATTGTCCATAGGGTCGAGTAGAACAGCCACCAATTTATGTAATACCAGTGATGTTGTTGTTGAAAATGGAAAACAGACGTAAAAAACAAGAAGGTTATGACTTACTTTGTTCAAGAAGTGTACAGGTTTTTTAGCTCTAGCCTCACTAAAGAGCTATACAAAATAGTCACTGCCACGTCCTGCCTGATCATGTAACCAATTAACCAGTAACCACCAACCAGGTCAATTCGGCGATGTGTAAAGCCCATACGGGCTTGCTGCTACGATTGGGAATTTCTTGTTATGTCACAAAGTATTTTTCTATGGCATCACATGTAGTTGTAAGTTTTGTCACACCGCAAACTGCCGTAGTTCAGTTGCCGCATTACCGTAGCCAGTGGAGTGGGTCGACGATTGTCCTCACTCCTCCACTTCATTTGTACAGAGTTTGAATAAATTAAAGCTCCATTCCGGACAAATGAAATTACAAAAAAAGTAGCAAGTACCGACCAAAACGTGAGAAAAAGTATCGACGGAACAAAAACAAAACTAGTCCGGATTCAACAGTGAAGCTACATAAAATTTCAATAACTGTGGTCCTACTTTCATTAATACTTTTAGAAAATTGCAAGTCATCAATGGCTTTAAATCTCGCAAAAATGCTTCAATTTTGTTTTTAATCATGTCAACAAAAGAATCTCTATCAAAAAAAAATAGCACTGCATATCATCAGCATATGAATGCACACCAAGACTATGTGAATTAGAATTAGTTTACCACTTTTAAAATATAAGTTAAATAGGACTGGCCCTAAAATTGAACCCTGGGGTACATCAGACTCAACATCAACTGTATGAGACGCACAGCCACCACCTTTAACACAGTAGCTCCATTATATAAATATGTTGAAAACCATTCCAAAGCTACATCAAAAAAAAGCAAATGCAGCAGACAATTTACTAGGCAAGATATCATGGTTAACCGTATCAAAAGCAGCTGACAAATCAAACCATAGAACTACAACATTTGACTTGGCATCTAAAATTGACAAAATATCATTGTGTATATTTACAAGGGCAGTCACAGAGTTATAACTAGACCTGAAGGCTGATTGCAAATAGCCATACAATGAATTTTCACACAGATCGGACTTAATTTAAAGAAAAACACATTCTTCGATTAGTTTACCAAAGGCAAATTACTGACTGGTCTAATATAACCCCGACTCAATTAAAGATTAACAATATGATGAATAGCAGGGAGGAATAAATCAAGGCACTCCTTGAGAATATTGATTTGTAGTAGATCAAGATCATATGTATTAGATCTAGACGGCATAGACTCAATTATAACGTTTAAACCAGCTAAAGATAGTGGTTCAAACTTTCTAAATTTGGAAGCACATGAAGACTTAATCACATTCAGACACTTATATCAATATCAAGTGTATTACAATTTTGGAAGGACACGTTGCTTTAAATTGGTTCAATCTTAGCACTAAGTAAAATATAGTCAGCAAATTGACATGCATGTGCATTACTTGTGATAGGTGAGTGAATTTTTCCCAAAAATTTATCTGACAACTGATTCGCAACATTATAGGTGACTCTGGCATTACCTCTGTAATCAGCTAGTTTTTCTTTGAAATACTTTTCTCTTTTGTTTACCACAGACCTCATTAGCATGCTTACATGCTGCATAATACCGGCAATTAATATTTTAGATTTAACTTTATTTTCCAGAGATACATTTTTTCGAAAGCTCTTTCAAAAACTCTCCTGTGTGTTCTAGCATTTTGACATTCCAAAGTCCACCTTGACGTGTTAGATGTTTTGATATATTTTTCAACCAAGGGAGCATGCTTTTCTAAGATTGCACCAGTACCAAGCAGGCTACTGGTATGATATATCATTACAGACAACAATACGGAATAGCATCATTCAAGTTCTGACTTTGCAATAAGCTACCAATTGTATTAAATCAGATTCTGGATTGTTCCGAATCATATCTCAGTAATTCAAAATTAATTTGTTTCAAACTTCTCACAATTGTTTTAAACAACGGAACAGAGGTACTGTGGTAGAAGGTAACCCAGCAGTGTCAACTACAGCTGCAGTAGGCAGGTAGGCTAACCACTGAACCAAGTTGTGTTCAGAATTGGTGGCAGTATCAACCTGTCAATTATAAAATCCAAATTTTTCATAAAGTAATAAACCACTACATTTTTAGAAACAAAAAATGCATCAAGCACCCCACCTTTGTAGCGTGTGGGATTACTTTTAAAACTGTCCAATGGGGTAAAACCATAACAACAGTCAACCATGTTAATAAATTTGACTGCAACTGCTGAATCAGATTCAAAATCAAATCTAAAGTTACCATACGAAATAATTTTATCAGCAAAGTAACTTTATTGCGTAAATAAACTTCAAATTCTTACCAAAATAGTGATGTAAAGCTAATATATACTGTAGGCCTATTGCTTTTCTTATTTCTTTCGAGCTTGTTAATTCCAGGTCTATACGTTAAGCAATTAGGCCTACTGCTTCAAAACTTCTTACCTACAGCCAGAGGTGCCCACACAAAATTTTTCAGGTGAGGGGGCCAAGCAACATATCCATTCTCTACCGGATCAAATAAAACCTTACCGCTGCAAGCAAGATTTTGGTAAGGGGCTTTGAACCAAAAGTTAAAATAATCCTGCTCAAAAAATGTTGCAATTGGGCGGCATGTTGAACAAAACGATGCAATTCAAGTTTATTATTTACGGGGGTTCGGGGGCAAAGCCCCAAGTCGCTGGGCAATTTATCAATTTCTTTAAAAAAATAACCATTTTACCGTCATTTGGGTCACATTTCAAACGTTTTTTAGGCCATTGGAAAGAACAAAGTTGCTGAGATTAGGAATCTATATATTTAAAATTCTTAAATTGCCCGGCCCTTTCAGTCCTCTTTATTTCTAGATCAAATTCAAACCACGTTTAAACGCTCACATAATTTTGTAAGTCAAGTTTTCCAAGTGACTTGGATAAGGAGAAGAGGAGGCTAAGCTCCCGTCGCTTCCTCGGTTGCTCCACTGATGCAACTTGAATTTTGCTGATGGGAATGATGAAGCTTGATTTATGTAAAGATTCTTAGATTGAGAGTTTTTGCTCCAAAAATGCCTCAAATTTGCTTTAAATATGCCTTCAAAATAGCAAACAGGTGCAACTTACGCTTATCACAAACCGGGGTCTAAGGGGAAACCCTAATTGCTGGGTACTTTTTGTGATATTTCAAAAAAATAGCCATATTAACGTTATTCGAATTAATGTCGCATCTTTTTAGACCCATTAAAAAAACTAAATATAAATACAATTTAAAAGCCACTTAAAAAAATTGAATTGCTTTGCCATTTCAAACCCTTACTTTACTCACAAGTCAACCCCCAAACTCGTGGTAATTAAAAAAACTAAATGCTGAATAGCCCCCCCTATACTCTTTTTTTTAGACGCTTACGTTAAGCATTTTGTATTAAGCAATCAATTTTATATGCTTATTTTTAGCCATGTTTTGACGTTTTTGTCAATTAATTTGTAAGCAGTATTTTTGACAAACAAGTTAATATCCCTCCCCCAAAAAATAATAATGATAATAAATGTTTCAAAAGTGGCTTTGAATCACTTTATAGACCATATCACTACAAAACACTGCCACTGAAGTGCAAAAGTTGTGGTGTTTTTCCCCATCATGCACTTTGGTCAACAGGTCAATGCAAGGGGCACAGTCCCCCTGGCTATACTATTGATTACAAGTTTGGTTTTGATTTCGGTTTCTGAGCAAAATTAATTTAATGGCGGAGTAATATTATTTAGGCAGTGTCTAGAGCACCGACCCGGATTCCTATGTAAAAAGCTGCTGCACCGATCCGGTTTCCGACATTAAAAAGCTGCTGCGCCGGTCCGGTTTCCAACATTAAAAAGCTGCTGCACTGGTCAGGTTTTGTATGCGATTTAAATACAGCACTTTGCACTCTTAGAATCGAAGCCATGACGACGTAGTGGTTAGAACATCTGGCTACAGTGCCGAGGGTTGGGATATCGAAATGTGCTGGACTCGCTTTCCAAAATTGCATTAGAGAGCTGTAACACTACGAATTCCTTTTTTTTCTCTGAAATTCTTATTCTTTAGACCCTTTTTTTTCTCTAAAATCTTATTCTTAGAGTTAGGGCACTTTTTCCTATTATTAAGTCTAGGCCTTTTTTAAACAAAAGAGCGTAAAGACTGTTTGAGTTGCAATGTTGGCTGGTATTTAGGCCACTACCCTAATATTTAGGTCTAAGGCTCTTTCCTGTTATTACGTAGGTCTAGGCCTTTTTGAAATAGAAGAGCTTAGGAAAAAGCCTAAACCTCAATACTAACGGCCCAGGAGATCACCAATTCCTCTTCAGTTCTTGGCCACTATCTTTTATGCAATCAATTCAATTCAATTTATTATTCAACAGTGAAAAGACTATTGTAGTCATCAAAGTCAGCTGTCACAGTTAACATTGTAACTTAACCAGTCTTAATGCTCTGAGCTCTTCTATTTCAAAAAGGCCTAGACCTACGTAATAATAGGAAAGAGCCTTAGACCTAAATATTAGGGTAGTGGCCTAAATACCAGCCAACATTGCAACTCAAACAGTCTTTACGCTCTTTTATTTAAAAAAGGCCTAGACCTAATAATAGGAAAAAGTGCCCTAACCCTAAGAATAAGATTTTAGAGAAAAAAAAAGGCTCCAAGAATAAGAATTTTAGAGAAAAAGAAAGGAATTTGTAGTGTTACGACTCTCTAATGCAATTTTGGAAAGCGAGTGCAGCACGTTTCGATATCCCAATCCTCGGCACTGTAGCCAGACGTTCTAACCACTACGCCATCATGGCTTCGATTCTAAGAGTGCAAAGTGCTGTATTTAAATTGCATACAAAACCTGACCGGTGCAGCAGCTTTTTAATGTTGGAAACCGGACCGGCGCAGCTTTTTAGTGTCGGAAACCAGACCGGCGCAGCAGCTTTTTGCATAGGAATCCGGGCCGGTGCTTTAGACACTGCCTATTATTTAAGTGTTTATATAAGCACAGCGTAAATTTGAAATATCAAACACTGTATTGTATTTAGATCCTGATATATAAGAGCTCAGTGACGCAGAGGCGCCGCTAAGAATGGCGGCACTCGAGGCGGGATTTCGTGGTGGCACCCTTTATTGGCCAAAAGCTAGGTAAAGACCAAAAAAAAAAAGGTCTTCGCTGCAAAACAAGTTGGTTTTCAGTCCGAAAGTATGTGATGACCAAAAAAAAAGGTCTTTGCCTATTAATCAGTGGGTTTTCGGTCTCAAAAGAAAAAAACAAACCAAATGGTGTCACCCCAAAATGGTGAAACCCGGGGCGGGCCGCCCCCCATTAGCGACGCCACTGTAATCACACGAGCATGTAGCCAGAAATTTGCAAAGAGGTCTGCATTTTGCATTTTTTTTTCAAAAATAACTTAATTTTTCAACTATTTTCATAAACAAATAATGCTTTTAAAATGTGGCATAAAAATTGGCAGTGCTAACATAATAATAATAATAATAATAAGCCGATCCAGTGCCCAAGCACCACAGCAAAACACATTCCAAGCATAAAACGTCCATAAGGTTAGTGAAATGAAATGAAGACACAAAAGCACAGTTGCAAAGTGTAGGATGGAGCAGAGCAAATCAGTTTTGTTTGTCATCATTATCAAATTTGTAGTCCAGAGGGATAATCACATGAAGTAATATGATTTCCATGCATCAATACGTTCATTCATTCAAGCCCAATTTTACATATAATCCAGTTATAATATGTACCAGTAGTTATAAAGCATGAAAAAAAAAAAAAAAACAAATTGAAAAGATGATTAGTTCTTGAAATAAATATGACAAACAATGTCTAAAATACCTGCAAGCTTTAAGTTATAATGATTAAAGTTATTGCAAAGATGGGCCACATGGGAGATGGCTAACGGTAAAATTTTAGTTTTCTTATTTAGATGCTGGTGAATCTTAAAATCGTATAGTTCAATAAAACTCACACGGGAATAATTTATTTTGTCTAGATTTTATGTAGAAAAATACGGTATTTGGGGGAGACTAATGGAAAGAGATTTGGGAGAAGTGATTGGTACCAGTAATTAACTGATACTGAATAGCCCCTACCCCTTCATTTCTGAGTTTAGGCTACAGTATATTTGTTTATGAAACCAACGTTCAGCATTTTCATATTTAGCGATCAAATTTGATTGCTTATTTTTGGTCATTTCTCACACTTTTCAGTGATTTGTGACTTTTATTTTTGAAAAATTAACCCCCCGCCTAAATATACAGTAGCCTACTGTACGTTTCAAATGATGCTTTGAATCATTTTGAGTTCGTTCTAGTGCAAAAAACTCTGAGAAGTGCTAAAAACGTGGTGTTTTCCTTATTCTGCATTTTGGTTGACAGCGATGGGACTAGCCTATAGGAGGGTGGCTATAGCCCCCACCTCTTCTGGCTATGCTACTGCAATGACAGATGGTGAAACGTTTGATATTGATTATTTGATAAAACGATTTAAGGCTTAATCCTAGAATGTTGCTTAAGCTCGTTTTTAAGAAAATACTGTATGATAATTAACGTAAAATGGGCAATCCTGTTCCTTCTGCCCCCACCCTCTGCTCCAAGGCAAAAATGGCAAGAAAGCTCGACAAAGTGTTGTTTTCTTAGTTTAGATAGATGTATTTAGACTTATTTTTCAAATTTAGACATAAAAAATACTTACCGTATATACCGGTAACATCTTAATTTCCAGGAGGGGCAAGTGCCCCACCCTGCATACAGCTACCGACCACCCCTACTGGAATCGGAGGGGTTTCCGCCAAAGATCTTTGGCGGAAAAAAAAACTTAATTTCCGCCACTTGGCGAAAATTTCCGCCAATTGACGTCGCAACTGATTTTAACTTTGGCGTCACTGCTGTAACAGACTACTTTTCCAACTTTATCTTCATAACTAATTTATCTTGTCAATCCCACGCTTTGTTTGATTGTCACGTCAACTGCTAAGTCGTAGGCTACAGTACGTAGAGTCGAAAATTCATGATGAAATAGATCAGCGCTACCAAACAAAACGTCAAAATTGATGTCATTGACAACTTGGCAAATAATGCGTTTACTTATTTACCAGGGGCGTATTCTCCATGCATGCAAGGCATGCATTGCATGCCCAGTCATTTAGCCAAAAAAAAAATAATAATAATTTGAACAAGTACATGTAAAAATTTAAAACAAAATCAAACGAAGTTGCCACAGTTACAGGAATTCACTTTCAAGTCGAAATAGCTATAAATAGTCTTGCTTAATTCATTGATTTCAGTTTTAGCCTGTTTTCAGCATATTGCTAAATTTCAAAAAGTAATGGCAACACGCATGCAATTTTCGAATTGCATTCAACAGCTCAAAAGATGACTGTGTTTCGATACGATTACGAACAAAATTAAATAGGTTTGAAAGCTTTGATTGGCGCATTGTTTGCTGCAAAAGTTCTTTTATCCGTCTAATTTCTTGTTTTCATAAAATGTAGTCTCTATTTTGATTTTAGATTTGTTACAGTAAATCATCTTAAGACAAGTCACAAACAATGCGCCAAAGGGTAGAGTCTAGAACACTAAAAAAAAGCAGTCAGAATCAACACGCTTGAGTGATTTTCCGATTTTAATTTTGTGTGTGCTGTTCGAAAGCTTTCGGAAAACGTAACAACACGCTTGAGTGATTTTCCGATTTCAATTTTGTGCTGTGTTCGAAAGTTTGCGGAAAACGTAACAAAGGTATTTTTGGAGTAAACAATATGCAACAATTACGGAGTTTAGTGAATGGTGAAAAAGCTGAAACTGGATATTAATGTTAACGCAATTTCTGCTAAAATGCGCTTGATTGCTGGCTTGGGGTAGCGCAATAATGAAATGCGTTCTAACGAAGGCAAACTACGGCTATTCATAGGTGCGTCGATGATTTCATGGGCTGCTGAAATATGAACGTAAATTTAACCAGGAACTACGGTATCGATGTCTGTTGTTTGCAATTTTTGATAAAGAATGATGATTCGTTATCGAGCGGAATCTTAGAAAAACATCTAGACTAGAAGCTATTGGTCAGTGCACTACTGTACACTGTAAAGAGTCTTATGGACATTATGGTGCTCTTCCACTGACGGTAATTTGTTCGCGACTAGGTTCAACCCATTACATAATCTGCAATTCTCTTTTGTTTGCAGATAATTGAAACATTGATCGATAGTTGTTACTTACCTTAGCCGAGGTTGTCAAGTATTGTCATGAAGTGCCTTTTCCTTAAAAATATTTTTGAAAACTTTGAAACCTACCAAATAATAGCACATACTCACAATCTTGTTACTAAACAAAAAAAGTTTTGTTCATATGATTATGAAAACTTGCATCCCCCTTCACACCTCTGCCTTTCCTCAATCGCTATTCTACAATTGACACCATGGTAAAAGTTGGTGATATTTAGTAGCACTATTTGTAACAAAAGTACACTAACTTAGATGAGCAAAATTTGCTCGAGATTTGTATGTACCTCTCGCATTTTATTTTGTACCGGTATCCCCCACCATATTTCTTCGCTCCGGCGATACCAGTTTCATGCGCAATCTTTGCATATGTACCGGCAGTGGCGGATTTAGGGGGAGGGATGGGGGGATGCATCCCCCCCACCAGCCTAAAAGTAACGATTTTGGCCGAAAAATTAGCCTCTATTTCGAACAACTCGGCTCCATTTCGGGATGCATCCCCCCCCCACCAACCGCAACCTGAAGATTCCGGCCGAAAAACTAACCTCAATGTCGGTGAAGACCTTTTTTTTTTTTTGGAGACCACCTGATTTTGGGCGAAAAAAACGTGATTTCGGCCGAAAAATCACTCTCAATTTCGGTGAAGACATCCGAATTTTTGAGGTTATGTGCTTAATATCCCCCCCACCAAAATTTTCTAGATCCGCCACTGTGTACCGGTACAGAATTTTTATTCTCTCAATCAAATGGTTTAAATAGGCTTTTCGATAGAGCCAATATAGCCGTTGAGAATATCTTATTCGGTGCCCCTTGCCATTAATTTATCTTGGGTTCAACCATGGAAATCCACGGTAAAATTAAGCTTTGCTATTGTTTAAATCTTTGGTTTAAATTTATTAACATCCATGGTTACTCGTAAACAGGGTTGCCGAAACCCGGAGGGATATATCTCCCCCGATAATTTGACTGCAACCCCCCCAATAATTTGACTATGGTCTACATCTGAGCGCTGGATAATGTTTGGCCTTCACAAGATTCCGGAAAAAAACTCTTGAATTTTCGGTGAATACCTTTTTTTTTCGGTCTTCACTTAATTTGCTTACCTGAAAAAAGTCGTGGTCGAGGTTCATCCCCCCAGTGTTGAAAATAGGGCAAAACTGGGGGAATATTACGAATTAACCCCCCCAACGCTCAACAAAGATCGGCACCCCTGCTGGTAAAGCTTTGGTTGAAATTTATCGCGATGCGGTGAAAATTTCTCAAATCTTGTTGTAAACCGTACGATTGGTGCGGAAGTTGTTGAACTCGATACCTCACGTACTTCAATCAGACATATTGGAAACAGGAAAAGTTGCAAATGCTAATTTATTATGAAAAAAGCACCGAATTACCAGGTTTTACAGCTGCAAGAAATCAAACATAAATAGTATAACCGACGTTTAAATGACTTGATTACAATACGTGATTGCATTCACGAATACAAGTGAAAACTGTGACAGATTACAAGTACACAACTAAATAACACGTGGTCCAAACAATCAACGGGCTAAACATTTTAAGGACCCCGTGCAAGCCATTAGATGGGGCCACTACCTTGTAAATGTTGTTTTTAACTGATAGCACACGGTATCAACTTTAATTTCTAATGCAAACTAATCAGTCAGAGCTAGTACACAGGGCATTGAAGCAGCTGTGTACAGCAGCGCTGGAGTCGAAAGGACGTACATCTGAAACAAAAACCAAAGCACAAGAATGATCGATTCATTTACCTATATCCTTGAATACAAGCTGCACGAATTCGATAAAAAACAATACAGTAGAAGTTGCAATGGACAATGATAAAACCGCTTTTTTATTGAAAACTTTGTTTATGAGTGTTTCAAGAGACAATAAAATTGCAGCTGACTTACAGTTCCCGTTTTCTTGTCACTTATGGTAGGTAAACTTAAATTTCAAGTTTACCCACAGGGCATCAATTTAAAGACGAAAACGTTCATGTAAAAAAAACACAGAAGCCGCACAAAACGTTCCAAGAAAAAAAAAAGTAACAGGGGCTTCCATTCAAGGATATACGGTACGCATCTTTCATTTATCTTCTTGACACGAGAAAGCGACGATGGCGCTTTCCTTCGGACAAATCCGCACCCGCATAGGAGTTGACTAGTTTCCAACTTTTGATATAAAAACGCAACAACGTGACCAGGGTTCGGACTGTGGATTGAACCAAAATCATGCGATTAAGATCATCGTGAAAACGACTCTCACGTGACCACGCTGCTGACAAATTGACACAAAAGACAGTAAAAAAAGAGTAGACACAACAGAGCAAAAGTAACAAGCTATGCGATCGCACTTGAAAAAATTCCAAAGTCAAGGCTAATTTATCGTCACCTTGCCAACGTAGGCTGCAACTAACCAAATTTAGAATATACATAGCAACATTAAGCTTTGCAAGGTTGGTTTTTCTAGCGTAAATTGGCCCCCCTACACCCCTTACAGCCAACCCATCCGCATCATGCAATCACTGCATTAAAATCGTAAACAAAAAGTCGCCAACAAAAAATTTACGAATATTAGTTTAAAAAAATTGTTAAAGAAGAAAATCAAGACGCCAAATTTTGTTAAAAACAATGCACTGAGGCAAATGGGCAAATAAAGCATTAAAATTGCAACACCTAATTCCCGTATTTCTAAAAAACACAAATACTTCAAACAGCAAAGTAGCATCGGAGAAAGAAAGTACGTAGAACGCTTCTCGTATTATTGGTCAAAACTGTTGAAGATGCACATGATCAACCTCGTCGCATCGAGTCATGAACTGATTTAGAAGTAAACCGATTAAGTGAAAAATACGCTATTGCATAAAACATAACAAGCAAAACACCTCAAACACCTATCAGTAAAATGCCATAAATGGTTACGGTCTGGATGCTATGATATGCTCACATACTGTAATTGCAATAAATATAAGTGACAGTAACAAAAGTTCATGAAAAAATCAACGAAAAAAGAAACGTTTTGAAGTGCAATTTGTTGCATTGAGTCTTCTTGGTTTCGTGCCCAGCAAAGTTTTAAGTTATTTTATTAGCTATGAGAAATTACAATGACTCACGTCAAACTATGGTAAGATCTTTGATGCTTAAAAACTTTTTCGTTGTACGAAGCTGTCGACGTTGTGATTGACCACAAGCTGAAGCAATAAACAAAGAAAAAAGTGCAAAGCGTAGAACAAGAAACCAAAATCGGGAAGCTGTTTGTTTGAGGAGAAAAAGAAAAATTATCACGCTTATGTCAGTACTGAAACACTTATTACTGAACTGTGAAATACAAAGCGCAATCTGCTAGCATCAGCTATCTCCAAAGCAGATTGTTATTCGACGAAAGGATGTGGAATAGCGCTCTGAAAGCCGACAGTTTTATCCAAATATATATATATATTCTCAATCACAATACGCCTGCCGTTTCGGGGTTTGTCCCTTCATCAGCAGCGAACAGAGAATACTGATTGGCTGAAAGACAGAGTCTTAAAGCCTGCAGGAAAATTGTCACTTGTGGTAAGTTTCGTACCCAGCTAGAGTGCTCGACCTGACTAAATCGCAGATCTGATCAAGGAGCTATATATTCTCAATCACTGTACGGCCTGCCGTTTCAGGGTTTGTCCCTTCATCAGCAGCGAACACAGAGTATACTGGTTGGCTCAAAGACAGAGAGTCTTAAAGCCATTATCACATGCAGTATGTTGTTCATTTCAGAATCAGAATATTTTGTAGGTTCCAATCCACAGCTAAGAACGTTAAATCGTGTTGGTTTTTTGGCGATGACAAATGTTGGTAGCATGGACAACCGACAATACGAGAGTCTTTATCGTACACGTTCGGCCACAGAATAATCGTTTGAAACCTGAAAGAATCAACAGCAGATCACCGAGTATTAGGCAATATATTTCTGCATGAAATAGTAACTACTAACTACGGTAGTAAGCCTGCCACATTTCTACAACAAAACAAAAAGGTAAAGGAAACATTTATAAACCAAAGAAAGTTCAACATCGTTAGTATGGGTTCAAGATACAGCATTGTTTTAGCCAGCATTTTAACATTGTTTCAAATCAAAGGATTATCATTAAAAAAGCTAAGCACCGTTACAATGATTTGGGTTAATACCGATCCCTTCGTGGTGTCATCAGATAGACAGTCAAGCCTATAGAAGGAATTTTGCGGAAAAATAATATTTGAAATAATTAATCAGTTTAGTAATTTGATGCAATACGAAATCGTCTGTATTCCTAATTATGAGAATAAAGTGACGCAATTACGAGCATATACAATGCATTATACATATTCAAGTAGCAAGTTAAGTACCCGCCATTGATGTCAAGATGAAAATTCCACGTTCTCAAACACTCATCTACTGCTACACAGTGTCAAATGAATTGTTTAAGCAATAGAATTGGATAGAATAACACTATACAGTATGTATTAATTCGGAAATCAAGGAAGATAAAAATACTTACTTGCTTAAAACAAGAGCCACTTCAAATTGTCAGCCAAACTCTACCAACACGTAGCAACATAACATCCCGAACCTCCAGCTCTTAAGATTAGCAACTTGAACATCTTAAACAAAAAGATCATCAAAACAACCTAAAAAACAATAGCAGCAGTCCATTACTGTATGCTAAACATGCATACCAAGGTGTCTATGCTCAGTAATGCAAAAACTTTTTTTCTGCAATTTTTGACTACTCTTGGTACAGGGTTGCCACAGAAACTGCAAAATCAAATTCCAGGACTTTCCAGGAGTTTTTTAGATCATTTTCCAGGACTGTGCAGCATTTTTTTACAGGGCTTAAAATCTTATTTTCACTATTACTCTTTTATGCACCCACTTTTTGTACTGTTATTGAAGAAAACTTTAATGCCACGCATTTGGATTTCTAGCACTAACTACTAGCCAGGTTTATAGCCAGAAATCTGCAATGGGAGGGCTTGGCTTGGGGTATGGGGACGGAGTTGCCAGCTGCCGGAGGCCATTGGAAGTCTGAGCCCCGGGGGCAAAGCTCCCAGCATAAAGGCTTCATAATTTTTTGCAATAATAACTAAAATTTAGGCCCAGTTTGGTGAAAATTAATGCATTTTAAATGAAGCGCAGAAATTAGCACTGCGAAAACATGATTGAACTGGTTTCAAAAATGGGCTAGAGTATGTGAGTAATGGTACTGCTAAAACTTTTGTCCTAGCTTTATTTCAAGCAAGTAAACCATAACATCCTTTCATTTGAAAAAGGCTGAGCTTATATGCACCAGCGCGCAAATATAAAATCGCTATCCTAGCCCTAACCCCAACCGTAATCATAACATAATACTTAACTGTAACCTTAGCTATAACCTCAATGTTAATTCTAATCCGAACTCAAAATCTAAACCGTAACCATAATAATTTTTTAAAATAGCGTAAATGACCACCACTCTTGCTCTCTTTTTCTCTATAAGCAAAGCACCCTAAAGTGCAAATGGGCACTTACTTTGAAAAAACGTATTAATTCAAATCGTCTGCATTTTATAACGCTAGATAATTAAGGAGAAGGGGCTAATGAAACAAGATTTGAACAACATGATCGATAATTAACTGAATGAAATACTGAGTAGACACTTTGCAATTTTTTTTGAAAGCATACTTTAAGTATTTTGCTTTATGCGATCAAATTGATTATTTTTAGCCATTTTAGTCAGTTGTTGCTGATTTTATTTTTGACCAACATTAGCCCCCACCCCCTAAAAGCTGTTTCAGAAGTGCCTTTGAATTACTTTGGAGTCCATATTACTGCAAAAAACTGCCTCATAAGTATACTCCCAGTGTAAAAAATGTCATATTTTTTAGCGTGTTTACCCAACAGGCCAATGGAGGGCCTATACCCCACTACACTTCTGCTGCTAGCAGTAATACTGCTACTAGAGTATCGCATTGCAATAAATTACTGTTCATAAATTCACTCTTCCTAATAATATTCAATAAATTATACATACTGCACTGTAAAGTGCAAATTTTGGCATTTCAACAAGAAAGTGCTTATTTATATGCTGGCGAATAAGCAAGAACTGCTTAAAGAGAATAAGAGAGCAGAGCAGAAGAACAGGCACTCATTTACTCTCTTCTATTTTTTTAAATTCTCGTTTGGGTAGGGGTGCCATATTTTCATAGACCAAAAAGAGGACAGTTTCGAAAAACGAAGCCCGAACGACCAAACACGCTGAAGGTATATACCGTGAACCGGACTGACTAAAGACTTTTTTATTTAGGAGAACACAATTTTCCAAGGGAAAATTCCAAAACTGAAGACCGTTTTTTCCTTTGGAGACCACTTGTTTTTGCACCTATTTTTCCCCATGAAAATAGTGATCTCAAAAAAATGATCTGCTGTCAGTACGGTTGTATTAAGGTCGGCGGGAGCTGAACGCACGTGTGGACGGAAGTATATCATTTTTGGTCGGTTTGGTCTTCAACTCCCGCCTTAAGTTCTGAGCATTAAAAAAAGAAGACATTTGGCTACTTTCTTGGTGTCCTACAGAAAAATAAGACAAATCCTCTCAAAAAAAAAACGTACTTTAGGGTTATACAGGTTTAAGATTAATGTTAGGATTGGAGTTTGCGATACAGTTTGGGTTAGGTTTAGGGTTGGGTTAAGGCTAGGATAGCAACTTTTCTATGCGTGCACCAGCATAAAAATAAGCTCTGTCTTTTAACAAAATAAACTTTTAAATTTACCCTTTTAAAGGACCTTCACAAAGCAAATTATTTCAACAATACCTTTGTACAATTACAACGTACCAGTTATCACAACTAAAAAAAAATCACATTCTGTCCTGGTAAATCACGGGAAAACTTTCCAAACTTTTTCCAGGACTTATAAACAAAATTCAAGGACTTTCCAGGACAGAAAAAAAAATCCAGGACTTTTCCAGGATGTGGCAACCCTGTTGGTATCAACCACATCGGAACATTATTTTCCTCCATATGCATCTAAATTTTGATTATTGTTCTGCAAGCGTGCATCATCTTGCTTCTTAGAATATTATCATCATGGACTTTCCTGACCCCTGTTTTTATACGTGTTACTTTTACTGGACTAAAGGTCGTGTAATAAACCAACTAAACTGAATAATTCTAAATCAACAACTTATTGATCTCGCTAAAAATCTTGAACACGCGATGTTAACAGTTATTACTACCAAATCTAGGCTAGGCCTACGTCCACTTGGGAAGTGTTTGGGACTAGATGTTATAACAGTAGCATTACTTACTTAAAAGTAAACACTTGCACTAATTTGGCCATCTTTTCGTAATAATCGCATTGAAGTACAGCACAATCATTCTGAAAATATATGCTTATTTTCAGAAAAATACTGAAACCAAGTCGTGCAATAACATTACTAACTTACTTCAGCAAGAATTTGAAAAAAAATCTTTTCTTTTAAATATACTCAAAGCTTTTTTTGCTGCAGTGCAATTTTATTTGGGTTGTCATTGCCCGCTTGAAATTCCCCTATGAAATAAAATCTCCAACAAGCTGCTTCATCATTGGCAGTAAATCGATCACTTATTCAAATAATTGAATAAGTTACCTATTTAGTGTTGCCCCATCTCCCCTCCCCTTGATATGCCTAACGACAAAACAGCCTGTTGAGGACATTATTATGAAGGGGTTTTTACCCATTTTGTTTTTAATTAGCTGACCAAACGTTAACAAGCTCTATATCTGGTTCACAGCTAAACACTAACCTGTATATTCGAAAGGTACCTAAAATTCAAAGTTTGAAAATTTATCTTTAAATTCTTTAATTCTTTTTCAATGAAGAGAAAAATAATTCTGTGAAAATTTGAAGTGATTTGAACAAGATTTAATACAGTATTCAGTATGCCATGAGAGGGGGTGCAAAAACACACACTTCCTTTTAACCTAAAGTTAAATATTCATGAATTTCCGAGTATCAGTAACTGCTTAATAATGTAAGTTTTGACATCTAAATATCTGTGCTTAAACCTAGCATCATAAAACATGTCTAACATTCATCAGTCAAAGCAAGCTATAAAATGAGCACAAATCAAACAATACAAAATCTAGTCGTTTGTTCATAAACATATTAACTTTAAATAATGCAACTAGGTTCAAATTACCTCTTTTACAATGGGCACTTCGCCAATGTATGACAAAGACTCCTTAGCAAGGTACGAATATCCATCATCCCTCCAAAATATTTTTGTCTTAGTCAGGTCTAAAGATTGAATAATTTATCTTTATCTCATTGTCAGAAAAAAAGGGATGAAGGTGTTATCTTTTGGACAAATCTGCATCCGCACAAGGGCTGATCATTCTACAAACTTTTTCCCACGTAAATTAGATGCTTCTTCAAAACCACTACAGAGAGATAATTATCGTAAAGTGTCTAACCTGAGGATGCAACAATGAGATTAAGGCATGGATTGAACCCAGATCAAGCAATCTGAATTATTATTGAAACGTCACTACCCTATCGGCCAATCTGCTAACAAATGCCTAATGAAAAATAAATGTAATGCATAACAAAAATGCCTTTGAACAATTAAAACATTACGTATGAAAGAAAAAAAAACACACACGCGCTCAAGAAAAAACAACTATCAGGTAGGCCCACAGCTATCACAAAAAAAAACTTCATACATTCTCGATGTAGCATTAACCAACTTGATTCAAAACAGCAAAGACATACTTAAAACAGTTAAAGCTTTTAAGGTTTTGGACTCAGCTTCATGCAGCATCAGTATATTTCATTTTTATCCTTTTAAATCAGATTCACAGTTTTTATTCTACTGATTTACAATTTGTAAATCGTTCATCTTTATCCTACTGTTACAATTGACAAATTCAATCCACTGATGATGCCTAAGTTAAAGCAAAACAAAGTTTAATAAATTGCTACGCTTAGTGCTATTATGGCAATCGTTGTTGTTCTTAGATGAAGCAGCAATTCTGATCGTTATGCTCCTAAACACTAAGTAGGCAACTGATATAGCATTCAATGCTTAACGCACTCTGGCCAGTAAATTTCATTAGAAAAATTTCTACCATGTTAGTGAAGTCAATGTCACCAAAAAAGGAAGCACAATGTCACTCATACTATAACAAACTGCAGTGCTCTGTGCTTTGATCAATAATAGGTTGTTTTCTTTTCATTAGTTAATCAAGCAATTTGAATAAGATCTTTTGTAACATTCAAAAACCTAATTTTTATACTTTGCAAATAGAATTGAAGCATATGTTGCTTTTGCAATACACTTTAACTACCATCGCATGAGCAATAGCGTTAAGCTTACTCCGACTGATCTAACCAACAATTAGTCAGTTTGATACGATTTTTATAAGACAGGTGCTTGAGTATTTTGAAGAACGCTAATCATTTCACGGTTTTCTGTTATATCTAATTTACATTCTGCACTACACCTAAGCATGTAACGACTTGGCAGGACCCATCTCCGTGTCATTGAGCCCGAGCAAAATAGCTTCTTTAGAAGAAATACTGCAGCAGTAACAAGCCAATGGCAACACTAAGTCTGATTTGACCAGCTTGAGATTTGAACCTCAGACCTCCACTTCAGAGAAAAACGTGTTATTGCTCGACAACTGGGGGTACACGACTTTTCGGCGCGACCATTTCGGCACGGCCCTTTTCGGCGCCAGTATTCTGTGCTTTTTACTAACACTAACCCAAAGCCCTAACCCTAACCCAAACCCCAAACAAGTGAACTGTCAAAGAGCACCGAATTGGCGCCGAAAGGATCTGTGCAGAAAACGTACAGCAATGAAATAGGTGGTGCCGAAATGGCCGCACCAAAAAGATGTGATCCCACCAACTGGTAGGTATACATTTTATTGTATTAAATAAAATCTGTATTTTTATAACTATATAAATTTAAAATGGAAATCTAAGCAAACATTAACATAAACCAACCCTATTTTTTGTAAAATACTCTAAAAAATGCCAGTTAAGAACTTAACATTGAACTTTATCAATCCATTAGTATTACAAATAAAAAGTTGATTGTACCAGTACTGCCTTTGTTTTTTCAATTGAATGTAAATACAACATTTGCTTCAATTCCTACAGCCTTGGGTATTCGAATTGCATCATGTTCAGACTCATATTACTGCAAAATAATGAACAATTATTTATGATATTATACAATTACAGCTGTCTAAATTGCACTAAAAATCATTATTGAGTTACTGCAGTAACATACTACACTACACAATTTTGGCAGTTTTGGTTGCTTGGTGTTGTATATATGCTACAAATGCTGAAATATGCCTAGTTTTAATCTTAACCAGTGGTGTAAAGTAACAAGATACTTTTACTTGAGTAGATTGCCCTAGTAGTTTTCTCCAGTAACGCGTACTTTTTCAGTAGTTTTTTTTTGTGGCTACTTTAACTTGATTTCTTTTAGAGTGAAGCAACGCTACTAAAGTAGTATTTTGATTCAGAAAAGTACAAGGTACTGGAATTTTTAATTCAAATCACAAATTTGTCAAAATGGTCGACTTTTCTAACGGCAATAGTTCAATTCAGTCAAGTTAGATGTATTTGTCTATTTTTTGGCTGGCAACTCTTGAGTCAGAGGCAGACTACCACAGTGGTTGCAGCAATGCCTTTTCTCTATGTGTGTAAGTACATCTCAGATCCAGTCTGGCAAATAGCAGTTCCAGATGGTTTTAGTTTCACATTCGTTGTTTTGTGTCTGCTTTTTGCCGCATACTGGTATGGATGTTTAGTTGTTTACTCTATTTTAAGTAAATCATGAAAGAAGCAAACAGAGATATAAATTTGACAAAAAAGTGTCCTATACTAAACGTTTCTATACCTAAATTCCACAGAGTGAGCCAAAAAATCACAAACCATATATGCAATAAACATTACTGCACATATCTGTAATTTATTGTGCAATGTAATTCTGAAATGTTTTCAATATGATAATTAATTTCGTTCCAATAGAGACCCAGACTATTGAAATGGGCTATATACAATAATTTTGGGTGATTTAGTGACGTAATGTTTTTCAATCTTCTGCCTGCGTTCACATGTCATAAAATAATATCTATTCAAAAAATCCACTATAATTTTTATTAAACAATCCAAAAAAGGTTAACACAGAATATCCTGAAATAGCTATGGTGTATAACATTTGGCCCACCCTGTAGATAAAGTAGACTATACCCTGACAAGACATGTCTGGTGTTTTTAACTTAAAGCATAATTTAACGATGACAGTGAATGAGTATTTGTGCAAATACGTTATGAAATAATTCGATGTAAATTCTGGATGGAATGATTTTCATATCTCAAAGTCTTGATGTAGTTGTTGTTTTTGATCAAATTGTTTTGAATATAACAGTATAATAACAAAAAACTTGCAACAATTACTAATTCATGACTTCTTTGGAAAATGAGGAGTTAGAAGACCAAGCGCTATGTGAAAGTGATGTGAAGTCAATCGACCAGTTGTCTGTCATATGTCGATTGGGATAGTTTGTTTATTTTGTTTGAATACTTTCAGAAATACTTGCACAAGAGTGCTTTTAAAATGACAACTTTTTACTTTTACTCAAGTACTTTTTTTGGTCAGTGCTTTATACTTTACTTCCTAGTAGTTTTTTCATCAGTAACAAAACTTACTGGAGTACAATTTTTGAGTACTTTTTGCACCACAGATCTTAATGTAGATTAACTTGAAAAACCTAACAACACCATTACTGATTACAGTAGGCCTATCCTCTAAACCACATACGGTACTGGATAAATCATGAACATTAACTTTGTTCTATTATTAATATTTCTCACTACAGTTGGTCAGTTATTGTGTCACTGTATTCAACATTACAGAAGATATTATCCAGTGCTGCTTTTCAATTTGCAGAGACCACATCTCTAACTATTTCTCTTAATTAAAGAACCAGCTTGTTGAATCCGTAAAAGCAACATATTGAGTTAAGGTACTGATATGTTCAACAACTAGTTCTCTTAATTTAGTAACCAGTTTGCATGAACTGCATGAAGGTCATCACAGAGTACAGAGTCTATCAAAACCTTAACTTGTTAGGTGTAAAATTATTTTTAACATCTTTGCTGTTACAATGTGGAATAAAATTTGCCACTTGTTTGTTTGTCTGTCAGTCTCTTTTTTTAACAGTCGGCAAAAATCTTGCACCTTGAGTAAAACAATTAGACTTAGAGTTTTTAACCTGTTAACAAGACAATTGCAGTTTGAACAAGTACCCTATAGCTATACACCATCTGAATAACATCATAGCTGCATAGAATACCACACAGATAATAAGAGAATGTAAGCTATTACTAGTTGGGACCACAGAAATGAATATTGTCATTTTCTACATAGAGCAATTGGTTTAGTCAAAATTTGTTTTCAAACTAAATGAGTTACCGATAAGTTTTAATACCAGCACATGCACTCACTTGAGCAGCTGTATCTATTCCAACCTTCATTCTCTTTATACAGGTAACTTAACTACAGGTAGAGAAATTTATATACAACTCAGTACAAGTAGGCAAGGGTTTAGCTAGGATTTTTGATTGGGGAGGAGCCCAAACCACAAATCACATTCAATGACATCATAATACATTTATATTGGTGACAACCAGAAAGAAAAAGGACTGCACTCAGTGCAGTGCACGATTTGTTTGCAGAGTTAGGCGAAGTTTTTCCACCAAAATTTAGGTGAGGACCAAAAAAAAAACACGTACTGCCAGGGTTTGAAACAAGATCGAAAGAAATAAAAAAACTAACTGAAGTTAGAAGAGCCTTGTCAGTCACACCTTCATCATTGCACATAGGGGGGGGCCGGGCCCGCCTCTCTGGCTATGCCTATGCAGGTATGGTAGGCTATTGGAGGGCAATGACAAATGAACGACTTCGTGTGAAAACGGCTGTAATTCCACCATCACAACAGACAAAGCAGTACACTCACTCACAGAAGCCTATCCGATAGGCCTACTTCAACTGAAACTGTATTGAAAGGTTAGGGTTGGATTTTATTGAATAGCTTAGATTGCAGCACTCATTAGGGTTAGGGTTAGATTTTGGGGCCTAGCTCAGACTAGAGGTAAGCAGGTCAGTTCTATAAATATATGGTACCAGTACTAGGCTAAGGTACCGGTACTAGGTACTTCATTTTCATACTCTAGTTTAGTTCTGTGGCTTACATTAATATAGTCTCACCGTAAACTGTTGCTGCCCCCTATTCTATTATTTTCTTCATATGCAGTCTGCTCTTTTACTTTCGCAGTACGGTCAGCAATCTTTTTATATAGGCTATTTCGATTATGCGTACCGGTAGGCTAGTCTATTTCTCTATTGTAGTCTATTTCTCTATTTCTTCGTTACGTTTTCCGAACATCTTCAATCACACACGAAAAAACACAATCGGAAAATCACTCAAGCGTGTTGATTCTGAGTGCTTTTTTTTAGTGTTCTAGACTCTAAAAATAAAAGCACTAAAAATAAAAAATAAAAGCTAAACTCTAAAAAATAAAAATAAAATAAAAGAAAATAAAATAAAAAGCTAGACTCTAAAAAAAAAAAAAAAAAAGCTAAAAAATAAAATAAAAGCTAGACTCTAAAAATAAAAGCTCTAGACTCTAAAAATAAAAGCACTCCAGCAGCTAGTATGATTAGAGATTACAAGTCATTCAAACCAGAAGATTTCTTAGTTGATCTATCTGAAGAACTAGATAGAGTAGATTTCACTTTAGATCTTCTCTCTTCAAGAGATGATTTTGCAACTTTTCTCCAAATCTTTGTCAACGCCTTGAACAAACATGCTCCATTAAGGAAAAAATCAAGAAAAGAGGTTAAACTCGGCAATAAGCCATGGATCACAAAAGGCATACTAAATTCGAGCAAGACCAAAAACAAACTGTACCAAATAAGTCTCACTGGAAAATCAGAGGACGTTAAACTGTACAAAACCTATCGCAACAAGTTGTCTCACATTAAAGAATTGTCAAAAAAAGAATATTATTCTCAACTTGTCCATGATTCGAAACACAGCATGAGAACACTATGGAATACCATTAATGACATCACTAAATTCAAAAAACGATCGAATTTGCAAATTACTGAGTTACTTGATGAAGCAGGCATAAAAGTCACCGACCACATTAAAATGGCAAATCTGTTAAATGATTATTTTTCTGAAATCGGACAAAAAATGGCAGCTAAGATCGACATACCATCTGCAACTAATACAAACTTCACTAATCCATCAATTGCAAACAGAAGTAATTCTTTCTTTTTCAAACCAGTTACTACAACAGATATCTTAACCTACATACAACAACTAAATGTCAATAAAAGTGCTGGCCCAGAAGATATTCCCATTAAAATCATCAAAATGTCTGCATCTGTCATAGCTCCTGTCTTAGAACATCTAATTAACAAATGTTTAATTAATGGAGTATTTCCTGATTCCTTAAAAATCGGTAAAATAGTCCCAATACACAAAAAAGGTCCAAAAAATGAATGTTGCAACTATAGACCCATAACACTTCTTAGTCCACTTTCAAAAATTTTTGAAAAATGCATTTATGAACAAATATACACATATCTTGAAAAATTTAAATTACTTACCCCAAACCAATTCGGATTTAGACAAAACTGTGCAACATCGCAAGCAGTGCGTCAACTTTATGATGATTTTCTGGAAAATCTGGACAAGAAAAAAATCACTTGCTCTGTGTTTATAGACCTAAGCAAAGCATTTGATACTGTTGACCATGAAATCCTATTAAAGAAACTAGAAAATCATGGCTTTCGAGGAATTCCATTACAGCTTATCCAAAGTTACCTCACTGATAGACGTCAATATACAATGGTGAATGGTACTAAGTCTGACCTAAATAAAGTCAAATGTGGAGTACCTCAGGGCTCTACTTTAGGCCCTTTACTGTTCCTGATCTATGTAAATGATTTGCCTTATATATCTAATTTCACAACAAAATTATTTGCGGATGATACAGTCTTAACAATGACTAACTCCTGCATAACAACTTTAGAACATGATGTGAATAAGGAATTGACAAAGATTGACGAATGGATGAGATTAAACAAACTATCACTGAACTATAACAAATCTAAATACATGTTGATAACAAAAAAAACAATTTCAGAAGATTTGATTAATTTCAAAATTACCATAGGCAAGCATAAAATTGAACAAGTATCT
Organism: Trididemnum nubilum; assembly: GCA_963965965.1. NCBI lineage: Eukaryota > Metazoa > Chordata > Ascidiacea > Aplousobranchia > Didemnidae > Trididemnum > Trididemnum nubilum. Next base: position 41,827,302 of record OZ014481.1, read on the forward strand.
CAAATCAAGTATTTAGGAATCACATTTGATGACAAATTAACTTGGAAACCACATACGTATTCAACAGATTTGTTCTAAACTTTCTTCCGGATCATGGGCAATATTAAAATTAAGACAATATGTAGACCTTCTAACACTTAAAACTGTTTACTTCTCCTTAATATATTCGCATTTGCAATACTGCATTTCATCGTGGGGACTGGCCCACGCAAACGCACTCAATCCTCTTGAAAAATTACACAAACGTATAATCAGAAATATAACTAGTAGCCCATATCTTGAGCACACTACTCCACTCTTTTTCAAACTAAACTTATTAAAAATACATGACATTTGTAATTTAGAAATTGCAAAAAATATGTTTCAAATAAAGAACAAAATGACATTGCACGATAACCAAATCTTTTGCCTTGCAACACAGATGCACAAACATCACACACGACTCTCATCAAAGAATAACTACTTCATTCCTCGGAAACGAACAGAGATTTTGGTAAAAAATCGTTTTCTTTTGTGGGACCAAAAGTATGGCAAATTGTACCTAACGAACTCAAATTATTACCTTTCAGTCAATTCAAACGGAAACTGAAATTCCATTTCATTAGCAAATATACTCTTGATTAGACTAAAATAAACGTGACATTATCTGAGTCATGTAATGTAAATATTTGAACTATGGTTTGTTTTTATTTTTTGCTGTTGTTTACTCATTGATTTTTTGATTTTTTCTTTTTGTTTATTTGTGTAATTGTACTTTCTCAAAACATACTTTCACGCTACATGACTTGTGACAGATGGTGGTTGACTCGAAGACCGGACGGTCATTTTCGCCATCTCCTGGTGCTTTATTTTTCTGTGCTGTATTTTGAAATCTGATTATATTGATTTGAGCACAAATAAACGTAATTGATTGATTGATTGATTCTCTACCGCGCCAAAGCATGCAATTTCAAATATTGTAAGCGTGTTGCCATTTATTTTATGTGATTTAGCAATATGAAAAAAGCGAATAACTAAGCGGCAAAACCAAGCCGTGATTGCCGGTTGATATTGGCTTAAAGTAATGTAAGTCAGAGTGAGTACTGTTCGCACTATTTAGGCTAAATGTTGAGCTATAAAAGTGAAAGCAAGATGTGAAATCAATTTAAACAAAGAGTTACTGGTAGTTGGTTCAGTTAGTATGTAGTTAGCCTAAGCTAAAGCTAGTCGTAGAATTTGCACTTGGTTTGTAAAAAAGTTTTTAGGACTATCAATAAATTACCGTTTGGTAGTTTTGCTACTTTGCTTGTGCTTTACTGGTTCTTAAATAAACTAAACAAGGCCAGGCCTAATCATATATACACTGGACTAGCCTTGAGCTAGGCTGGCCATTTTTTCGAAATGCAAAAACGGGACACTTATTGCAAGCTGCCTACACGACGCTATGCTAAAGTTCTATATGATACACGTAAATCACACTATGTAAGTACAGTAAAGTACTATGTATTTTAGATACAATGAAATTGATCTTTTTTGGCAAATCACCAGTTAAAGCAGCCCGATGGTACTAAACACACAAAAAGAAAACGAATTACGGTTGATCAACAAATCAAATAATCATTGATATTTATCTATGCCTAGCACCTTTTTCAATAGCACAACGTTTGATTTTATGTTCTCATAAAATTCGGTACATGTCAAATCAATGCTACTTTCGCACACGAGGAGAGCTTTGACATTTTTTTCGTGCGTACTGCTTCTGTCATCAGACCACATATTTTTCATGGTTGAAAAAGTTCTTTCAACCGGAGCTGATGTTCCTGGTAAGCAAAATACAAACTCGACCAGTTTCTGAAAGTTTGAAATGGGAATGTCTTTGTCCTTGAAAGCCTGTAGCAATTGGGTCCACTTTTGCTCATAAGATATGGTTGTATTTTTCCATCTCTCTTTTCTATCGCTTGCAGAGTTGTAGTTTTTCACCACAACGTGCTCGTTGAAAAGAGCGTCAATATCGATTATTTGCTTCGCAAACATGGAGTTGATCTTTTCCGCTAATGCACATACAGGTTGCCAGGATAAATCTTCACTTGAGTTTAGCCAAAGATGAGGAGTCACACCTTCGTAGGCATGTCGATAAACATCTAAGTATGATTCATATTTCTCGTAAAAGCATGTAGTTTGCTTGAAAAAAAATTTTGCATTCACGTCTCCATCTTTCTCAAGCTTTTCCAATATACACTTGGCTTGGTGTAAAACAAAATTATTAACTCTTTTTTCGTGTAGGTTTAACTTCAATTCTGTAAGAATAATCACTACATCCACAGCACTCGTCTTTTGTCTCTCAAACTTTAACATTGTTTCGTTAAAGTACTGTACTTCAGCTGTCCATAAACGAAGCACAGATAGAGTTCTTGGGTTGGATTCTCAAAGCATTGGCGAATTATAGTTGGACAATGTTCTTGTGAATTAAAGTAGCTTTTCAATGCTTCAAACAACTCAAGAACCCTCACTAAAGCGGGTAGCAACGACAAAAATCTGGTATTGCCGTTCTGCAAAAGTCATTGGTACTCAACATCAGCAAAATCGCAAAACTCTTTAAGTTCGGAAACCCCGAACAGTGTAAATATGAAAGAATTTATAAATTTTTACGACAAGGCTTTCTACGAATACTGGCTAAGTATTCACAGCATGCTGAAGGCAGTTGTGTACGATGTGAATTGTACATCCGATGCCTACAAGGTCTCGTTTAATGTTATCCTTAACTTTATAGAATGCATTATTATGTCCTCTTCTACAAACACCGCCAAAGTTAGTGTTGCAATTGTCCGCACAAAATCCAATCAATTCATCTTTAAGTTTTGTTTAATCTAGAACTGAAAGCAGGTATTCACTTAATAGTTTAGCTGTTTCTCCGGGAACCGATTTAAATTCCAAAAGTTTTACCTTAACGCCACTTTCTGGTAAAAAGTAGCGAACTACAATCGGCACAAGTTTCACTTCTTTCATGTTGGACGCATCAATTGACACAGTGATTAAATTAATTTGATCTAACTCTTGGTGAAGTTCTTCAATACACATCGGGGCAATGACCTTAACAACTATAGCTTCACACTTAGTTTTCTCTAATGAGAATTTAGGTTCAAACAGTTTTGAGACCAACTTGGTTGTACAATCAGAACTTCTGAAACTTTGCCCGTGAGTAGCAGTATAAGCAAAAGTTGCTTCTTTAGCAGCCAAAGCTAGAGTAGCAACGGAGGCGGAGCCAACATCTTTGAAAAAAGAAGTCACTCGAGATGAGGATGCAGCTGCTTCAACAGCGACTTTGTGCTTTTTGCTACCTAAATGGTGAGTAACGTCTGCACGTCCACCATGGACTATTGAACATAGAGAACCACAATGATTGCACAGCACTTTACCATTTCCAGTGTCTTTCAGATAAGGAAATTCTCGCTTCAGCTCAATTGTAAAGTTACATTTTCTTTTGGGCAAAATGTCTTAATAGTAAAAATTAATCCAGTTACTGTTACGTTACGCTGTTACATCAACTTCTGTCAACTTTTACCGAAAAAAACAGCTAAAGTTTTTAATGACAAAAGTTTTTAATGACAAAAGTTTTTAATGGCCCGTGTTTGCTTAGACTAGGTTAAGTTTTTAATGACAAAAAAACAGTTAAACAGCTCTGTACGCTGCTTCAACCATCCTGCACCTACGTAAAGTAATGCTAACGTATCTGTAGTGTAGACACTCGGTCTGTGACGCCATAAAGCTAGGAATTTGTGCCTTGCAAGTTATACAGTATAACAAATGGCTCGTTTGTGTATCGTTGACATACTGTATTAATAAAAGCAAATTTTTAATCAAAAATTCCGGGACAAAGTGGTAAACTGGGCGGGACACCGGGACCAAGGCCTAAAAACGGGACTGTCCCGGCCAAAACGGGACGTATGGCCACCCTACTTGAGCCCACTAGCCTGCTTAATATTGTATAGCATCGCTGGCTGCTGCCAGCAGGCTAAGATATAACGGTATTGTAATGACATGAGGAAGAGGCTTTGAAAGTAGGCTATGTATTTGCTCTTCAGCAAGTTGGCTTAGCTTAGTTCTGCAATTAGTGTTTTTGCTTCAATGTTATTAAGCCTACTTTACTGTTAATGTTAGCCTAGTATGGTACCGGTAACCGGCTACTGGCACATATGAAAGTGCTAGACCTGTCACTGTCTGTAGTAACACAAGGAAGACTTGTATTGGGACAGTAAATGTACAGTACACACCAATGTGTACTGGAGAGCAGGGCCACCGAGAGAGGGGGGGCAGGGGATATAATGACCCCAGGGCCCATGAGGCTGCCCATGGCTCGAAAGGGGCCCATCAAATGACATTTAGAAATGAGCATGTGAGATCTTCTTTTTGGAGATCACCTGATTTTGAATGAAAAAACCGTTAGAATTCCTGTGAAGAACTTTTATTTTTTGAGATCGCATCATAATTTGGACAAAACTGCGGCATTGTTTCCGTCTGTTTTGGAGTTCACAAAACCTGAATTCCGTCATATTTCAGCTGCCCCCGGGCCTACGTTCGGCTCTCGTGGCCCCTGCTGGAGAGAGGAGGCCTAGTTGCAATACCAGACATTTATTATTGTTAAGTTGTTTTTTTATTTTACTGCCTGATAATTAATGACGTCATCAAAACTGATGACGTCATCAAAACTGATGACGTCATCATAACTGCACGCCTTATCTGAAATGTCACGCTACGCCACTGTTATTTACCATTCACCAATAGTTTACAAACTACATACAAAGCATTATAAGATGATTGAAAAAATAATATTGCAAGAGCAAAGTCATTAAGTGTGCAAAACAGGACGAAAGAATTCATTACGCGAACATTCATAAATTAAGATGCGAAATTTACGGTAAAGTCAGAGGTGGGCACAAATAACATTAGCCTATATCAAAAGCGCAACGCAACAAAGCGCAACGATCTTTTCAACCAGTAAAAGCGCAGCGCAAAATGCGCAATTTAATTTTTTTGCTTTCTGAAGCGCAGCGCAACTTACGCAACGAACTTTTTGATTCAATTGAAGCGCAACACAATTCCGCAATTGTGGAACGGTATTTTCGTACCAAGTTAAAGCGCAACCTAACTTCCGCAATCGAAATTTCACAACACAATGCAAATACTGCGTTTTTTTGCGATTTTAGACTGAAAAAGAGTAAATAATTTGTTAAACAAGCCCGAAATTTATCAATATTACAATGGAAATGGAGTAAAATTAAATTCAATGCATGGAATTGCGCTTTTAACCGAAAAAAATTTTGAAAGCGCAGCGCAATTAAAGCGCAACAAATTTTGAAGGCTTTATTCCGCAACGCAACTTCCGCAATGTTTCAAAACAAAAAATGAAAGCGCAACGCAACTTACGCAATTGCGGAGGTTGCGGAAGTTGCGTTTTGCCCACCTCTGGGTAAAGTTGAAGAGAATGAACATGCAAAATTAACTAGTTATCAAGCCTATTAACCACTCAACAGAAGTGAGCGATCCAACAATAACTTGTATTTATGCGCACGGTACGCGACATGCACCCCGACGCTGTTAATTTTAAGTTTGTTTTAAACAACCGCGTTTTGGCAAGAGACCACGACATAACTTTCAATTTGGGACACTATTGCGTATTTCCGCCAAGTGGCGGAAATCATCGACTGATTTTTAACTTTGGCGTCACTGCCGTAACAGATTACTTCTCCAACTTTACTCTATTTTACTTTACTCTATTCAATGCAATCTTATCCACCGTTTGTGGCAAACTGGAGGATAGGTTCTAGCTTGACTTGTTCAAAACTGCAAATAACTCTTTAAGGGAGTAAATTTTGAAGAAAAATTCAATACCCACGGGGTGCCGACTTACAGGCGTACAAACTGTAGTTGTTAGAAACAAAACTTATAATACTGGAACTACGTTCGTATGCACACTATTTTACGCCCTTTGAAGAACGGGCCTAATCCTTTATACCAATAAAAATTAAGAAATAACCAACGAACGCGTGAAGGACAATATATAGGCATACTAGTATACTGTTTAGTCATAAGGGTCCTAACTTACAAGAGTAGACCATAAAGGCTGTTATGTATTAGAGCAAAATAAGTTAATTTTATAAGCTTATTTTGCTATGAAATACTTGACTTTTTGTATTTCTCCATTAATTTATCTATCTATGATGTTCTTGTTATGTACAAATTGTTATGTTCTTGTTATGTACAAACAGGAAAGATATTTATGATATCTTTCCCGTTTGATGTTTAGTATTGCAAGAGACAGCGTGAAGTGCAATAGACTTTCGTAGCATGTGATGGAAAAGCAAAAGGGTGAAAACTGCTGGGATTCTTGAAGTCAAGACCGAAAGGTCTTTCTGTTTTAAGCTGGCCAAGCAACGTATAATTGATACCGATAAATAAAGATCTGTAGGCCTTAGTATAATTACAATCACCGTTGCACTGTAGCTTTTATTCTTGCTCTATGTAGTCTTATCCATCATTGCTCATTTTTTATCACCTTTTTTGGTTGATTTATTGAAAAACAAACTGAAATTTAAGAAAACTACGCAGCCGGTATGATTGACTTGCGAAAATTGCACTTAATATTCATTGAATTGGTCTCATATCGGCGATCTTGACGTTAAAATTAAATTGAGTGACGATTTTGGCGAAGATGGTGTATTTCTGCTTTCCGTTCGATTCCATACTACAGGCCTACTCCAAAGCAAAGAGGTTTAAAGTCATATTTACACTACTTTGCTATATTGCAGCCTTTTAAGTTTGTAACACTAAACCTACCTGGGCAGAATGCAACATTATTTCTATAAGTGCTGCTTTGAAATGTTGTGGGTATAAGGTACCAGCTGCTACTTTAACACGTTTACCATAGACCATAGGTGGGCACAAGTCCGTTAATCCGTTAATAACGAAGCTAACTTTTTCAGTAACTCGTTAATCCGTTAAAAAGTTTTTTCATGTTAACGGACTAAAATAACTTCCGTTAAGAAATTATAACGGACTAAATTAACTTCCGTTAAGTTTCCTTAACTTCCGTTAAGGTTTTTATCGTTAATATCTTGCACCATTTATTCACTGTACCGGTACAAACCAGATTGCACTGGCAACACTTCCAGCGTATTAGCATAAGTTTTATAGAAAGTGAAGAAAGGAGCTCTTTTTTATGACAAATAATAAGCTGCAGCCTCATAGGTCCATTAATTATCGCTGTTCGCAATTTCCAAAGATTTTTCAATTGCAGCTTCGTTAGTGCATTTCAACTTATTTTTATCTTGAAGTTACATTAATCTGTAAAAAGTAACATCTAAAACACTAAAAGACTACTTTCCTTACAATCAGCTCAACAGCGTCAAATACGTGTTCTAGAAGCGAGTGAATAAAAAGAAATGTAAATTACCCGCAAGACGTTAACGGATTAACGGACTTTATTAACTTCCGTTAATTAAGGCTGAAAATAACGGATTATCGTTAACGGAGGTGTGAAGTTTGTTAACGGACTAGTGGTTAACGAAGCTAACGTTTCGCATGAACTTGCCCATCTATGCCATAGACCCATTTACACAAAAATTAAAAAAATTAATTTTTTTATTTCAAAACAAAAGAATATTATATTGCTGCTGAAAGATATATTAAAAAGGGATTCCAAATTGAAATTGTTCGAGTGGTAACGCATTTGTCTCTGGAACGGTAGGTCTGAGGTTTAAATCTAGGGCAGGTCAAATCGGAATTGTTTAAGTGTTGCTAACTTATCGCCACCGCTGCGACGTTTCTTCGAAATGAGCTTTGTTGTCCGGGCGCAATGATGCAAAGACGAACCCCGCCAACTTGTTATACGCTTCGGCGTAATACAGCGAGTATTATAAAAGACAGAGGTGGAGTCCTCGAGGACGTCCTTGGCCTCGAGGACGTCCTCGAGGACACATTTTGAAGTCCTTGGCCTTGGCCTTGGCCTCGAAGGTCAAGTCCTTGGCCTTGGCCTTGGCCTCGAAGCCTCAAGTCCTCGAAAATTGGCCTGTCCTCGGCTCGAGGACAGCACTATTTTTTGAACAGTTGAAATTTCGTTGGAAAACGCCAGAAACCTCGCAGAAATTTTGCGAACACTTTTTTTGTTTTCCTCACTTGGAACATAAGCGTAGCCAAGGGGAGGGGGCAGGGGGTCCGCCCCCTTCCCAATTGAAATTTCACCAATGACAAAATGTGACAAAAAAGCCTAATTTTTTTTCAGTTTCAGTTTTTTTTTAGCATTTTTCGCTTACAACAGTATAACTAACAACAATATTGAAGACCAGGAGCTCCGGGTCCCCCTCAATTCAATTTTTCCCAGCCAATTTAAACGTATAACCCGAAGAAAACGGAGAGTTTTTGTCTTGAAAGTTGCTATCTCAGGCCCGCATCTAACCTTTTTGTGAACGTAATGCATTAATCAGAGCTGGATTTACCATAATATGACGGAGTACCAGCAGTAGCGTTGCCATGGGGGAAGCGGGGACTATAGCCCCCCATTGGCCTGTCAACCAAAATGCTGAATAAGGAAAATACCACGTTTTTAGCTCTTTTGAGACTGTTTTTTGCGCTGGAATTGACTAAAAGTGATTTAATGCATCATTTGAAACATGTATTCAACGGGGGCTAATTGTCAAAAATTAAAGTTACAAATCAATGAAAACTTTGAAAAAATGCCCGAAAATAAACAATCAAATTTGATCGCTAATTTAAAAACGCCAAACATGGGTTTTATCAACAAATATATCATCAACTCAGGAATATGGGGGAGGGGGGGCTATTCAGTGTTAGGTAATTACCAGTCACTTCTCTCAAATATCTTTCCATTAACCCTTCCCCCAATTATTTTTATAAAATATAGGCGAAATAGATTACTACGTGTGAGTTTTATTGAATAATAGGATTTTTTGATTTACCAGCAGGTAAACAAGAGAACTGCAATGTTATCATCAGCCACTTCCCATATAGCCCATTAATGCAACTATAGTTGAATCATGTTGGGTTGCCAATTTCTATGCCACGTTCTAAAAGCATTATTTTCTATTAAAATAGCTTTAAAATTAAGTTCATTTTGCAAAAAAATGCAAAATTTTCGAGCGCTGGGGGCTTCGCCCCCTCACCCCCATTGGCCTCTGGTGACTGGGGGCCCCGCCCCCAGACCCCCAAACCGCCCCCACAGTGCGAATTTCTGGCTACGAGCCTGACTATCAGTTAGTGGCCCCGAGCTAAAATCGTAAGACTTTTTTTGGTCTTCACCTATATTTGGCAGAAAGATGTTAAGAAAATCTCCAAAGCGCCAGGGGCCTAGCGCGATGTAAATCCAGCCCGACAATAACATGGCTAGTTGAAGTTAACTATCTATTTTACCATTTTTCAATAACAATTCAGTAATTCACCTCCAACCTCTCCGGTTTTTACGCACAAAATACTTTAAAAAAAAATTAGCCTTGGAAAATGCTGATTGAACGAATTATTGAACTTCAATTGAGGGAGCCTGGGCCTTCTGGCCGAACATATACTCCTATAACTAATTATTGTCATGACAAAACAAAAATCTCTAAGGAAAATCCTCGAGTGGATTATTATTTACTGCTAAAATGTTGCAAGAGACAATGCACATTATAATTAAGACAACGCACCCTAGCTGGACCAGATCACTAACAATTAAATTTAACTCCAAAATACAAGATGTTAAACATGTTTTAAACTTAAATTGCGAGTAAAAGGAGTATTAAACAATTTGATTTTTTCAATTGGCTTTCAAATGTCAAAAATCTAGTGCTTTTAAATGGCTCTGAACATTTGCGAAATGTGATTCAATGGCATTAAAATAGCTTTTTTTTTCAAAAAATTACAAAAAATCGTCCAATGGAGACCCCCCGTTTGTGATACCTTTGAGTTACACTAGCTTTCTCAACACGTTTCCAAAGTTAAATATTTGCGTTTTTGAACTATTAGCTTAAGCCCTATCCCTTTGCAAAATCCTGGTTACGTGCTAACGGGCAGCGATATCAGATCTTCCATCCTACGATAAGTTTATCCCACAAAAACTTCCTCTTTGGAAAAATTTTGATGACGTCATTTCATTCGATTTGTGGTTTAGGCTTATCCCAATAAATTCTTGGTACGCCAACGAATTGGAGATCGCCTGAAAAAAATTTTTGAAGACTTTTTTTTTGGAGAACACTTGCGCCTGTGTCCTTGGTCCTTGGCCTTGGCCTCGAGCATTCCTGTCCTTGGCCTCGAGAGGTTCTGTCCTCGGAAGGGCTGTCCTTGGCCTTGGCCTTGGCCTCGGATTTTTTTTGTGTCCTTGGCCTTGGCCTCGAGCCTTGTGTCCTCGACTCCACCTCTGATAAAAGATTTGATTGTCTGATTGATTTGATTTGAGTGCAGTTCAAATTTATATGACTTTAATTTTTCAAGCGTTCATTCATGTGGCGCTTTTTGTGTTTTCTGTATTAATAAGTATCGAAAATAAAACATGTTACGATTTTACATTAGTTTGTCAAGCGTTGATATTGCCAGAACGTTTTCCCAAAAAATTAGTGTTATTTTTAATTGTTCCTTGAACTATGATGCCACTGGAATGACACCGTTAATTTGCAGTATAAGCAGTACATAAATCTGTCGGCCTCGAAACAGAACAGAAAAGTCATTTTGTTGCTCAAAAGTCAATAAACAATCAAGCATCAACATTACAAGCACAAAAACGCACAATAGCAATGTTAGATGATAATCCCACTTCATTCTAAAAAAAATCAAACTTCAGACAAGGAATGGCATGTGCATGACATTGTTGAGGCCGAGAGCAAGCTCTGGCTTTTATTGGCAGTTTTCAGATTGCTAAGCATATCTTCACTGCCTTAGACATCGCGCTGGGTTGTTTTCTCCATTACTGCCTTCTAGGCAGCCTACCCGTTGAGGCACTGAATGCCTGAGTAATTGGTTAGCGCGTTAGCCTTATTGCGTTTACAATTAGGTTAAATTTATGACGCAGTTAAAGAGCGCTGAGCTAGAATTTAAGACAATTATGTAAAACAGTAAGGTGTTATGAAACATTATCATGACATTTTATTCTTGTTGAAGTTTCAAAGTCAAATTAGTTAAAACAGAAAGTTGGATGGATATTTATCTGAAAAAGCAATGTAGAGGGTACAAGGGGTAAAAGAAAGTTTCTTTCTTCATTGCCCACTTTTTTTTGAGAGTTCTTGGGTCAGCAGCTCTAGACTGACTGTGAGCCGCTACGTATGATCACATCATGGTCCTTCAACTATAGACAGTCTTATTAATATGGCGCAGCGATTTCAACCAAAAAAATCTCTCTCACCAAAAAAATTCATAATTTTAGCGGAAGAATTTGATTGCATTGCTTTTTTGCCTTATAAAACACAGATTCAGTTTACACTTTTTCTGCGGGGCTATATTTTGAAAAGTTTTTTATTAATGTTCTTTTGTAATGATGTATCAGTAAGCGAGAAGCTTTTCGTTTAGTGTTGCCAAGGGCGTACGCAGGGGGGGTTGGGGGTTCAAGCCCCCCCCCCCATTGGTCTGTCGACTAAAATGCACACTAAAGAAAATATCACGTTTTTAGCACTTCTGATCCTGTTTTTTTGCAATGACATGGACTTCAACATGATTTAAAGCAACTTTTGAAGAATTTAGAGTTTCTTAGGGGAGGTTTCTTTATCAAAGGTAGGCCTATAACTTATAGTTTAGTAACAACTTCAAAAAATTGCCAAAATTAGCATATTTGACCGCTAAAAATGCTTAACATTTTCTTCATCAAAAATATGGAGATGGAATTTTAGTATCAGTTAATTATTAATCCACTCAAATCTCGTTCCATTCGCCCCCACCCCCACCCCATCCCCAACTGTCTCACTCTATAAACTACAGAACATAAATGCTTGTGAGTTTTTTCAAATTATGATTTTATGACTTACCGGCTTGTAAATTAGAGGACTGAAATGTTACCATTAGCCACCGCCCACATAGCTCACTTATGCGCAAAGGCGTACAAAAGGGGATGGGGGATAACACCATCCTCCCTATTGATTCGACGTGTATCATTCGAAATAACGTCTTATTGCCCAAAACAAACAAGCTCTTTTCTCATATTAATGCAAAATATTTAATTATAGTAAATATCTTTTTGTTATCTAATGCAACATTGTAAGCGACTAAGTGTAATACTGAAAATCTGGAATGTCTTGTTACGAGTCAGAGTTCAGTAGCGTAGGCGGGGGAGGGGGTTATAGATCCCGCTTTGGCTTGTCAACCAAAATGCATAATAAAGAAAATAACACGTTTTTAGCACTTCTGAGACTGGTTTTTACACTGGAATGGACTAAAAAGTGATTTAAAACATTTTTTGAAGCATAAATTTAGGGGGGGAGCTAATTTGTCAAAAATAAAACCCACAAATCAATAAAAACTCTGAAAATGACCAAAAACAAGCAATTAAATTTGATCGCTATTGTAGAAATGCTAAACACAGGTTTCATCTACAAACATATTATAAACTTAGGAAGAGGGGGGAGGCTATTCAGTATTACTTAATTACCATTCACTTGCCTCAAAATTTTTTTCATTAGTCCCTTCCCAATTATGTTTCTCTGTAAAATATAGACGAAATAGATTACTCCACGGGAGTTTTCTTTATAAGATTTTATGATTTACCAGCATGTAAGCAAGAAAGCTAAAATTTTACCATTAGCCACCTTCCACATAGCCCATTTATGCAAACAGTTTAATCAGGTTGGCACTGCCAATTTCTATGCCACGTTTTAAAAGCATTATTTTTTATCAATAAAGCCCTAAAATTAAGTTATTTTTGAAAAAAAAATGCAAATTTTTCGAGCGCTGGGGGCTCCGCCCCCAGACCCCCGTGCCTCCGGCGGCTGGGGGCAAAGCCCCAGCCCCCTTCCAATTGCGAATTTCTAGCTACGCGCCTGCCACACTTTGCAATGTTTATAATTATACGGGGGTGGGGAGCTTTTGTTTTGAACAATTTTTTCTTCATCGTACAGTTGCAAACCTTATGATGTTAACTGTAGATGTAAGCTTAATGCTCAATTGTTTTTTGGTTGAAAAATTTTATTTGCATTACGCAGTGTGTGACTTTGATTTCATTTTGTTACATTGCACTAAGTTATTTATTTGCCAAAGTATAGATCGCGAAAAAAATTTTGACGTCACTTTTAAAAACCCCCCGCATTGAAAAATCCTGGGTACGCCACTGAGTGTTGCTCACAGAATAACAGGTTGCGAAGAATAATTAAAACTACAGTAAGTAAAAAGGATCATCAGTGGTGGGACAAGAAAATTCAAATGTGTATATTTTACAGCTTAAAACTATATATTAGCCAGTGCAGCACAATGCTCACTAGCATACAGTATTATTATAAATCCATCTTCGGCTAAAATATTCGCTGTTTTATAACCAAAAGCGGAAATGAGTGAAAGTATCAATTATCTTTCTATGACTTATAGACGAAATAGTCAAATAGATAACTACTTTGCAAGTTTTATTGAACGATAGGATTTTATAATTTACCAGCTTCTAATTAAGAGAACGGACGCTATACCATTAGCCTCCTCCCACATAGCCTATTTACGCAACCAGTTTGATTATGTTTTTGCATTGCTAAATTTGTATAGCATGTTTTGATAGCATTAATTTTAATCAAAATAGTCCCAAAATCAAGCAATTTTGCAAAAAAATTCAAATTTTTGTAGCGCTGGGGACTCCCTCCCTCAGACCTCCAATGGCCTCCAGCGGTTGGGGGCTTTGTCCCCAGATTGCCAAAACAGCCCCCCCCCATTGCAGACTTCTGGCTGCATGCCTGGCGGGGCGTTGTTCTTCATTTGTTTTTAAATTTTAAGCTAAAATGAAAGTCATATTTTTACAAAAATGTTTTATTAAAAGTGTAGCGCAGATCTTTTTAAACAAGCCAAGCGTGAAAATCCTTAAATCGTGAAACTGGGAAAGTCCAACAACATGATTAACATTGCTTTTTGGCGTAGTTGCGGAAATCGTGATTCCACTATTTCAACTGGCGCAAATCGTTATTCCAGCTGGTGGAAATCGTTATTAAACTGGCGGAAATCGTTATTAAACTGGCGGAAATCGTTATTTAAGCTGGCGGAAATCTTTGGCCGAACAAAATTACCGATTCCACTATGGCCGACCACCAATACCTACTGTCTTCTCAAACCCTTCAAAATTTACCATTGCTGTAAACCTACTACAGTTCTGAAATCTACTATAATACAATTACATACTACCGAAACGTACCGGCTAGGCCTGTTTACTGCTTAGTGCTTTCATCAAAAATGATCTGCACAAAGGTAAATTTAAGACCAGGCAAAAATACAATTGATTCCGCATAATGGCCCATTATTGTCAAAAAATGAAAGATATTATAACATTACCTACGGACAGTTATATCAAGAATCTCAAAAGCACTATCAAACCTTGTATTAACAGCCTAAGACGTAGGCCTACGGTTTTAAAATCGACATTCGTCATATATTCTTTATCAGCACAGCTAGGACTACAGGTATAACCAGCGTCAGTGCGGTGTGGCTGAAATAGAACGTAACTGAAATCTGTTTTAAAAATTGTACGAGGTTTTTATTACTGTATTTTATCTCGGGCTGGTTCAACATGTATCGGGTGGTATCAAGGGCATATTTAGGGGGGTCTTGGTGCCATGCCCCCCTTTTGGGTTGCCAGAATAGTATAATTAGCATAGATTAGTATGCAAAATTGCGGCATGTCCCCCCTTTTGTAACTTGGGCAGAAAGTTTGAGCACACAATGGGACAGAATCTGGGTGAAGACATTTTTGTATATTTTTTTTCTTTGGTCTCCACCCAATTTTGGACCAAAAATCGGACTCAATTTGAGTGAAGACCTATTTTTTATGTTTTTTTGGTCTTAACCTAAATTTGGGCCAAAAACCGGACTGATTTTGAGTGGAGAAATTTAACTTTTCGTCTTCATTATTTTCAAATTTCCTGACCCCCCTTTAGAAAATCCTGCGTATGCTACTGGGTGGCGCAAAGAAATAAACAAAAAAACGGCCACACTTTTTAGTTAAAAAATATTCAAAAACTGCCAGATCTTTGGTTTTTATATTTGTGGCGCATCATGACAGAGACTTTCAACACTTTCGCTGAGAATTTTAGCTGTGTCGGTAAAAAGACAAAAGAACGCCAATGCTTTTACTATTAGTTGCTAGAAAATGCAGAGCGGAAAATGATTGTAATTCTATTCACATATTCAGGCCCGGCACCAGGATAGCGTGACTGGGGGGGGGGGGGGCAGAAATAATTTTTGGGGGGGCACGAGAAGTTTATTTATGTGAATTCGACATAGGTGGGCACTAGTCCGTTAATCGTTAATCTGTTAATAACTAAGCTAACTTTTTCATTAACTCGTTAATCCGTTAAAAAGTTTTTTCATGTTAACAGATTAAATTAACTTCCGTTAAGTTCTGTTAACGGACTAAATGAACTTCCGTTAAGTTCTGTTAACTTCCGTTAACGTTTTTATCGTTAATATCTTGCACCATTTATTCATCGTAACGGTACAATCCAGTTTGCACTGGTGACACGTGTTGCGTATTAGCACGAGTTTTATAGAAGAAAGCGAAGAAAAGAGCTCTTTTTTGAGGCAAATGATAAACCTACAGGCTCATAGTCCTATTAATTATTCCTGTTCACAATTTCCAAAGATTTTTCGATCGCAGCTTCGTTAGTGCATTTCAACTTATTTTTATCTTGGAATTAGATTAGACTGTAAAATGTAACTTCCAAAGCACAAAAAGACCACCATGGCAATGAATATTTCCTTACAATCAGCTGAACAGCGTCAATACGTGTTCTAGAAGCGAGTGAATAAAACGAAATGTAAATTACACGCAAAATGTTAACGGATTAACGGACTTAATTAACTTCCGTTAATTAAAGCTAAAAATAACGGATTAACGTTAACGGAGGTGTGAAGTTTGTTAACGGACTAGTGGTTAACGAAGCTAACGTTTTGCATTAACTTGCCCACCTATGGAATTCGAGAGGGTCACGGGGGCACGAGAAATTTATTTCAGTGTGGATCAAACGAACAAGGTGAAGACCAAAAAAAAAAGGTCTTCAGTTCAAAAATTTTCACAAATTCTGGTTATCGTCTCAAAATCCTCGCGATTTTCACGAGTAATTAAGTGAAGACCAAAAAAAAAAGGTCTTTGTCCCGAAAGTTTTATGAAATGATGTGAGTCCAGAAAAATTACGAAAATGCGGGCGGTAAACACCAATTTGGGAGTCTAAGGCCTCGATTTGCACTCCAATAGCCTCGAGCCTGTTAATTTCTTCGGGTCACAGTCGTCGCTTGGGGGAGCACAATTTTCGTTTGGGGGGGCACAAGCAGTCATTTGGGGGGCACGGCCCCGGAATGCCCCCAATGGCGCCGGGCCTGCACATATTGAGGCTAAGTGACCAAGTGGTCATTGTGCCTCCGCAAATTGCCTTCATCATGAATCCTGCAGCAAAAATTTATTCTCCGCAAAACATTAAACATTGTTCATACATAATCTTGTGGATCTTAACTTGTTTGGGGCATTAAACTACTGTATTGAGTAAAGAGATAAGCCGTCTTTCCAGCCCCCAACTAGGTTGGCAACTGATCCCACGCTGCAGCCGAGCGTTATGTTGTTGAAATATTTTTTGAAACAACCGTAGAGTAATCAAAGTAATTGCACCGAAATACTCTTTTGAGACCGAAATGCTTGGTAGCATATAGACACACAACCATGATTTCGCTAAAAAACGACTGAACAAAAGGATAAAATTTGTTTGTAAAAACTACCCATAAATTAGCTGTATAGTGTTAAGTATGCTGAGGTTTCTTGAGCTAACATCAACCTAGATGCACAAAGCTGGACAGCGCTCGCTCAACTACAAATCAGAAAAAGCCATAGGTGGGCAAGTTAATGCAAAACGTTAGCTTCGTTAACCACTAGTCCGTTAGCAAACTTCATACCTCCGTAAAAGTTAATTCGTTATTTTCAGCTGAAATTAACAAAAGTTAATGAAGTCCGTTAATCCGTTAACATTTTGAGAGTAATTTACATTTCATTTTGTTCATTGACTTTTAGAACATGCGTAATCACCTGTTGAGCAGATTGTGAGGAAAAATTTATTGCTATGGTGGTCTTTTGTGTTTTGGATGTTACATTTTACAGTCTAATCTACGTTCAAGATAATAATATGCTCATATGCAGTAACAAAGCAGCGATAGGAAAAGCTTTTGAGGTTGCGAACAGCGATAATTAATAGACTTATAAGGCTGCAGCTTTTTATTTGCCACAAAAAGCAATAGATATATCGTTAATTGTTTGTAGGGGCGCCGAGAGCCAAACGTAGGCTTCGGGGTCAGCTCAAATATTGGGCATCTCCAGCTTTGTGAACTTCAAAAAAGAAGAGGAAAATGCCACAATTTTCTTCGGATTTTGATGTGATCCCCCCCCAAAAAAGGTCCTCGATATTCCACAAACTGATTTGTCAGTGTCATTTCCATACGCCCCCTGAAGTCCAAGGGCCCCTTGAAGCCCATGGGCCTCCTAAACTCTATGGGCACCGGGGTCATTGTCTCACCTCGCTTCCCCCCTCTCGGTGGCCCTGCCTAAAGGCTACCAGCGCAGAAGCCCAAGAAGAGCCATTTTTTCGCATTGCTTGTTTTTAAGTAGTCGCCCTTCTGGTGGCTCTTTCCTGGGCTTCCGTGCTGGTAGCCTTTAGGCCAGATGGTACGTAAACGATTAAACATTATGGAAACTGTTAGATAGAGACGGTTGCTTACTCAGTGCCACGACACTATTACTTTAAGTCTCTGTGCTTTCACGCTACAACAGCATCTAAAATTAACTATTTAAGCTATGGCTTGCAAAACAATTTCTAGACAGTGTCGAGATCAAACCTAACCCAAAGCTTAATCTTGACTCTTAAAAAAGTAACTAAAAACACTGCGAATGAATATTCGTCATTCATTCTCGTTTTAGTCCTATCACCAACCACTGTACAGTGTAGGCCTACGTAGATTTCACGTTTTGAAACCATCCGCGATCCGTGGATGCAAACACTTCCAGGTTTTTGGATGACATTAACACTTAGCTCAAAATAAACACTGTTTTTACAGCTATGTTTTAGTACCGGTACCTACATTCTGTTCTTTCAATGGTCTTTGGTTTGATTATATCGATTCCGCCGATTATGATTACAAATACGCACCCATGCAATCGATTTTCCATTGCGATTATTTCACCTTTAATCATCGCTATTACGATTACATCGCTTCGCCAAAACTAAAAAATAATTTTTGTAACAGCACTTACGAAGTCAGAATCTATCCTGCATTTTTGCTGCAATCTACCCTGCAATTCTGTTTTGCAATATCAATATTATTAAGCTGTTATTAAAATTGCAATCATGCATGTGTTGCACTTGTATTAGTTATTCTGTTCTGTAGTTGGTCCACGGTACCCCTCCCATGATAGAGTTTATACACTTATATCATCATTCACGCTTTTGCTTGGTAGTGGAAGCCAGTGGCGGATCTAGAAAATTTTGGTGGGGGGGATTTTAAGCACAAAACCTCAAAATTCGGATGCCTTCACCGAAATTGAGAGTGATTTTTCGGCCGAAATCGGAAGTTCAAACGTTTTTTTCGCCCAAAATCAGGTGGTCTCCAAAAAAAAAAAAAAAAAAAAAAGGTCTTCACCGAAATTGAGACTGATTTTTCGGCCGAAAATTCAAACGTTTTTTTCGCCCAAAATCAGTTTTCGGAGTGAGAGTGAGTTTTCGGCCGGATTCGTTAAGTTTGGGCTGGTGGGGGGGGATGCATCCCGAAATGGAGCCAAATTATTCGAAATAGAGGCTGATTTTTCGGCCAAAATCGTTACTTTTAGGTTGGTGGGGGGGATGCATCCCCCCCCTAAATCCGCCACTGGTGGAAGCCTAGTAAATAGTAGTAGCCAGCCAAGGCTCGATTATTTGCAATTCGTAGATTACGATCGTTTGTAATTAATTTCTGAGTACGATAATTTGAAAATTGCGTAATCGATTACAAATTAGTGATTGTAGACTACGATTATAATCGAGAATATTTCTGCTATAGGTTAGGCTAACTAACTATCCATGTCCACTTTCCTTGCTAACGCTGCCATGCTAGTCACTTCCATCTTACCACCAATAACAGATTATTCATGGGTGCATCATGGGTCTATCGCAGTGTTGCAGTTCAACTCATCTAAGATCTAACCCACTTTATACTTGCATGATTAAAATTATATTTACAGCATTTCTTATTGCGCTTGCTCATTTGATCCCGCGCTCGCTTGTTTATCTCGCAGCTCCTTCGCTTTTTCTTCTATAAAACTCGTGCTAATTACGCAACAAGTGTTGACAGCGCAAATTGGTTTGTACCGGTACGATGAATGGGTGGTACAAGAAATTATCGATGAAATCCTTATGTTAACGCAACTTAACGTAAGTTAATGAACCATTGTCGTTAAGTTAATGGGCATTTTAACGGAAGTTAATTTAGTCCGTTAACATGAAAAAACTTTTTAACGGATTAACGAGTTGATGAAAAAGTTAGCTTCGTTATTAACGATTAACGGACTTGTGCCCACCTATGGAAAAAGCTAATCATGAAACAATTGGTAATACGAAAACACAGATGGGAACACTGGGAGCTGCAAACGGACCAAAACCATCAAATTGAGCAACAGCCGGGGATTTAAAGCGACGCACCCAGCCGCCGAGCAATTTTGGTGGTTTCTTTTTAAAAAATATCAATTTTGACGCCATATGAGAAAATTTATTACAGTTTATAGGCGCATTGAAATATAAAAGTGGTTAGGATATAGGCTTTAGGTGCTATAAACCTTTTCCACGATTTTATCAAGTCCAAAATATTTATAAAAACTTGTATATTTGGACTAAATGTTCTAAGGAGAATTGGCTCTAGGCTTGCAAAATTTTGAAATGATACTGATTAGTCGGGGGCCTTAGGCGCAAAAAAGTGAATCTTTAGGCTATGCGTATTACACGTTGTTTTTTTGCATATTTTTAAAGTTTGAGGGCCCAATTTGAATTTTAGTCGGTGCCGCAATTTTTTGGGCGACGTCATCACCCCCAAATCGGGGAATTCCCCAAAATCCAATTTTCAGCCTTTCTTGTCCCGTTTTGATGCCTATACATCGATTATTCGCCCACTTTTAAGTTGCATAGTAGCATAATATGAGCAAACAAAAATAAAAGATCGCTAGGCATTTTCGGTGACGTCAAAATGACGTCATCGAATTATTTTTACATTGTTTTTCCACTGCTAAACATATTGTAACGGCATTCATCAACATTTTGAGCATCCGAGTTCTTGCAATAGAGGGTAATCACAAATATTTCCAATGCATTAAAAGATGATGGCAAACTCGAAAAATCTAAACTTGAAAATAAGTCACAAAATTTGGAAAGATTGAGCATCCAACAATCCCATGCCTTTTTTTACCAAACCCAAAAAAGGAAGAAACTGTATCGCATCCGGTAAATGCGTGGAAGAAAGGAAGAGAAGCACACAAAGTTTGAGGCAAAGAAGATACTATTTCATGAATTGCAATAAATCTGGTTTTATCCCCAATTCCGAACTCGATCCATAAACGGTTGATTCCCAAACTGAGGAAACAATAAATTGCAATCACCACAACATCGGTATCTACAGTCCTAATTATTGATTCCGATTTAGCATGTTTGACATGAAGAAACATTCGAGTGTCTGCTTCCTCATGATCGCATGGGAAATATCTGACAGATCGAAGGTGTCATTGCTTAGTACTGTATCAAATGATGTAACAACAACACTGGCCAAATGAGGATCAACCGCAGTAACCACATGTTTTTGGACTAAAGCAAACAATGCGGTTTTGTTTTTATCGTTCCTCAGAAATTCAGACCAGTTTTGAGGAATTTGCGTACTAGTTGTAACTGCCACCTGTTGTCCGGATCCTCGCTTGCTTCTGATTGATGCTTTAATGCTGTTTCTAAGATAAACATCAAACACGATATCAACCCGTTTGTAGATTGCTGCTTTGCTGATAACAAAAGGTATTATAGTTTCTGAAATATATTCGTCAAATGTGGTAAAACGCTTCCTCTTGGTTTCAACATTTGTAAAAGTACTGGTCCGTCTACAACATAAACATCGCATGTAGGAGCAGAACTTTGCGAAAATCCGTAGCTTTCTAAAATGGGAAGAAGTGCTGACTTTGCCGTGGTTCTTAAATTGCCATTAGACGATAATGCAAATCGATATGCTGACGTTTCATGCTTAAAAAACATTCTTAAAGCATCTTTTTCACGAACATAGCCAGATATAAAAACTTTTTGTAGAAGATATGTATCGCATTTGATCATTTTTCTTGACTTATTTGTCTTTTTTCTTGTCTTTCCAAATAAATCAATGGCAACCTTAGTAATAGGTTTTGTGAAATCTTCATTTTTCAAAATCCTTGACGTTACAAAGGATTCAAACTTTTGGATTCCATCTTTTTTCAAGTTTTGAAGCTGTTGAATTCCGTCAGCATTAGACACTTGTCTAGAACATAACGTGAATAGTTTCCTTGATGAGTCTGCAAATGGGTTTCCAACGTGCTCAAAAGCTTGCACCAATCCATTTAGTTCTTCCTTAAATCTCTCTTTGCAGCTACAGCTTTCCTCATGGTGAAGCCAATCAAATTTATCCTCACAGAAACCGATTTCTTTATGAAAATCTTTCAACAAATCCACGATAATAGGCTGAGCAATCAACCATCGTCTCAGAGCTTCATCCTTTAGAAAAAGATCAGTTACCCCTCTTTTTCCTTTCACAACCGCATTGCATTGTTCGTGGTTTTGGTCTAGAGCCATTGCAGGAAACCTGCTGCCAGACTTTGTTATCAGGTAAATTCGTGATAACAAAGTCTGGCAGCAGGTTTCCTGCAATGGCTCTAGACCAAAACCACGAACAATGCAATGCGGTTGTGAAAGGAAAAAGAGGGGTAACTGATCTTTTTCTAAAGGATGAAGCTCTGAGACGATGGTTGATTGCTCAGCCTATTATCGTGGATTTGTTGAAAGATTTTCATAAAGAAATCGGTTTCTGTGAGGATAAATTTGATTGGCTTCACCATGAGGAAAGCTGTAGCTGCAAAGAGAGATTTAAGGAAGAACTAAATGGATTGGTGCAAGCTTTTGAGCACGTTGGAAACCCATTTGCAGACTCATCAAGGAAACTATTCACGTTATGTTCTAGACAAGTGTCTAATGCTGACGGAATTCAACAGCTTCAAAACTTGAAAAAAGATGGAATCCAAAAGTTTGAATCCTTTGTAACGTCAAGGATTTTGAAAAATGAAGATTTCACAAAACCTATTACTAAGGTTGCCATTGATTTATTTGGAAAGACAAGAAAAAAGACAAATAAGTCAAGAAAAATGATCAAATGCGATACATATCTTCTACAAAAAGTTTTTATATCTGGCTATGTTCGTGAAAAAGATGCTTTAAGAATGTTTTTTAAGCATGAAACGTCAGCATATCGATTTGCATTATCGTCTAATGGCAATTTAAGAACCACGGCAAAGTCAGCACTTCTTCCCATTTTAGAAAGCTACGGATTTTCGCAAAGTTCTGCTCCTACATGCGATGTTTATGTTGTAGACGGACCAGTACTTTTACAAATGTTGAAACCAAGAGGAAGCGTTTTACCACATTTGACGAATATATTTCAGAAACTATAATACCTTTTGTTATCAGCAAAGCAGCAATCTACAAACGGGTTGATATCGTGTTTGATGTTTATCTTAGAAACAGCATTAAAGCATCAATCAGAAGCAAGCGAGGATCCGGACAACAGGTGGCAGTTACAACTAGTACGCAAATTCCTCAAAACTGGTCTGAATTTCTGAGGAACGATAAAAACAAAACCGCATTGTTTGCTTTAGTCCAAAAACATGTGGTTACTGCGGTTGATCCTCATTTGGCCAGTGTTGTTGTTACATCATTTGATACAGTACTAAGCAATGACACCTTCGATCTGTCAGATATTTCCCATGCGATCATGAGGAAGCAGACACTCGAATGTTTCTTCATGTCAAACATGCTAAATCGGAATCAATAATTAGGACTGTAGATACCGATGTTGTGGTGATTGCAATTTATTGTTTCCTCAGTTTGGGAATCAACCGTTTATGGATCGAGTTCGGAATTGGGGATAAAACCAGATTTATTGCAATTCATGAAATAGTATCTTCTTTGCCTCAAACTTTGTGTGCTTCTCTTCCTTTCTTCCACGCATTTACCGGATGCGATACAGTTTCTTCCTTTTTTGGGTTTGGTAAAAAAAGGCATGGGATTGTTGGATGCTCAATCTTTCCAAATTTTGTGACTTATTTTCAAGTTTAGATTTTTCGAGTTTGCCATCATCTTTTAATGCATTGGAAATATTTGTGATTACCCTCTATTGCAAGAACTCGGATGCTCAAAATGTTGATGAATGCCGTTACAATATGTTTAGCAGTGGTTATCCTGTCGAGAAATTGCCACCAACATCTGCAGCTCTTGCAGAGCATACAAGAAGAGCAATGTACCAATCTGAAATATGGAAAAGCTGTCGTAGAAAATTCAAAATCGACCATCTCCTTTGGATTGGGGTTGGGCTTTTAATGACTCTGAAGGACTGATTCCATTTTGGTCCAGTGCTCAGTCAGCAGCATCAACTCACGAAATTATTCATCACTGTAACTGCAAATTCACATGTTGTTTTCGATGCTCGTGTAAAAAAAAGTATTTAAAATGCACCGGTCTTTGTTCGTGCAATTTCGAGACTTGTAAGTCTGAGAACATTTCGTCATCACAGCATCAAAGAGAGGACACTGCAAGAAATGTTTTTGACTTTCTAGAATCGTTAACGTGAAAACGTGATTAAATGATGCACGAGACTTTGCTACTTACATTAGCTCAGCTCAAAATATTCGTTTTTCATAACTGCCAAACTTGTTTGTCAATTAAGGCATGCCCTTATGAGACCTGCTATAATATTGCAAACAAAATCGCCACAGCAATGTAAAAACCTAAAGCAACGGTATTTCCATGACGTCATGATGACGTCAGCAGTGACGTAACAAGCTTCTCCAAAACAATTGGATGTTAAGTAGCAAGCAGTTTTATTACAGCAATTGAAATTCGTTAAAAACAACAAAAAACATAGCAAAAACAATGTAAAAATAATTCGATGACGTCATTTTGACGTCACCGAAAATGCCTAGCGATCTTTTATTTTTGTTTGCTCATATTATGCTACTATGCAACTTAAAAGTGGGCGAATAATCGATGTATAGGCATCAAAACGGGACAAGAAAGGCTGAAAATTGGATTTTGGGGAATTCCCCGATTTGGGGGTGATGACGTCACCCAAAAAATTGCGGCACCGACTAAAATTCAAATTGGGCCCACAAACTTTAAAAATATGCAAAAAAACAACGTGTAACACGCATAGCCTAAAGATTTCACTAAGGCCCCCGACTAGATTAGGATCCAACGGTTTATGATGGCGTAAACCAAGGATCATGTTTCCAATTAAAATTTTCCCAATATGACAGTTTTATAAAGTAAAAAAATAATACAAAGTACTTGAGTCAAAACACTGAAATCGATTTTGCTCTAACTCTAAGAATGCCACTTTAATTTTATTGCACTCCTCCTTTAATGCGACTACCGCTGCGGCGTAAGTGTACCACCAACTGCCGATATTTCAACCCAAACTGGCTTCATCGGAACAATTGCCTCAACTTTATGTAACCATGGTTCTGATTAAACAGCTGCAGTACATTGTGACGCCTTATCAGTCATTACCGGTACAGGCTGGATTGAAGCCAGAGTAACGAGCAGCGTTATTTTAAGAAAGAGCACGCAGTGATGACGTCAATATCATTCCACGCCTTCACATGTTTTAAAGGAAATGAGGATTTGAAACAAAACTTAAAGTGCGAAACATTTCTGCCCACAGATTGGAAAAAATAACACTAATTCTAACCTATCCGCATTATTCCACCCAAACATCGAAAACGATACAACGTCTAAATGTTGTGGCCCAGGAGCCCAGCGCACGATTCACTGTGCAAGAAGTCCCGCTTTGAACGCAGCAGCTTACTTTGCTTCTTTTGCAAACTTTATAAAGTATTTCATATACAGTGCGTTTTACGTTTCGCATTTTGTTATGGTACTACAAAATCTTGTATTAGTTAAAAAGCATCAAAATACACCACAATAAAATAAATAAAGCATCACTTTGAGCGCGCGAAGCTCCGTGGCTGGAAAGAAATTATTTTTGTCGTTTTCGTAACTGGTTACTTTTTGTAGATTTTTTAACACAAAATGCGGAAAACTCAGACAGTTTTATTACAAGGCAAAATACTTCCCACCACAACCTCGACATCGCACCATCTGACCATGCTGATTTGACTTGTGGATTTTGTTTCCTGGAAATAACCTGTTTCATAAAGTCTCACGATTTACAATTTATCGTGGTTAGAATTCCAAGTGCTCTTAATTAGTTTACACCGCGTGCGAGCTTGTCCCTCTTCTGTCTCCCTTTACGTGTCTATTTGTTTGTAGCTGCTCCGTAAAAGCAGCGATTGCGAAACCAAATTATTCATTCGGCTAAAAAATCTTTTGTTGTACTCATTGTTTTACGCCGAAGCATGTAACGAGTTAGCGGGGCCCATCTCCGCGTCATTGCACCCGGGAACACAGCTTCTTTCGAAGAAATGTCGCAGCGGTGGCGATCCTGACAACACTGTTTCCGATTTGTTGGCAACGCTGGCAACATTTGTTGGCAACTCTGTGTCCGATTTGACCGGCTCGAGATTTGAACACTGGATCTCTTGCTCCAGTCACAAAAAGCGTACACCAGTGTCATTACAGGCGTAGACCAACCCGTGAAGAAATTTCAACTTAGTATTTAACAATTTGCAGTAGGTGGTAACTTTTAATCTGAAATAATTACAGTATACAGCTTGTCGATTTTTTCAATTTCAAATACTTTCAAAGACTCAAATTCGGAAAAATTGATTCATGAAAGAAAAATTATTCTTTGTATGTCGTACCAGTAGGGCAAAAAAGAAATTAATAAAGTTAAAATTTTAGATTAAATCATGCATTATACAGTACTTGCTGTATTACGTAACGTGTAACCAGTGCACGAAGCTTGTAACGAGTTTGTGGGACCCAGCTCCGTGTTGTTGAACCAGCTGGCAACACAACTCCTTTTGAGGAAAGGTCGCTGCAGTGGTGAACCGGGACGGTTGGTAACCCTACTGGCAACATAACTCCTTTTAGGAAAGGTCGCTGCAGTGGTGAGCCGTCAGCAACATCATCTCATTTTGGATCCGGTGTTGTCCCCGTCGACAATATTGGCCGATATTGTATGGTCATTGTTTTCGCCAAACCTCGCCATTTTGTTCAATCACATGCATCCTCTTTCACCATTACATTTTTTTCACTTCATTCTTTATGCCGTTTTTTCCCCGTTTGTTTTGGTCTTTCTCTACTACCGCACACTTCAAATTTTAAAGCCTTCACTATTATATTTTCATCTTCTTTCCTCAAATCATGACTGTATCAACGCATCAGGCATACTTGCTTTAACCATCCACTCCAAAGATTCCTGCACACCCAACGTCTCCATCAACTCTGTGGTATTTCTTCGATTTATTAGCTTGTAGCTTCACACCACACATCGCTCGAATTATCGCTCTTTCTGTTCTTCTCGAAGTTGCCATTTCTTTTTCTCCCCAGTACCACGCTTCACTTCCATGCAACATAGCTGATCTTGCACAACTTTTGTGAACCTTCCCTTTTATCTTAATGAAAATCTTTTGCCTTTGAGTATTACTTCATTCAACTACTATCGGCCAGTTGGTTAAAAGGTAACGTGTTCGTCTCTGGAGCGGGAGGTCAGAGGTTCGAATCTCGATCCGGTCTAATCAAATATAGTGTTGCCAACGACCCGCCACCGCTGCGCAACTCTTCAAAAGAGGCTGAGTTCGCCTGGCGCAATGACGCGGAGATCGGCCCCGCAAACTCGTTACACGCTTCGCCGTAAAGTAGCGAGTACAATGAAAGAGTTGATCACCCAACCAATTCTTATTCTAGCTGTTACCTCTGTTTCACACCCACCATTTGCATGCAATCTGTCACCTAGATAAGAAAACATATAGTTTCCACGCCATTACACAGCAGTTCATCTGGTCCACTAGCGTACACAGGATTTTTGGAAGAAGGGGGCCACGAAATTTGAGAATAATGAAGACCAAAAAAATTCTCCACTCAGATTTAGTTCGCCTTTGGGCCCAAAATTAGGTGAAGACCAAAAAAAGGTCTTCATTCAGATTTACTCCGGTTCTGTGCTCAAACTTTCTGCCGAAGTCACCAAGGGAGGGGGGCATGCCACAATTTTGCATATAGTTAATGCTAATTATACTATCCTGGCAACCCAAAGGGGGGCCATAGCACCATGGACCCCCCCTAAATACGCCCCTGATTTGGTCCTTTCAAATTCTTTACCATGCCTCCACATTTTTTGCAAAATCTTTAGCCAAGTAAACTGTAATCATCTTATCCGTGCATCTTGCGTGGATCTACCATAGGTGGGAAAGTTAATGCCAACTGCTGTTAGCTTCGTTAATCATTAGTCCGTAAGCAAACTTCAAACTTCCGCTAAAATTCTTTCCGACTGTGTCCCATTTAACCAGCCGGAGATTTGAACCTCGGACCTCCGGCTCCATACACAAACTATAATGTCTTAACAGCGCACCGGAAACGTAGTAGCCCAAATTTTCTGCTTTATTCTGAGCATGCTGGAACTTACAACTTACTCGAATATAATTTCTGTAATTTCGGCAAATGTGAAAGCAGAAGTTGCAAAATTTATCTGGAAGAGGTTTGAAAAAATTAGCTGAAAGAGGTCTCGGAAGTGTGACACTTCAAAAGGAGCCATTAGCAATAAAAAATTGACTGCTTCCACAGCCCTGCCTACAAGTTCGAAGTTCCGAATCAGCCTGTTTCTACTCCTTGTAAAGCCAGGTTTTTTCATTTACCCGCTTTTAACCTAGTATCTGACAGAGCTGGGGACCGCAAATTTACACTCTTTTCCGCAACCCCAAAATAGCAATGGGTGGTCCGCAACTGCAAATGACTTTTTACTTCCGCAAACTTTGCTGTTATTTTTTCCCGGTTTGATAAATAGAGGATATCTATAGCCGGTACTTAAATCGTAGGGGAAACGCGTTCCCCCATCTAGAGTTAGCGTCCCTCCATCGAGATTTACCGTCCCCCCATCGAGATTTAGGTGTCCCCCCATCGAGATTTGAGCGTTGGATGATCCGTCGAAAAAGAGCCAGCCAGCATGAATAAATCCTACAAATTTCGGCCGAATATAGTACCAAATTGTGGGGAAAAGTTGATTTCGAGAAAAAAAACACTTCAATTTTCGGCGAAGACCTTTTTTTTTGTCTTCATTTAATTTCGGCGACGAAATTACGTTATCTGCACTAAAGTACTTTTACATGCCAAATGCGTTTGGTCAAGGTGTAAAAGCGTCCTCCCATGCAAAATTTTACAATTTAAGTACTGCCTATAGCAGTATAACAATGCTCCATTTCTTCCTGGTAGGCTAGACCTTCAATAAACATCAGTAAGTTTTCTTCGATTTATTTAATATCCTGTTTTTGTAAGTTATGATATACATGGAGCGCCGTCGCCAGAGCAAATGAAGTGAGGGGGCACTAGCCAAAAGTGGGGTCAATAAAATTTGCGAATAAAAATTGATCTTCAGATCTTGTACTGCTACAATTAAGCGCAATTTTAAAATAAGACCTGCAGCGTTTCTTAGCTCGTTTCGTCATAGTCGCTTGAAAAATCTATCTACCCAGACCTGCAACTAGGATTTTGCTAAAAAGGGTGAACCAAAGTAAATTTTTTTTTTGCTTAAAAACTGCCTGATTAGCTCACGCGCTGAACAAACTGATGCAACCCAAGGGTGTCACAGACGGGACATAGTCACTAAATATTTAGTGAAAAATTTTGCGAACCCGCTTTCAAAAACACAAATGTTTAGCCGCGAAATTGTATAAGTCTCTTGCAGTGGGAAACGGCAGCGAATTCAAATTCTAGGTGTTGATTTACGATATATTTGCATTCTAACCGTAACAAAGCTGAATTTATAGTAGCACTTCCTGTACTCTGGAGTTATTTCATCACAAGATGTTGGAAATACATTCCAAAATATTTAACATGGAGAAGTATACGGCCCGGTAACGAACTCTCCACGGACCGGCACCGGTTCGCGGCCAGGTGGTTGCCAACCCATGCTTTACATGTTTATAGGCTACTATTTACTGCTTTGAGTGAGGGAATATGGGAGGGGGAGGCGGTTCGTTGTGTATATCACTTCCTGATCCCTTCATTACTCATGACAATTTGCAGATCACAAAATAACTTAGTTCAAACGCGATAATTGCTAAGTTTTATTTTTTTTCCACTGTTCTGGTAAAAAAAATTTTTAAATTGTTTTAAAAGGTGTTTACTCTTTTTATACAGGCAAACCTTTGCAAAGATGAAAATGTGTGAGGTGTAAAAAGAGCAAGCCAAAAGTTCGGTTTCTTTGCTTGTTTTATTTCAGTTGCAACAAAATCCCGATTAATGGTAATATGAATTCTAACGCTTGAGCTTCTAGTCGAACTTTGGATAATAGTAGTCGTTCAAATTGCATACAACATAATCACCGGTGCAGACACCAGCGTACCGAGGGGGGAAGGCCAATGTGCCGTGGCTTTCCCCTCAGACCCTAAAAATAAAAAAAAGACAAAGCAAAACCAAGCAGTTTTAGGAGGAAGTACATTGTAACCGCGTAAATGCGAAAATAAATCGATCATTATTTTGGTTTGTCTTCTTCCTTTACAAATGACCTAGTTTTTTAATTCTGTAATGTTTTTGAAGCATGTTCATTTTACGATTTCATTCTTCTAATAAGTCTCGTAAAAGCATTATACTAAAACTTGCTTCCAGAAAGCACGAAAACACATATTTTTAGTGTATTTTGCAAAAATTTTCCGAGGTAAGCCCCGGATCACCCTAAATTGGGCTTGCCTTCGGCGTTCTCCATAAAGTTGATTTGTGACGTCACAGCGTGACGAAAGTTTGGGCCCCTCGGAAATTTTCGTCTCTGGGTGCAGATATTGAATTTGATTGAAAACTTGCTCTTATTGGGACTTCGCGCGCGCGTAGTTGGGATGTTTTTACTCTATGTTTTTACCCCTATGTTTTTACTCCTATGTTTTTACTCGGCCATTTTGATAGATGAGCTTTAAAATTTTTTTAATTTTATGATAAGTCAAAAACGGCAAAATGTAAAAAGCTGAAATTTGGACACAACATTGCAAGTTTACAAAGCATCATGCATGACAATTTTGGGGGTCGAAGATCACGTGATAATGATTTGGGAACCCTAAAACCGACAAAAAACGGCTATTTTTGAGCCGAAATTTTTTTATTTCGCTTTTAACAAAAAAACAGCTGAACGTGAAAAGTTGAAATTTGGACACAACATGGGTAGTGATAAACAGTGTATGCATACCAAGTTTGAGGGCTCCCAGTCACGTGACCGAAATTTCTGAGGCAGAAAACGGTCAAAAAGTGGTAAAGTTTGAAGTGGTATATCTCGGTAAGTAGTGATATTCTTTGAAAAATGTTTGTGGTTTTTGAAAACACTAATCAGTACCTTTATAATAGTTATGTTCATTTATTCCGTATTTGATATAATTTTTCCTTATTTTTGTCTTTTTCTTTTTTTTTTTTTTCTTTGTTTTTCTTCTATCACTATCTCCTATTAAACCACAAAACGCAGATAGATGATATCACGGAGTGGTATAGAGTTCAAAACAAACTGGTGTGTGTCTGAAAATGGGGGTGTTAAGAAAAAGTCTGAAAATCATTGCCACAACTGTCTTTCCTAAACCCTTACCGATATTTAATGCAAAAGTTATTTAATGAAACAAGATCATGGGCAACAGTTCTAACAACTCGAATAAATGTTTTAAACATGCATTGCAGGGTTGGGATTGCCATTCCGGTACCACTACATACTTGTGGCCTACTAGCCAACTATAGACCTGTTTAGGGCAATTTGGCAATAGGCCTATACATTATACCATACTTTATACCATTATACTCACTCAGTTGGTAACCTCCAACTATTTTCTCGATTTGTTTGTTTATTAGACAGCAGTTGCCAGTATCGAGTACCTAACGCTATGAGTCATATTATTGCACGTAATGAACAGCTTATGCTATTATCAACAGCATTATGCTAGCCTACCTTCTCCATCATTCCACTTCCAGTCAGCAGCATGACCAAAGAGTAAAGCGATGTTTTTTTATGACGGTCCTGCACGCATGATCTGGGGTTGCAAAATACAATTTAGTACGGTAATATTTTGGCACTACTGGATAAATGGACACTTTGAACAAAATTTCAAGTCATTGCACAAACACTACCAATACATATGTAACAGCATTTTCACCAGGCATATAAGTCAACATCTTACAATCATATTCTTGGTTCTGCAATCAATAACAGATAACATTAACATTACACCTAGGCTATCCTAGTAGTAGGTACCGTATGTGACAATACACCTACGTACATACCGATAGGCTATATTACCAAGATGTTTAGCCTATAGCCTGACAGCCAACTAAAAAGATTCATTTTTATTGACATTGTAATAGGCCACAAACTTTTCTAAGTCTGAAATACTTATTAAATATCGTAGGTTATCACATCCTAAAAACCAAGTTTATTCCGAATATTGCAGTAAAAAAGCAGTGGTTATTTTGCCTCTAGAGGCAAAACAGCCCAATGTTATTTTGCCATTTGGAGGCAAATGTAAGTGATTTGGCCCAGGTGGGAGGAAGTAAGGCACACTGCCCCCTGTAATATTTCAGCAGTAAAGGATAGTTTGCGCGCCCACTTAAAGAATAGTAGTTTTGAGTACCAGTCGCCATAAGATGTAGAAAAGTAACGTTAACTGTACAGTAGAACATAAATTCTTTTTCACTTCTAATTTTGGAAGCTATCAACTACATACCTGGTAATGTCAAATTTAAGTTCATAATGCGCCATTTTTTATTTTTGGTTCTTAAGTGAGTTTCATGGACTACGAATATTGTTGCAAGATGTTCATTGTAGCACAGCGATCATTTAAGAGTTGGAAAGCCTATACCTAGCTGACGAGAGATAAACAGTAGCTGTACAAAGCTGCTACACTTTGTGAGCGGGCTATCTTGGCAGACATGTGGTGCAGTTCATAGCGTCGTTCATTTACTTTTTCACTTCTGTTGGTGGCAGAGGTGAAGTCCTCGAGGGCGTCCTTAGCCTTAAGGACACATTTTGAAGCCCTTGGCCTTGAAGCCTACAAGCCCTCGAAAATGTCCTATCCTCGGCTCGAGGACAGCACTTTTTTGTTTCGTTAAAAATGAGCCATGGATATGACTTTTTTTACTTTACTTAGGAAATCGGCAAAAACCTCGCAGAAAATTTGGAAAGTTTTTTTTTCTGGAGGTCGCCTGAAAAAAATTTTGGGGAACTTCTTTGGGGGGGAGAACACTTGCGCCTTATGTACTTGGCCTTGGCCTCGAGAAGTCGGTCCTTAGCCTTGGCCTCAGATTTTTTTGTGTCCTTGGCCTCGAAGGTTGCGTACTCGACTCCACCTCTGCAAAATAGAGAAACAAGGTTTGGGCACCTTTTTTATTACCTTTAATTAAGTAGTTCTTATTTCTTCAATAAAACCGATTTCGAGCCGTAGTCCTATCTGTTTGGACGGGCTTGGCTATTTATGAATCAGATATTTGGTCCATGGTTTTCGAATTTTAGCATGTTCCACTTAAGTGATATCGAACATCGCTTTCTTTATTGTTTAAAAAAATATTGCAAAATAAGCATTGCGATGTTCGATTATCTCGATCCTAGTTTTGCAAGAAATTTTGAATTTAACCTTTTCTGTAGTCACAAAATTTCAAACGCAGGGTTGCCCCAATGGTAAGGAGCCAAACGCACTAAATCGATTTTCGCAAGAAAGGAAAGTAGTAAAACAAGGTTTGGGGCACCTCTTTATTACGTCTGTAGTTGTAGTTCTCATTTCTTCAATAAAACCAATCTAGAGCAGTATCTCTTTTTATGCAATTGGGTCGTTGTTTGAAAGTGTACTTAAGGTCTATTGTTCAATGAAGTTAGGCACTGTCGCGAAGTCCCCAGATATCGCTTGCGATGTCACATTCTAGTTTTAAATTTCATGTTTCTCTTTGGCGCTGAGCAGTCAGCATCAAACGGTAACTCAAAAATTGACAATTTGAGCTTTAGTCTTGGTTGTCGGTATGTAACGCACGTTCAATTAATGCTCACAGTTAAATCAGAAATTAGTTTCGACAATAGCCAGGTTGTTGGTGGCGCCAAAAATCTACAAGATCAATTTGCGGTAGTAATTTACCCGCCAAAAGTTTGTCAATGTGACAAACTTTGCTTGTGATTTATGGAGTAACGCCGTCAAGTGCTCAGAAATTTATGCCATTTTTCGAATAAAAAAATAGGCTTAGCATTTTGACGCATCATTTGCGTAATAAACAAACTTTGGAAAATGCATAGTGCTGTAGTGCTGTATTATGTGTACATCACCAAATATCACAAGATTATTCAGAATACAGAGATTTTTTCCAGGATTCCAAAGCGGGCAGTAATATTAATTCGCAAAAATCTTAGGAAATTTCTTGAGCGGCAACTCATGTAATCTAAAGTATGTATTCCAAAAACACGATTAACGAAACTAAAAACAAAAGAAGTAAAAAGATAAAATTAAGATTGAAACTGGTGGCAGGCCTGCAGCGTATTTATCTAGTAAATGAGCAGGGCATGTCATCGCAGTCATCTTGGGCAACCCTTTGCCACTTCAAAAATAAGTTTTCCTTTAGAAAAACTAGCCGTTACAAGTTTCTTGAAGTTAAGCCAACTCATTTTGTTGTAAGAATAGCAGCACCCTAGGAAAACAATCGTTCCTCTATCCACCCAAATCCTCTATTCTCAATACACATTGAATCGTAAAAACGTATTTATTTTGAAATTGCAAAGAATCGATGCCAGCAATGTTGTTGATTTGCGGGAGATTTCAGTTTTTTATTGCAAATGTTTGCGATCAGAAATCGATTCGCAAATCCGCAAACCAAAATCTTGAGTCCGCAATTTGCGGAAGTGCTCAGCTCTGGTATCTGCTGACAACGAACCGCAGAACAAGTCTTGACAAGCTTCGACCTAAAAAAATTGAACTTTCATTCAAATGATCGCAATCTGTACGCAAAAACATTTGATTTTGCCAAAAAATGATTCTCGATTTATTGAAACAGATTGGATTGTCAAGCTCTATCAGTTTAAGTCCCCACCAAATACAATAGAATATCGATTTTGCTAAGCATCTCGAAACTAATCAGTGGTCGAGTGGAAAGAGCGTCTGCTACTGAAATGGTAGACTCGGGTTCGATTTTCAGTCGGGTCAAACCAACGATTTTAAAACTTGGTATTTAGTTTCCCTGCTTGAACGTTTAGCTTTAAAAGGGACAGTGTGAAGCCTCCACCGTGTGTCGCTTACAGACGTGGCAGGTTGACTCGAAGTATGAAAGGATCTTTCGCAGTCTCCTAGCCTGGGAAACTTGGTGAATTAAATGTAATTACAACCAGAGCTGAGCACCCGCTACTTGAAACGTAGCGGCGCTGCCGCTATTTGGCAAAAAAAGCAGCGGCGCTGCCGCTTGTCGCTACCTACTGTAAATAAATAAATAGCGGCGCTGCCTCTACTTGCAACCAAACAGCGGCCGCTGCCGCTACTTTACAAAAATATCTAGCAAAATGAACGATGGCATTCAGGTATGGTACCCAACAGTGAAATTTGAACTTTATTTGCGAAAGTTACAATTCAAGTTTTTAGAGTATTGGTACTGGTTACAATCGGCATTTGCAAGCAGGCTTAAACGGTAAATAAGTAAGCAAATCACAATTCAGTAGGTTGTTGGCCTGCTCCTTTCGAAAAAACAAGCATTTCAGAGCGCTGGTTGGTCAAACCAGCGGTTTAGAAACTACTTGTTATCTGTGGAAGTTACAATAGAAAGTTAAATTCCTTGTCACATTTTCTACTCAAATAAAAGGCAATAAGAAATAGTTTAAATCACTTATACAAGGTAAGATTTTAACACGATGGCATACAGTATTCAGCTTCTGTACACTTCTGTCCCGGCTCTTTAAAGTATTCAATGTTTTTATCACACGCTCGGCCCTCAACCACTATAATAATTTCTTGTGTAGAGATACGACAGAAAAATTCATCAATAGACTGAGTTACGAACATTTCCAGGAATTTTGTAGAAATGGATTAACATCCCTGCGGTGATTTCATTAAACTGTGACAAAAAAGAAGATCGAGCGGTTGAGAACTGGTGTTTATGAAATCGGGAGGAGATACGTACGCAGTAATGACATTTTCTACAATGCGGGCAACATGCTACTCGCTGCTACATAGATACTAGGGTAGGTCGATTTTCGCTAGAGAATAACGTTATTTTGCAGTAGTTGCGTATTAACCTAAAAAAACTTTCTGCAAAATTTGAGCACTCCAAGTCAAGAAACGGCTTGCGGAAATGGTTTTTAATTTTTTTGCCCAAATTTGCTTTTTTATTACATTCCGCTAGACGGCGCACCATAATCCATTTACAAAATACATGATATTTTGCAAAAATAACCTTGAAAAAAGTTCTTACCATTTTTTTGCTTGCAAAAATAAATACAATGACGTAATTGCCAAGTCACAGCAACTGTTTACAATATTATGATGTATATAAAATTATATCCAAAACTCTCGAAAGTCTAGTTGTTTATTTGGGAGTAAAATATTATCCGCTTTCATATGCCCCATTTTACGACTATCGCGAACGACTAAATTCCACTTCAAAGCAGTTTGTAGTCTTTGTAGCCGACTAATAAAATGATAAAACAGAATTCGGTAGCAATCGATTAATCTTGCTTACGTGATCAATAAATTATTTCTCTTGTACAAAGTTTTATCGTTTCGGGCTGATAAGAGTCTACAAAATCTCCTGTGATCCAAGCTTAATTCGAAGTTATTTTTAGCAATAAAAGCAAAAAGAAGAACTATCTATGCCGAAAGCAAAAACACGACCGCTTACGAGACAAAAAAGTGACGCGAAATATGGTGGAGGACCCAGCGAGTTATCCCAAACCGAGCCAAGCTCCTACAAGCAGTTAATCCGTTCCTATAACCATTTAAAAAATACTGATCCTCAAAGCTGTGTTTCTCAATATTGTGCCAGCAGATAAAAGAAGATTTGATGAATATTTGGCAGTCAGTGAACCCGCGATTACATTTAATATCCACATTGTCAATCGAAAAAAAGATAAGAGGATTGCTGCAGTTGGTAAAAGATATCAATCAAAAACACAATAAAGCTGCTGCAAAACGAAATCTTGCTTAGAAATTAGACGGCCTTTTTGATATTGCTAGGTGCTCCTGTTCTTTGGAAGTGTTACCGTGTGATGGCAGAAGAATCAACTGTGATGTTGATAACTGCCAACAAGAGCACATCTTTTGCTCTTGCTCCCCAGCTCTTAAAGTTCCGATAGAAGATAGGGCATACTTGCGAGATTAACGTTTGAGAAAAGGCCCCAAAGGCTTGCTTCAAATGGCATCTGTGGACCGAGTTAGTGCAAAACGAGCTTTACGTTCATCGGGAAGTTTTCCGCGGTCAACTGTTAATTCTTCCTCTTTTCCTTGCATTTCAATCCATTCTTCCACAAACACTGACAGTGCTTCAGTACATTCAGAAGTAAGTTTTAATAAGCAGTATGTAACGATAACAGCTAGTGATACAACGATAATGCAATAGCATTAAAAATTTGTAAATCTTAACTCTGTTTGAAGGGATAACTTTTTATTGCCGGACAATCAATAACATTCGAAACACCGTATAGACGTAGGAATGTTTTAAATGTCATAACCGCTGCATTTATTTCTGCTCCATATCTGGTGTCGAATTAAAATCAACAATAAACCTAATTATCACATTATGCTTATTGTTATTGCTTGTACCGTCAAATTGTGCACTAATTATTATGGTCAGTACTGTAACTAGCCATGCACTAATTAATGTTAACCTTACGTTAACTTAATTATACTTAAACCGGCCGGTTGGTCGAGCAGTAACGCGTTCGTCTCTGGAGCGGGAAGTCCGAGGTTCAAATCTCGGGCCGGTCAAATCGGACACAGTGTTGCCAACGG
This sequence comes from Trididemnum nubilum, assembly GCA_963965965.1. Taxonomy (NCBI): domain Eukaryota; kingdom Metazoa; phylum Chordata; class Ascidiacea; order Aplousobranchia; family Didemnidae; genus Trididemnum; species Trididemnum nubilum. The sequence goes on from OZ014481.1 coordinate 41,864,821, forward strand.
CTCGCCACCGCTGCGACATTTCTTCGAAAGAAGCTGTGTTGCCCGGGTGCAATGACGCGTAGATGGGCCCCGCCAACTCGTTACACGCTTCGGCGTATTACAGCGAGTATAATGAAAGATTTGATTTGATACTTATGCTTAATAACTTATTTGTTTTAAGAGAGATACATGGTTACCAATCACATCAGCAGCTTCTAACCCTTATAACATCAGAAAACTAAACAGATTTGCAATGGAGTTAATTCGAAGTGACCTGTCTTCTTCTCTTGGAGCAGCTCTCGGAAATGCTTTGTATTTGACATCAAACATTTTTTTCGACCTCATGTTGATATAAACGAGATTTTAATAGACAAGTCAAAAATAGACAGAGCAAAATCTAAAGTTGAAGTGATTAGTGAAGTACAACAACTAGAAGGGAAAACTCAGGCAATCTGAGTCGGTGTTGATGGCAAGATAGATGAGAAAACTTTGGACTACTTTAACTAAGCATTTACGGATTTGATAACCGCAACAAATCTATTATGGCCAAAATCATGCTTCCAAAAGCTATGTTTGCCGAGAAATGCGTCCTATGTTTGCATCCAAAAGCTCCTACTCCCAAACATGCCATTCAATTTTGTAACTGAACCGATAACTTTCTCGTAACTTTGCAATTCCTTGTTATTAAAAAGCTGTTCAAGTGCTTGCTCAACGTCTTATGCAAGTTTACGCTTTGCTATATGACGTTAAGCAGGCTTTTTATGACGTCATTGCGAGTAAAAGAAAGTGCGCTTGGTTGCTATTTGGTGTGATACTACTACTGTATTTCTTGTCTTAGTTTATTTTAAATAGGTAAAATGGTATTCCAATAGCTGCGCTCGAAAGTGCCAACAAGCGGTTTTACAAAAAAATCACATTTGTACAAAAAAAATTAAACTAAAATCCGCAAGCCATTTTTAATGAAGAGCACTCAAAGTTAGCAGGAGTTCATTTTACACCAAAATGCAACTACTGCGAGATTGCGTCATTCAAAATTCGAAGAAAAGCAAAAATCGATCTACTCTGACAGATACATGTTAGGTAAGTGATTCACAATGCGATTTACGTTACACGTATTTTTTCTCGACATAACGAAATTATCTTTTAAACTTTATTTAAACTTTTTGTTTATCTCCTGGTTCGATTTATTAGTTCAATTTTCAGCCCACTATAAATTTAATTCTCAGTATTACTGTTCACTGTTGTAGCAAAATGTATTTTGCTATGCATTGATGTATGACTGTTCTTCTAGCAGTGCCCGAAGTATACTGTGGCCTGTGACCAGATAGCCAACAAATCATTTGTCCTCTCGATGCCAGAATTTTAGGGAAATATCGCAAAAAACCGTCTTTGCGATCTGCAAGTCATGCCCGGCGCCAGGATAGCGTGTCTGGGGGAGGGCACAAAAGCTTAATACAACGAATCCGAGAGTGTGGACCAAAAAAAAAGATCTTCATCTCAAAAAATGCGCAAATTTTCACGAATTTCGGGGTGAAACCATACAAAAAAGGGTCTTAGTTACAAAATCTGCAAAAAAACAGTTCTTGCTCACAAATTCTGGGATGATAACCGGTATCTTGGGAAAATCAGGCCTTAAACTGCACTTCAGTGGCACCGAGCTTGTTACTTTTTTGGGGGCACAATCCTCACTTAGGGGGCACAATTCTTGTTTGGGGGGCGCAAGCAGTGATTTGGGGGGTGCACGGCCCCGGAATTTCCCCCGTGGCGTCGGGCCTGCTGCAAGTTTATAGCAATTTATTGAACTGCAATTATCGCATCTTCGTTCAAAAGATACTGCTCGAAACCGGTTTTATCGAAATGAAAACTATTTCAGGTAGCAAAGAGGTACCCCAAACCAAGGGCGTACGCAGGGGGGGGGGGTTGGGGGTTCAAACCCCCCCCCCCATTGGTCTGTCGACTAAAATGCACAGTAAAGAAAATATCACGCTTTTAGCACTTCTAAGCCTGTTTTTTTGCAATGACATGAACTCTAACATGATTTAACGCAACGTTTGAAGCATTTAGAGTTTCTTAGGGGAGGGGGGAGTTAATTTGTCAAAGATATGGTTTATAAATCAATAACAACTTCAAAAAATTGCCAAAATTAGCAAATTTAACCGCTAAAAATCCTTAACATTGGCTTCATCAAAAATATGGAGATGGGGTTTCAGTATTAGTTAATTATTAATCCAATCAAATCTCGTTCCATTCGCCCCCCTCCACCCTCCCTTTCTCCAACTGTTTCACTCGATAAACTACAGAATATAAATGCTCGTGAGTTTTTCAAATTATGATTTTATGATTTACCGGCTTGTAGCCTAAATTAGAGGACTGAAATGTTACCATTAGCCACCGCCCACGTAGCTCACTTATGGGCAAAGGCATACACAGAGAGTGGGGGTTTAAACCATCTTCCCTATTGATCCGACGTATATCATTCAAAATATCGCCTTATTGCGCAAAACAAACAAGCTTCTTCTTTACTCTCATATTAACCCATTAAAGCCCAGTGGCAACATTTGTTGTCAGTTGTTCGATTGTTGCATTTATTCTAGTTTCTTGTTTTATAAACAATAAAACTATAATTAGGGGTTATGATTATATAGTGTGTGCATGCATTTACCTCGTGTACAAGTTTTATATCAACTGAATTAGTCTATTGATTTTTTTTTGAGGTGAAAGTTTAGGAAGCAGTCAAATTAGATTTTGAGAGGGATTGCAGAGATGTCAAGGTAAGTTAATGTATTTCTAATGGTTTTAATTCAATTAAAATTAGTTTCTAGTATATCTCAGAACATCTATTTTGACATGTATCATTATTGAATCAGGGTCACAAAAAATAATTGAGTTATTTCAATATCTGCCGCAGCGGCAACAAATGTTGCCACTGGGCTTTAATGAGGTCAAAATACGGTAATTTTAATGAACTTGATTTAGTGTTATCGAAAGGCATCTAGTTTCAAGATTGCTCTTTTGCTGTATTGTAAATGTGATGCGAGGGTAAAGTGAGTGGTTGGATGGGTAGGCAGATGGTTGGAAATCGGTAGGAGTAAAAGAGGATGCATAGGGAGGAGTTAGGAGTAGAGAGCTTCTGTGACCTTTCATAGGATCTTTGTATTGTAAAACAAAAAAAAAAGTTATTGAAACCCTTATTACAAGTTCATTTTTTAAATACTTAACAGTGTTTGATGTTATAGCGGATGCAATAAACGATATTGTATTTTTTAGATATACTTTGAACGAAGTTTTATCTGCGCTTGAGGAAAATGATCGAGAGTTTTCTAATCATTCTGAAGTAGCAGCGGAAATTACGATCTCGATTTTGCCACCAGAAGAAGAGGGAATAACGGACGAGGATTCGGATGGTTCAGATGATGAAATTACTGGTGATTTTACTCATTTACCTAGGAGAATTTTAAACTCAACTGCACATACATCTTCCGAAGTAGATATTGAATCCCAAAAACGGCCTCCGCTCCCTAAGCGAAAGAAAAAACGACAATGGAAAACAACTCCCCCCAAAACCCAAAAAGATCTTGATCTGCAACCAAAATTTGGTCCGAAAATTGAAGAGTTTTTAAACATGTCCATCAGTAGCCCAATGGATGCATTTTTGTATTTATTCAGTAGCGAATTGGTGGATCAAATTATTTTTCAGTCAAAGCTGTATGCAGAACCACGGGGACGATCTCAACCCTTTACTTTAAGTAAGGAAGAGTTTTTGACCTTTGTTGGAATACTTGTTTTGTCCGGCTATGCTCCTGTTCCATATCGGCGACTTTTCTGGTCCAATGCTCCTGATGTTCACAACGACTTGGTTGCTCAATCAATGCGGAGAAACAAATTTGAAGCAATTCTCCAAAATCTTCATTTTGCTGACAATACCAAAATTGATTCAGACCGCTATTACAAAATCAGACCCCTATTTACAGAATTGAACAAAAGTTTTAAACTGTTAGCTCCAACCCCAAGTCTCAGCATTGACGAATCCATGATCAAGTATTATGGAAAGCATAGTACCAAGCAATTTATAAGAGGAAAACCAATTCGATTTGGTTTTAAGTTGTTTTCAATGGCATCACCTGCTGGTTATTTGTATCATGCTGAGCCCTATTGTGGATCTGATACCCAACTGCATCATCCTTCTTTTGGTCTTGGTGGAAACGTTGTACTAACTCTTGCACAAGTCTGCGATGTACCAGAAGGCTCGAAGTTGTTTTTCGATAACTGGTTCACGTCGTTACAACTACTCGATGAACTTAAATCAGATGGAATCGGTGCAACTGGTACAATTAGAGCTGATAGATGTTGTGGTGCCCCACTAAAAGAAAAGAAAGAGTTACAACGTCTTGGTCGAGGATCAGCATCCTATGCCAGTGACGGCAGTAACGTGATTGTGAGATGGTATGACAACGCAGTTGTGTCTGTGGCGACAAACTATTTTGTCAATGACAGCATCAAAGCTGCCCCTAGATGGTCAAGAAAAGAACGAAAGAAAGTTCTTGTTTCCATGCCAGAGATGATTCACTCTTACAATCGCAATATGGGTGGCGTGGATTTGTTTGACCAGTTTATTGCCAACTACAGAATTAAAATCAGAAGCAAGAAATAGTGGTGGCCCTTTTTTTCCTGGTCAATCGACGCTTACACAGTGAACGGCTGGTTGCTATACCGAAGCATTAAAACTGGATCTCTTTCTTTGCTGAATTTTCGAAGAGAAGTTGCTCAACAACTTCTAAAGCAATTCGGAACTCCAAAGCGATTGTCAGGCAGACCTTCACTCTTGCCATGAGCTAAAAATGAAATTCGCTACGACAGAATTGACCATCGGCCGGAGCAACTACCTCCACGATATTATAGAAGCAAAGCGTGCGAAGGAAGATGCTCAATGAAATGTTCTAAATGTGATGTCCCTCTCCATGCTGCAGTTTGCTTCAAAGCATATCACGAGCCACATTAACTAAATTTAGTATCTGTGCTGTAGATGTACTGAGCATTTCAACCTACTTGGCTATATGAATTTGTATCTGCTGTAAGTTGAACTTTTCGCTAAATTCAGAATTGTCAAAACATATACCGGGTGTGTTTTTATATCGTCTTTGTTGGCTTAGCTATTTTGTAAAATGATCAATTGCCTGTAAGTGATCTCTAAAATTTTATGAAAATAGCCAATCCAACTTCAGAATGTCCCGAAGATATATTGATTTTGCACGTAAGAACCTAAACAATAACGACGTTTCACGTGAAACAGTGTTTTCCCTTTATCATTATGACATTATAGTAATGCTTCGGTCATCGAAAAGACACAGAGCTGGACCATACCACCAAGGGCAAAGAATTAATCAGTTGGTGTTACTTTATGTGCTGTACATTTATTCGAGATAGAACAAATTTGTCTAATAAAAGCAGATTTTGCTGTAAAATGACTCCATTATAGCCCAATGGCAACAATAGTTGCCAGTTAATTTAAGCAAGAAAAAAACAAAACTTTTTCAAAAAGTTTTCAAAATATGTTTTTTTAGTGCCAAATAGCCTAAAAATAATAAATAAAAAAAAAACTGACAAAAAAAAATTCGGGCTTTAATGGGTTAATACGAAATATTTAATTACAGTAAATAATTTTTTTGTTATTTAATGCAACATTGTAAGCGACTTATTGTAATACTGAAACTCTGGAATGTCGTGTTATGAGTCAGAGTAACTTTAAGTTGCGTAGGCGGGGGAAGGGGTTTATAGACCTCCCATTGGCCTGTCAACCAAAATGCGGAATAAAAAAGCAACACATTTTTAGCACTTCCGAGACTGTTTTTTGCGCTGGAATGGTCTAAAAAGTAATTTAAAGCATCTTTTGAAACGTAAATTTAGGGGGGGGGGCTAATTTTTTAAAAATAAAACCCACAAATTAATGAAAAGTTTGAAAAATGGCCAAAAACAAGCAATCAAATTTGATCGCTAGTGTAAAAATGCTAAACATAGGTTTCATCAGCAAACATATTATAAACTTAGGAATAGAATGGGAGCTCCTTAGTATTAGTTAATTACCAATCACTTGTCTCAAAAATTTTTCCGTTAGCCCCCCCCCCCCCCGCAATTATTTTTCTCTATAAAATATTGACGAAATAGATTGTGTGAGTTTTCTTGAACTACAGTATAGGATTTTATGATTTACCAGCATGTAAACAAGAGAGCTAAAATTTTACCATCAGCCACCTTCTACATAGCTCATTTATGCAAACACTTTAATCAGGTTTGCACTACCAATTTCTATGCCACGTTTTAAAAGCATTATTTTTTATCAATATAGCCCTAAAATTAAGTTACTTTTGAAAAAAAATGCAAAATTTTCAAGCGCTGGGGGCTCCGCCCCCAAACCCCCGTGCCTCCGGCGGCTGGGTGCTCTGCCCCCAGACCCCTTAAACACAGCCCCCTCAATTGCGAATTTCTGGCAACATGCCTACCACGCTTTGCCCCCTGTTTATAATCATAAGGGTTTTCGTAGCTTTTGTTTAGAACAATCTTTTCTTCATCATTCAGTTGCTAACCTTATGATGTTAACTGTAGATGTATGCTTAATGCCTAATTGTTTTTTGTTTGAAAAGTTTTACTTGCATTACGCACTGTGTGACTTTGACTCCATCTTGTTACATTACGCTAAGTTATTTATTCGCCAAAGTATAGACCGCGAAAAAATTTTTGATGTTACTTTTGAAACCCCCCCCATTGAAAAATCCTGCGTACGCCACTGCCCCAAACCCTTTTCTACAATTTCCTTTATTTGCGAAAATAAGATTTAATTCGTTCGACTCCGTACAATTGTCAACACTGCATACGCAATTTTGCGACATTACAAAAGGCACAAAATTGTAAAAATTCTTGCTAACTAGGAAACGCGAATATTAACTACTAGCAGTGAGTAGCCTAGCTATCACCAAATCTGAAACCTTGGCTATTGTCACTGGAACCTGTAATCCTATGCTACCAGTACTGATCTTACAGTACAGTTCGCCTTTCGTGATTTTACAAAATTGCGAAACGCAGGGTTGCCAATAGTACAAATCATAGATGGCACAAGGCCATTAATCGTTAATAATGAAGCTAACTTTTTCATTAACTCGGTAATCCGTTAAAAAGTTTTTTCATGTTAACGGACTAAATTAACTTCCGTTGAGTTCGGCCAACTTCCGTTAAAGTTTTTATCGCTAACATCTTGCACCATTCATTTATCGCACCGGTACAAACCAGTTTGCTCCGGTAACACTTGTTGCGTATTAGCACGAGTTTTATCGGAGGAAGGAGCTCTTTTTTGTGGCAAACAATAAGCTGCAGCCTCATAGGTCCATTAATTATCGCAGTTCGAAATTTCCAAAGATTTTCCGATCGCGGATTCGTTAGTGCATTTGAACTTATTTTCATCTTAAAATTAGATTAGACTGTTGAAAGTAACTTCCAAAACACAAAAAGGCCACCATAGCAATAAATATTTCCTTACAATTAGCTCAACAGCGTTAATATGTGTTCTAGAAGTGAGTAAATAAATAAAAATGTAAATTACACGCAAAATATTAACGAGTTCACGGACAGTATTAGCTTCAAAATAACGGAATAACGTTAACGGAGGTGTGAAGTTTGTTAACGGACTAGCGGTTAACGAAGCAAACGTTTTGCATTAACTTGCCCACCTATGGTACTAGTCAAACAGATTAAAATGTATTTTCGCGAATAAGAGGAATTCGGAATTGTGGAAAAACATTTGGGGCACCTCTTTATTATCTCAAGTAATTCTCGTTTCTCCAATAAAACCGATTTCAAACAGTATCTCTAGACAATAATAAAGAACGCATGCATCAAAATCAACTGTCTAGAAGAGAATGTCGGAAACCGACTGTCAAGTAGAATTAGCACTTACTACTCGCTTTCATAAAAAAATGATTAGTCTTGTTCTATGCGGAGTTTCAGTTGCTTGCAATTTTCTCAAAATGATAACAACTGATAAACTTTACCAACGCATTGATTTGTATGTTAATTTACACACAGAGTTTAATTTGGCCCGCTACCAGACCACATTATACGTTGAATTTTGGTAACTACGATAAAACTTGCCTTTATTAAGCAACGAAAAAACGTCACAAAGGTAGCATTGTTTGTTCTACTTAACTAAAATAATGTAAGAACAGAGCGAAAAAAGTCTTAGAAGTTTTTTAGCAGTAGCGGCAGAAAATTTGCTTAAAAAACAGCGCTGAAGGGCTGCCCCTTTCTTGACTAACAAAAACAGCGCGCTGCCGCATTTCGCTGGTGACAAAAAAAAGCAGCGGCGCTAGTAGCGAGCTGGTGAACAGCGCCGCTGTAACCATCACTGATTACAACTACAAAAAACAATACAAATCTTACGTAAGAAATTTAATGAAAAAATATTCGAAATGACAAAGTGAAAAAACAATGCATACAAAACCACTTAAAAATACGGCAGCATAAAAAATTAAATTATTACGAAGTTTAAGAATAAAAAGAAAGAAAACGTCAGAACAATACTAAGCGTTTTGTCATATGTTGCTTTAGAAGCACTGTGGTGCTAGACGAGAGCAAGACAATTAAGTTGCAGATACCGAAGGCCAACTGAGCGCACTGAAGAACAACCATCGCTTTCCACTGGCACTGTTCCAAACTTGTAAAACGAATCGTCTTCCATCCGAATATCCACTAAACATTCAGCCGTCAGTCTTGAATTGATTCGTTGCAAGTTGAAACGTCAAACTTAGTGACGTCACTTGACTGGTCGAGAGGCAACGAGTTCGTGTTTACAAGAGATCGAGTGGATTAAGCGTCTGCTACTGAAACGGGTTCGATTCCCAGTTGGGTCAAAGCGAACACTAAAAATCGGTATTCCTAGCTTTCTTGCTTTGACGTTCAGCAATATAAGGTGCAGTGTGCAGCCTCCACCGTGGGCTCTTTGGACACAATAATGTTTTGAGAAAATTTTCGCTAGCAGGTTAGTGAAGAAATTAGAAGGAACAGTGGTATGGCGCGACTTGGTAAATGGACTTCTAGAATGATTTCATCAAAAATAACACTGAGTACTAGTAGCTAAAACAACGCAAAGCATTTGAAAAAGCTTTATGGTTATTTACGTTTAACAATATTGTCAACCTTACTCGAAAAATGTTAAGGATTATTTTCAATGAAATGTTAAAGCATGTTCATAGATGCTGGCAATATAGGCACACTATGATTACAAATTTGGTATTCTGAGAAAATGACAAAATTTTGTCCCGAACACCCGATCGCGGGGAACTATGTTTGAAGGACAAAACCTACCGCACGATTTTTAAACTAACAATCCCATATCCATGTATCTCTGACACTCTGGTCCTCAAAAGGCCGTCACCTCTTGTAACTTCAACAAACGACCCTCCCAGTGACTCTTAAAAATGAATTACTTAGACCATTAGACCTTCAGACCATCAGGTCTTTAGACCATCGTCATTCTGTTTGAATGTCTTTCACGGGAGAACAAAAAAATTCAACGACTTACATAATGCTCGATCAACGCCAGCGAGCCAGGGTAGACTTTTCGCGACAACTCGACGTCGTACTAACATATGTTTCCATGGTAATGGTCGTCTGTTGATGTCGTTGAATAAAGCAGAGACTATTTGTTGAGCTGAAATTGTAAAAACTCTTTTAAAAGGGCATTCAAGTTAACATTTTCACTGTTGAACAAAATGTTGGGAAAAGCTTAGTATGCATTTTCACTAAACTGGAACTTTCTACGTCTTGCCGTTTTCAAGATATTACAGTTCAAAGTCAACAATTTTCCTCTTACTTCAGTGTTGCCATTTTGCTAGTATTGTGACAGAAGATAAACTTTTTAAAGTTGGCTTGAATTTACTGGAAAAGTAGCTAATTTACAATTTTGACCCTTTACTTTATTTTGACAACAACAGTGCCGAAAACACTAATATTGAGAGCTACAAACATAAGGTAACTTTTTGACATTTTGTTTGTAGTTGACAACTCAGGCAAAATTTCTAAGGGTAAAAAGCTTTTCCAACGAGAAATATTCACTTTCACATTTTGGGAACGGAAGGTCGTAGAAAGCTCAAATTTGGCCAAGTTAGACCTCAGATCTGTCAAAATGTTTCGAGAGAAAACCGAGCAAAAATTTGGTCACCCTAAATGCCTTTTTAAGAACTCTTAAACAATTGAGCACCAACAGTCCGCCAGAAGATATGATTCGCCTAGTAGGAAGACAGTTGTAGTTTGATAATGCATATTGCATATATATATATTAGGGTATGCACTTTTTTCACTTTTCTCTCTGATCGCTTAGTTTATATGATTTTGAGGGGACAAATCGACCCCAAACATCAATGCAAAAAAAATTTTTTCAAAATTTTGTCGTCTTGATACTTTGCAGGGGGGCAAAAATTTCTCGGGGGGGGGGGCGAAAACCCAAATTTCTCATATCTCAAAAAGTATAGCACTTAGAATCAAAATTTTTTCACCTATCGATTCAGCAACCCCGGTTTCCTATCTGTCCGTAATACATTATGTTGCGCTAACTCCTTTATTTTTTGAGTTATTTTTAAAAACAATGAATTTTGCCATGTTTGTCACCTTTTAATTGCATAACAAATTTATTTACTTGCCAATTTTCACATCATACGAAAAAGCACTGCACACTGAATAACTTATTCCTTGCTTCCATAATTTATGTATCCCAGTATCTTGCTATCCGTGCGATCCTTTTCCTCAAAAGTCTTGAAATCTCTCACTTTCCTGTCAGTAAGGCAATGAGACATACGACCGATGAATCGCTCACATGATCTGTTATGATTATCTACTGAATTCCAAAAATTTTTGTTTGGTACCAAAAGACATGGGGCAACTTTGCTGCGAGAGGTAAAGTATGATTTGAGAGGTACTCTCTTCCATGCAAGCTGTTGAATATCCACCTCATCAGAAAGATTTTGATGTGGATCTTCCAGATGCTTTGCTTGATATGCAGGGTTTTTTGAGTAGACGTTTAGAGCCACGTTGACTGGATTCATCCAGGAAGTAAAATGTTTTATAAACACTTTCTTTAAACTTTGGTCAACCAATATCTCATCTTTTTCACGATAGTCCAGAAGAAGGTCTCACAGAAACATCATATTGGTTGGGCCCTCTGGCACACGGGGGGGTTTAAGTGAATTCGTAAAAACATTGGCACATATACAGATACAATGTAAGAGACAATACGAAGCAAGTTCGTTTTCTGTACATCTGTCATGTCGTTTCCAAACAGTAAAAGTCTCATGTATCCATTAGCCGTAGTTGTCCATCTATACATACAAAAAAGGTTATATTTCTGATCGATGTCGTTTCGTGGACAGCCCCGTATATCATTTTTAAGCTGCTGGGCTGCCAATATCGACTTTGCTGCTTACCTGGCAAACGAAATAGTTTCTTGCTTGTACAAGAGAAATTTCTGAAATTTAACTGGCACTTCATTGGCAGTTAATGTACTTGCTAAAACCAATAGGCAAGCTTGATCATCTCTGAAATCTGCATCTAAATTAAAGAAATAAGTTTTTTTAGTAATTCTTGGCATTTGTTTATTAACACGCAGTACTAACCTTCAATTTCCGCATACCACGTAAGTGCACTTTTCAGACATTGGACTGCTCGTAGTGTGGTGGAAAGATCACTGCAATTAACCACATCAGTTAGACGTCCGGGCTTGAATAACTTAATCATGTTGTAAACAGAGTCTTGTCCCATACGATCCGGAGCAGCTGGCTTGCCTTCCACAGATTTTACCACATGATTAAACAATAGTTCATTTATATGAAATTGGCATTCTAGAATGTGAATTCCGTGGCCTACTTCTTGCTTAAAGTATGCAGCTAAGCGGTTGTTGATTCCTTTGTCTTTGCCCGTGTTCAAGCTGGTTGTGTCGGACATGACGGAAAAGACTTTCTTCAGATGTGTTACATCGATGAAGTTGATAATAGCAGAAAATACAACATCAGCTGTAACGGACTCGCTTTCTTCAAATGATCTCAAACGGAAAACATCTTCGTATCTAAAAGAGATATTGTTAAATATCCTTACTACTATCCAGCAACCTTTATTTGCTGTTTCCGTACCTTTTATTTTTGTTTTCATCGTAGTATTGTGCCACAAAAAGAAAGCGTTCCCTTCTATTAACTTTCTTTCCATCGTACAGTAGTTGGAAACCAGAAGTTGTCCTGAGCCGATTTTCAATCTCTTTAATGGTTTGGGCTCTAAAATAGCGAAGTTCAGTATTACTTCCATCCAAAGAAAAGAGCGGTTGGTTGAAGGTTTAACATTAAAATTCAATATTACTGTAATGTGACTCACCTGTTCCTAAGCCTCGCTTTGTAGACTCCAGATGAACTAACCTTTCGGTTGCTTGCATCGATAGCATGCAGCGTATTATTGACAACAATTTGTTGTTGCCTAATGTTTACACCCATCCGGTCTGCGTCGATACAATTGTCATGCGTCATAATTTTGGAGTACTTGCATTTAACTTTAGTGGGAGGTTCAAATAAGTCTTGATTTTCATCGGAACTATCTGAAATGATCAGAGCATGCTGATCAGTATGTGGTCTCAGTCGGGTGGGCAAAATGTTAGAGTCATCTGCAACAAAAGCATGATATTAGTAGTTAATCACATGCCATTGAAAAACTACACCCCTCAGCCTTATAGCTACCTTGTGCATTTGATGAATCGGCTTGTGAAGAACAAGGCATATCTGAGGATTTGTCTCGTTTCCTTTTGGCATTGGCTCTAGCAACAACATTCTTCTTTGTAGTGGCTGCATCCACAGTGCCGATATACATTTGTCTTTCTTTCCGTTGATCCAACAGAAATGGGTATTCTGGAGATAAAAATTGCGTTAGGATTAGGAACTATCCTAATATCGTACGACGCAATATCAAAAAATTATAACTTTTACAGATGCGAACATAGACCCGTCCATGATCGCATTATATTTCCTTTTATTTCGCCCCCCCTCCCCCATATGACGTATTATATCCAGTTATGAATTGCTTAGATTGTTTCAACTTAAGTTTACTAAACATCACTTCTCCAAAGGCTCGCTTATGTATTTAAACCAGGGACCCGTTGATGGGCTTTTGTGAATTTTTCATACCCCTCCAACAGTTAGTCACATTACGAAGGCCCTAACACCCTCCGATTTGATACCGGACCTCGTCCCTGCTTTAGCGCTTCATATTCAGGTGAAGAACCGCCAAGGCCTAATTTAAACGACTTCCCATAACATTTGAAACCATTAATGTAATTTTACTTGCTATGTTCTCAAACACATCTTACCTTGAACAGGAATTTGGCTTTGGCGCGGGCATTTGCAGCACACTTTTCCATACTTCTCCACAATTTCAACATGATTGCATTTGCAAGCGCTCACATCAAACAGGTTTTCAAACTGTAGTTCGTTAGACTCCGTCCTTCTTGCTTTCATTACAGCGTACTTTTTTAAAACATTTCTTAATTTGGTTTCCATTGATTTTCTTCCTATTGTTGGAAGACTACTTTTTTCCCATATGGCTTCGATTTTGTCGACTACCACATCCTTACATACAATGAACTCCGGTCTTTTATGCAAATATTTTTCGGTGCTGCATATTAGACTGTTTCTGACGAAGAAATAGTGCCCAATTACATCTTTTACTGTTGGCAAAACGTTACCTTTTATTTCTGCTGCAAATTTGCACTCGTCCATTGCCTGATCATTTACGCTCCTACTTCTCAATTAAACCCCACTTCTAACACTTTCTCTAAAAGGCCCAACCCCTGATAACTGAAGCACGAAATTGGAGCAGTGGGGGGCACTGTGATATCACAGCAATACCATGCAGCCAGAGCATGCACTGGTTCTGACAAACGCAATTTCGGTGCATGCAATAGATAATGTACATGATGGGACCAACTCACCCTATGGAGTACGTGTAATATGGTTTTGCTAAATAACTTAAAAAATAAAGGAGTTAGCGCAACATAATGTATTACGGACAGATAGGAAACCGGGGTTGCTGAATCGATAGGTGAAAAAATTTTGATTCTAAGTGCTATACTTTTCGAGATATGAGAAATTTGGGTTTTTGCCCCCCCGAGAAATTTTTGCCCCCCTGCAAAGTATCAAGACGACAAAATTTTGAAAAATTTTTTTTGCATTGATGTTTGGGGTCGATTTGTCCCCTCAAAATCATATAAACTAAGCGATCAGAGAGAAAAGTGAAAAAAGTGCACACCCTAATATATATCCTCCTCACTCCGGACAACGTCAGGCGCTAACTATTGGGCGATCCCGCACACTTTTCATTGCGGTGACTACTTCGTGGTTGGAGGACTCCGCACCTGCTTAGAAGTTTTCAGTGACTCAATGTTCCTGTGAATTTCTTCGAATTCTTGTCCACTGAATTTGCTGCTTGTTGGAAGCCACCCAGCACAGATAATCGTCGTAAAGCGTCTTATCCAAGGACGCTGTCTAGAGCAGGACGTTTTGACGCTGAGACGACGCAGGCCTGTTTTGAGTGAGAGTCGAACCCAGGTCATGTTATCATTGTCGTCGTAAAAACGACACCTTTACCCTCTCAGCCGCGTAGCGACCAAATATTTCCAACCAGGGGCCGCAAACCGAACTTGACTTATTTGAGCATCACAGAAATTCAAAGTATAAAACGAGACTTTTGATTTTAAAAACAAGATGCTTTAGCAAGCGAAGAGAAAGCCTATTTAACCATGTTGATCTGATCATCATCAAACTATTGACATCATTACGCATATTTAAAAATTAATGATTAAAACTACTTGATTTTTCTCCCGAATTTGCTCGAGAGGGTAATACTTACTGGTGAAAATGGTAACTCTGGCAAATGCGCAAACTACTATAAGTTAGTGATTACTAACTAAAGTAGCTTTTACCGATCACGCGTATTTGCGCTACGGAAATACGCTCTTTATTTGACTGCATACATTTTGCTTTTTTTCTTTTTTAACATTTACATTAAAAAAGATATCATATTTCCGCTTAAAAATACGCGTGATCGGTAAAAGCCGCTTAAATAACCAAGTAGACAAGAGAATTACATTTGACTCGCATACATTTTGCATACATTTACAGAAATACGTTTATCATTTGACTGCATACATTTTGCTTTTTTTCTTTTGTAACATTTACATCAAAAAAGATATTATACTTCCGCTTAAAAATACGCGTAATCGGTAAAAGCGGCTTAAATAACCAAGTAGACAAGAGAATTACAGCAGTTGTTTTTAACTCACCGAAACGATCCGATTCAGCTTCTTGATGAGATGGCAACAACTCTTTCCCATCGTGCAGAGAATAATCGTAACTAAAAATATGACCAGAGCTGGGCGTGGAGCTCATTTGGTCGAAAGCCGGAATGGTGACGTATTTTGATTGCAGTTGTTGGCTCCCAGTTTCACATTTGAACTGGCAATGCGTCGAATTGTCCCTTCAAAGACTCTTTTTTACGTTTGTTTATCCATTCAATTCAAAGTGTGCCAACTTCGGTGGCTCATTGTGACAACTGAGTGGCTCATTGTGACAACATGCTTGTGGGACCAAACACGCAAGCTTGTCCATTGGAATGGGATTCCCATGGGAAATGTCCCATGAGATGGGATGGGACAGCACGCAATGCATTTCCCATGGGACAGTACTATATAACTGAATTATCACTATCAGAAACAGTTGATAAGCAGGAAATTAATAATTTTCTGAATGAGAACAGTGACTCGGAATATGAGTGCCAGAATGATAATGAATTGCGAACTATTCTGAACTTTAAAAGTTAACAAAGTCAATGAATTTTGTTTCGTATTTCTTTTTGAACTCGTAGTCCTATCTAGTACACATTATTTTTAAATTTTCATAAATTTATTAACTTATATTAAATTGTATTTTGATGGGAATCCCATGGGATGGGATGTACAGAAAAACGTCCTATGGAAAAGCCTGCAAATACAAGTGCTTAGTCTGGAGATGGTTGGACAAAATGTCTGTTTCACGCAGAAATGCACATGATATGCTAAGAGAGGTAATTGTTTAACTGCTTACAAGCGCGTAAACAAATAATTGCGATGAAGCATTAAATTGCGGGGGCGTGTTAAAGTATAATTTTAGGCCTATTTGGGTGCGAATTATTGCTTGAAAAATGTCGCGTATTTGTACTGATCTTGAACTGGGGCAGTGCAGAAAGCATACGCGCATATGGTCCAACTGATTCATAGGCGATTGAAACGGGTGTAGAGAAAATACAACAACCACTGCACGACCACATTTAAGTACAAGATAAAATAAAAAGCTTCAACATTTAACAAACCTTTTCAAAAAACACTATCGCTTTCGTAAAAAAATCACTAACAGTATTTGTTGTTTTCAAGATCTTGATGTGTAGTACGTACCTTATAGTTTTGGAGCTGGTTCGCCGCGTAAGCCTTATCACATCGCTCCACTCTTCTGTCCCCACTTCGAGAAGCCGACAAAATTGAGCACAAGTGCTCGATGAAAAGTGAAGAGTCGCCTGGAAAACATTGGAAGTTTTTTTCACAAGCGAAGTGGCTGGGATTGCCTCATCTTCGCAATTTACTTTCTTTGGGGATAAGGCTCAAAGAAATAAACATTTCTAAGATACTGTTTCACTAGTCAACAAATTGTTGCCACTTGTTTCAAACATAAAAACAACTACTGAAAATGAGTAAATATTAAAATTGCCTTGTCATTACTAAGCAGGATACAAAAATGCAATTTTGTTTACAAAATCACAGCCAATGGAAAAACTCTTCAAGCTGGTTGAAATACCAAAGCCTCTACTACATCAAGTCACTCTTTAATTCAAATTCTCTGCAGTAGTAGCTGTATCAAGCGTCGAACGAAAAGTACGAAGTAGCGAAGAGTGATGTCACTCACGAGCGCGGACCCGTCGCTGATCCCACACCTCGCATGGAACACGTGACCTGATGACGAAGGCAGTTCCGAACAATAAACATCCGGGTCTGCAAAATAATCCGTTTTGCTGAAAATTATCTACATACATTTGGTTCATTGAAGCAGAGAAACAAAAAGTGGGAGGTGGAGAAACGCCCTCCATGTGACGGCTAGTGCTTTTGCCTAAGAAGCTAATATTTTCCTAAATGCCAGACCAGAAATAGCCGTTCAACCGAAAATTTTCAGAAAAAATAAAATCCACCGAGTAGAATTTGTTTTCTTCCGCGAAATTAAAAGTACTGTCGCATTGCAATGAAGCTTCCAAAGTTTCAACAATGCGCTTCGCTCATGCGCGACTAAAATTGGAATCATGTCGACTGGATTTCACCGCCAATCGTCATTCAACATGCAAATCAGCAGAAAAATCACCAGCTCAAAGTAAAACAAATATGAATTAGGGCTTAGATGTTTCAAAACTAACCGAAAACTGGCAGTGCAGTATTTTTGCAAAATACGGTGTTCTAAAAAAATTGATCTAATGTCTTGCAATTTTTGATATAACGATCAATGTGGTTTTGTTGTAGATTATTTGACATTTGCAACACTCATAACACATATGTAAGTGGAATGCAAAACTTTGTTTAAACATACCTAAAGAAAGACCATTATCTTCAATTGATAAATGCATGCTGAAAACGCGTGTGATGTAAGCCTAAACCAAAACACAAGATTAAGTTGAACAGAAACAACACCATCCTAATTCATTATGCAAACCATAATACAACACAGTACATGTCGGGTAGTAAGGAAGTACACTCGCACAGTGTGCACAGGCCTGTAACATCTTGGAGCATACGAGCAATTTTGGAATTGAATCGAAGCATTTAGGTCAAATAATGCGGAAGTGTTTTCAGGTAATGGAATAGGGAACGAATACTTGCAATTGGAACCCACAGAAAGCAGTAAGCTATCCGTGTATTAACCGCGGTGAAAAACCACCACATTACATCCTCATAAAAACCATTATTCGTGAATGTGGCGAGACCTGGCAGAGTGGTGGTTCTGCGGTTTGGCAACATTAATTCCCGTTCGAAACTAAGCTACGGATAACTATACAAGGTATACATAGTTAAATATGTTTTTAAAAATACAGTATTGTGCAAGTATGAGATGCGACAGTACCTGTATTCGAAAAATTCTACAATCATCATAGGGAATTTCTTTCATGCAAGAACGAAGGAAGAATCCTGAATGGGCACAAAAACGAAAATTTACCTTTGAAAAGAACTGGTTAGAATAATCAATGGGAATTTTCCAAAGTATCAAGTAGTAAACAGAACACTTGTTCAAATTCTGAGCGGCCAAATTTCAACCAAATACTCGCCTTCGCCGCGACGATTTCGTTTAAAGCTTTGCAGTCCAAGGTCTATGACGCGGTATGGAGCCCGCAGATGCGAATTATGATGTGCGTATTTGTAAGTGTGATTGGACTTTTTGGTTTACTCTATGAGCAATACTAAGATTGGTTGACTAATTCTGATTGGTCGTTGTAATTACGAATTAAACAACAACACTCAAAGTTGCTCATAATTTTCATCTTCCTGAACGGGTTTTTACAAAAGAATATTTTGACGTTCTAGATTTTCGACAATTATTGTCTTTCTAAAAAATTTAAACTTTCTACGATCTATTGTTCTTGAGACAACCAATATTGTCTATCCAAAGTTGGGAAAATCTTATTCGTAAAATTTATGGTGATTTTTTACTCGACAATAACGTACTGGGTAAAGTAGAAGCTGGAAAATCTTCGTACAAAAGCACTGGTATCACATCGCTTTCCTCGTGCCGACTCAAATCATGAACAACATGGAACGATGTCGGGATATACTTGCAGTAAACATCTCCCTGACAATAATACGTTTTGTTGTCGTTGCAAGTCAACACTCGATATACCTTCACTAGGTTTTGTGGCGCATAAAGTTTTCAAAATAATATTCATTTACATACAAGAAGTGTAGAATGATGACGTCGTAATCGTAACACCGCGAAAAACTTCGATTTAACGTCAGAAAGTTAGCTTAAAATAATCACGTGGCAAAAGTTTAAACCATACTCTGTTCATGTCAATGCATTTCTTAGCTTACCCTGTACCTCCCCACCTTCTTCCAAAAAATGGGAACATCACCGACAAACTCGCGGAGGACCAGCCGTCGTTCCATATTCCTCAGCCTGGGTCCGAGTTTGTTCTCACGGCTGCAGGTCTAATCAGGCTGTTCTTATATAAACTTTGTTTTCGACGTCTATCCGAGGCTACCCAGCTGCATGTGTTTGGGTGCATTTAAAATACTGATTGTTTTTTGAAATGAAGCATTAATTAGCCAGTGTGTGCTGAGTGTGACTAATATTGAACTGAAGCTTCGAAGGCCTCAGACAAAACATTTTAGGTTCTTTTGTCCTTTAGTATTTTTAAAATAGCAAAAACCTGTAAGGAGAGCTTGCATTTGACTCGATAGAAGGTCACGTGAGCACCGGGAACCAATCCAATCAAACTGAACTGACAATTCGCGCGCAGCTGGAACTTGATTGCAATCCTGAAACTTTATTTTACCATAGTAAGCCGGATAGTTTAACTAAAAGGTACCATTTCGGATCAAAAAAAAAAACTGTTTCATTGCTCGCAAACAAAACTTGTAAACTTTTGGGATTTTCTCAACCAATGCTATTTTTATAATCAATTGACATCAATATTTTGATAACAATTTCTATTCGTTATAATTGAAGTTTAGAAAACGTTTAAACTCTAAACAAAAATTCTGATAATCAATTTTAAAAATAAAGTCTAGAGCAACGTACTTGTCATCAGACACCAGTGTAAATCTGGTGTAATGGAACTGTGGTTGGTGCAACGATGAATTCTTCATCTCGAACCTCTCCGCTATCTTCCCACTGACAGCAACTAACTGTGGTAAGGGGGTAGGTGGCCTGGACACCAAGTCAAAGACGGGAAATTGCTGAAAGCAAGGTTAAAGACTAATAAGAATTTTGAATGAAGTGTGGTTTGATTTTCGGCGCAAGTGAAATTTGATTTTAAGAGATGACAAAATCTGGTTTAAATAGTTAAATTATTCCTGAAGTGAAATAGGCAGAACTAATTTAATAGTTCACAGAGACATCACGTCTTACAATCCTACTTCATTTGACCACACCTTAATGCTGTCTCCGCGTCGAAATGGGTAATCATTTCAACCCCTAGTGACGCAGGTGAGGCGGAGCCCCCTATCGCGGGAGCATTTCCGTGTTTCGAAGTCATTTGACTTCATCATCAGTGTGAAGAGGAGTCGACACAATGCAAAGAATTTTGATCCCTGAATTAGGCTAACTCAACCGGTAAATTTGAATAACCAAGCTATCGGTATAGGCTAACGTCTTCATCTTGTAACTTCGGCTGCTAAAAAGGCAGACCCAATTTTTTTTTCCCCACGTACTGCTCTGGACTCGAGTTTCGCGTAATACCAACGCTCATCGGCAGAGCTGACGTTCAAACCGAAATTCAAAAACTAAACTAAGCTTGTCTGCAAACCGAAATTCAAAAACTTAACTAAGCTTGCCTGTAAACCGAAATTCAAAATCTGAGTAAACTAGCCCATAAAGTTAAAATCAAAATAGGATTGTGAAACATAATCGCAATTGTGACCAAGGTAACCCGGAAAAAAAAATTAGCTTTGGACAGGGGACCAAGTGGGCTGATAGACAGGGATGAAAAATTAATTACATAAAATGGGCAAGGGGACCAAGTGGATAAGGGGGTCGGAGAGTTAAAGGACAAAGATCAACAATTCACCCAGTGCGAATACAATATTTTTTATAGTTAAAATAGATGTTAGGGTATAAATAGATTTTATACCCTGGTTTAAATAGATGTTAGGGTAATTTTGTGAGATTAACAAACATAAATGCGATGATTTTGCTTTACAGCCTCCTACCTGATCTGCTCCATGATAATAATGAGTTGATTTCCAAAATTCCATGGCTTCTTCACTAAAAGACTTCACCTCATCTTTATTAAAGTGCTGAGCGTCGCTCAACTTCTGAAAAAATTTACAAAACATTACTAATTGGTTTAATGGGTATTGGTTATACATCGGACGGCTCAACAAAAGTTGCTACTTTCAAAGTTTTAATTCCCTCAACAGCTTGCCGACCTCTCAATTGAAAGTTTGTGCTTTGTACATCTTTTAAACTACTTTAATAGTGTTTCTTATAATTGGCTAAAATCTTACCTCAGTAATAAAACATAAATGGTCACCATAAATGATTGTTTATCTTCACAGAAAAAGAAATATTTTATGGGGTACCTCAGGGCTCTACTTTAGGCCCCCTATTATTACTCTTATACGTAAACGATCTTTTTTCAGATATTGACCACCAAGCAATAATGTATGTGGATGATATGACCCCCCTACTCGTTCCAGGAGCAAGCAAAATTGAAGTAGCTCGAACTGCAAATAAAGTGCTGAATGCTGTAAGCAGCTGGTTAACTTCTCATAAGCTCACCCTTAATATGTCGAAAACAAAGTATATGATTTTCTCACCGCAACCTTATAACATACAAGACAAAATTGGGATGCGAATAAAGATTAAGGAATCTGTTGTAGACGAAGTAACAAACTTTAATTATTTGGGCCTTCATATTCAAAATAATTTCGGTTGGAAATCACGCATGCGAACAATAATCTCAAAATTACGTAATTGTTAAGGTATAATTTGTAGAATTCGATCGTCTACTAATGTTTCTTGTTTGCTTGGCACTAATGTGAATTATTGTTTATGAATTATTGTATTGTATTACTATTTGGCATGCTGGAAAAGCTGTGTTGCTTAATCAAATCCAAAATCAGTGCAATAAAATTTTTTATCGCGACAAATTTTCTAAAGTAGATGATGTGTATAGAAATTATCGTATACTTCAAGTTAATGATTTGTTTAAATTTCATGTTGCGTGTTTCGTGTATAAACATGTCAATAATCAGCTGCCTCCTTGTTTTGAAAATGTTCTTCTGAGAACTTGCAAAATTAGATCTCGTCAAACTAGACAATACAACAACTTATATCTGCCGCTATACAAAAAATCTGTTTGCCAACAAACTATCTTATTTTTTGGAGTCAAAATTTGTAATGATCCGCCTCAAACAATCAGAAGCATAAAAAGCTTCACAAAATTCAAAATCACGTTAAAAAAATATTACTAACAACAAACTTAAATCATTACATAGTAATTTAGCGTAGTAACTGACTATTGACAACTATGAGTTCTTGGTTCGTTTTCTTTCGTTTCACTGTTTTAAAGTAGGTTAGTTTTTCTTTTATCCTTCAGGGCTCTTGAATCACTCCAATGTTTTTGCATCTGACCAAAAGCCATCGTTCGACTTCGCTAGAGTCCTGGGTGCAATAATTTACAATTGCCGAGTCATAAGTTTTTTCATTTCTGTTTATTGCGCCCAAATACAATACAATACTTTCAATTGGTTTGCAATGAAAAAATTTAAAACTAATATGGAACAGTTTGAAATCAAAAACATAAATTGAAAATTGAATTGCAAAATTTGAACTCAAGCAAATATTCAAATGTTCAATTCGTTCATCGTTCTGTACTTGATCTAAAATTATTTTATGTGCATTTGAATATCTAAACATTAACATTTTAACATTAACATTTTAATTCTAATTGAAAAACGTCCCAGCTACATTTCTGGATGTAACAGATGAAGTTGAACAGCGAACAAACGAAACTGCAAAGAGCACAACAATCAAACAAAACTGCATAAGAAATCTTGAACCCTACCATCAAGATGAAATGAGCACAGTGTTCCTGTTCCCGTTAGAATTGAACTCGGTATTTTATTTTTGCAGATTTATCAGAGTCGTTTTCCCTAATCAAGCAAGCATACATTTTGATTTTGCATTGCTTAAAAAACCGGATATTGTTTTAACTCGACCTTTCAGTCCCAGTTTGATTTTATTTGATAAGTTGAATTTTGATTTACAAAAACTGTAAGATAAAAGTTAGTTTGTTAGTTTTCCAAATTACTTTCAAGAAAAGAATTCATTAACTAAAGAAGAAAGAAGAATCAAGAAAAAGGTTAATTTTGTGCTAATAATAGTAAGCCTTCGACGTTGGAGAATTGAATTTCTTTCCAACGCTACAAATCGGTGATGCCGACTTACAAATTGGCGAACGCTACACGAGATAGAACCAAGATCTTCTACCCACCACTGGGCAAAACTTCCAGGAAAATGAAGATAAAAAAAAGAGTTTACCTCAATTTTTCGCAGATTGCATTTGTCCAAATCAAAATTCCAAAAATCAAAGAAATCATCTTCCTTTTCTGTAACTAAAAACCAAGCAATATCAATAACCATTGCACCACAACAATATCAGCTTCACAGGTCACGTACTCCACGTCCTGTGTTCAAGAATTCGTTTCTTCGTAGGCTACGTGAAAGCGAATTCCGCCTTGCTGAACATTTTAGAGTTGCTCAGGGACGTCATTGAAGCCTTTAGTAGCATTCAATATTGAAAACTTCAAGGAATGGAACTACAAAGTTGTAGCATTAGGAAATCGATCCAAGCTGAGTGGGGCGCAGTAGTCATGTAGCATAAGGAAATTGATCCAAAATGACTGGCCCTGCAAAGCCTAATTGATGAGCGGATCATTCCATTATAATTCATCAAATGTCGTAAATTTTAAAAATTGTTCATATTTGCTTAATTTAAAATCTTTTGTCAATGAATCACACAACGCAGCAGGAATTTTTTTTCTATCTTTTTTGGTTTTGGAGTTATCGACTATCGAAATTTTGCACATTTGCCACTAGTGGCGCAAGCAGGCACACATACAAATATTTAAAAGTGGTTAGAAACCTCATTTCTTTACCGATTTTGCTCAACAAAATGTCAATTTATATGTTCTCGGGGCCCAGGAATTCAAAAATGCTGTAAAATTTGACGAAAAGTAACTAGATAATACAGAATTACGGTATTTTTGTGAAAATGCATTGTTCCGCTTCCGAGCCCCCCATTTCTTCATGATTCAACATTTTTTATTTTGCTCTGTATTAGCATGTAGTGTGAGTGATGCAAGTTCCTAAGATTAAAACATCGTTTCTGGAACTTTATTTAAAATGAATTTTTCACCACCAAATTACCCTCACATAATTTTGTCCTGAACTTGAATTTTAGCTAAAGGAAAATTGATTAAGGTTTATGCAGCATTTAGGTCCATATGAAACTAGACTAGTAGGTTAACATCAATTCCTAAGGTTTCAAGCAGTAAAGCATTTGAGTAAAATCTGCTATAAAGTAGGCTCTCACCTGTGTGGATAGATTTAATGAGCCGCCAACACCACATATGCTAACATTGATTGGGAAATGATACTCTTACTGTTGTTACTTCTAGTTTTGTTGCAAGTGCATTAGTTATTTTGTAAAAATTTATGGCATAAACCACTTGGTCAAGAAATTTGCCTCTAAAATGTTTGCTATGTTGCAGTTTAATTGAGGTGACATGAAATAGAATTAAAGGTAAAAGTAAGCCTAGTCACCTTCAACAAGATGATTGATAAACATTAACTGGTTAAAAGCAAATATAATAGACAGGAAAGTATAAAATTAAACTGCAGTGCAGTCAGTACCGAAGATTTGATTTATTGTCCTTAGAAAAACTATCTTTGAAAGTGGTTACACTTTTTAAGACCTTTTCTTGAACCTCACCTTATAATAACAGGTATGTTTTTCTTTCAAAATTTAAACCTTTGTAATTTTTCCAACAAAGCTGTTTTCTTTGAAAACCAAGCAATGAAACCACATTTTTTTAGCTAGATCAATTGAAATTCATATGATTAATGGCTTTAGCTTTCGAGAATTACATAAAACAAATTTAAAAGAAATTTGAAAATTTTATGACAATGCTTACACATGGCCATTGGTTCAAAAAAAATTGGATTTATTCAAAACAGCATCGTAAGAATTTTTGGTTCACTTTTAAACTAAACAATTTCAAAAGAGATATTATAATCTTGGGAACTTGTATCACCACACTATATGCTAACACAAAGCAAAATAAAAAATGTTGAATCAGGGAGGAAAGGGGGTTTGGAAGCAGAACAATGCATTTTCACAAAAATACCGTAATTCTGTATTATCTAGTTACTTTTCGTCAAATTTTACAGCATTTTTGAATTTCTTGGTCCTGAAAACATATAAATTGACATTTTGTTGAGCAAAATTGGTCAAGAAATGAGGTTTCCAACCACTTTTAATTATTTGTATGTGTGCGCGCTAGCGCCGCTAGTAGCAAATACGCATATTTTCAGCAGTCGATTACCCAAAAATTAAATGTGATAGGAAAAAAAATCCAATTGCATTGTGATTCATATAAAAAAAAATCCATTTAAGTATCAAAAAATAAAACAAAAGCAAAAGTTCAGCGTTTAAATTTTCATCTAAATTTGATCAATTATAATGGAATAGCCCGAGCCTTCAAATTTGGCGAAACAAATGTCTTAGGCATGCAATTGGTAGTTTTTTTGTCTGCTTTTACTAATGTCTTATGTGAATTTTGATGTTTGTTCGATTGCTTTTCTAATGTCCTTTTAAATGGAGTTCCATTTTCAATTTTTGTTTTGAAAACTTAATTCACGTCTACTACTAAAGCATGGTTTTTGATTAATCTCAAACACTATCAACTTTTGACGAAAACATACCACCTAAACAACTGCCAAAAAGTCACAGTCAAATGATGTTGATTTCAGTTCAACATCAGTTCGAGATTAACTTCGAAAAGAAGTCTCACTTATTGTAAGGCGAAAACGCCACAAAAGCAGTGCTGTACTACATTTAAAACAAATTTGCAACATTTTATTCACGCAGTTGTAACAGCTTGAAACAAGTCCACGCAAATCTTTTAAACATTTCTTTTTAACCTTGTTGAACTGCAACAATTTTCAGAAAAAAAAAACCACTTGGGTAAAATTAGAGTTCACTCTTCAACGAACAGAAAATGAAGGCTTCAACCTAAACGAACTTAAATTTTTTTAAACAAACTTAAATTTTTTTAAACGAACTTAAACCAAAACTTAAATCACACCAAAAATCTACTTAAGACAGTTGAACAGTGGGCTATTGGAAAAAGAAGTGTAAATTTCATTGCAACTCCAACCAGCCTAAACCGCAAGCCAACTTACTCTCCTCGAGCATTTCAACTTCAACCAGCATAGCTGGATGCAACAACGAAAATAAAGCGGCAGAGCGGTCAGCAAATTGCAGGTGGCATTCCGACAGTTTCATCATGGATTCGCTAGAATCGTTGCGCTGTATGGCTGTGATGCTGAATCCAAAACGACGGTCGACCAACTAAAAGATTTTCTATGTTAATTTAAGCTTAAGTAAAATGACCCAACGAAAATCTCTTAACAACTGCTGTGCCTTTCCACTTCTAAGAAAGACACCAAACAAAACAAAGTTTTGTTTAAATGCCTCTTTCTTGCGTTTGAGAACCCAAAATCGTCAGGCGGTGGTCGAGGATTGTCGAAGCCACTATGTAGAATCATGTGCACATCTGAAGAGTCGACAGACGTAACAAGTTGTAAAGATTTTAGAATTTCCACCAAACCTATTCATTAAAAACTGTTTGTATTGATGTTGTTATGTTTATGACGTATGTTTGGTGCAAGGATAGGTATGAGTAATTTGCTTTTTTTCGGATACATATTTCGTTGTTCACAGTGTACTTTCTGCGACGAATCGTGTTTTAAATGGGTGTTATTTCATTAAATTTTCATCCCTTATAGTGGATGAGCGTTGGGATTTTAATAGGTACATAGGAGCAATAGAAACATATTACTGGCTCCTACTATAGATGAAGTAATTAACACGTGAAATGATAGTAAAATTAGAGAAAAATGCATTACTTTGTTACTTAAAATGTTTCATATAGCTGAAATTTTGAAGCTGCTTCTCTATAGCATCACAATCTGATTATTATGAGATGTGCAAATAAAATTTGTATGTCTGCAAATCATTCTGAGATATATTTAACCTACCGTTAACAATGGACCTTTGTGAATAATAAACAAAAGATAATGATTCTTATGTTGTGGCTCGTCTGTTGGTTGAGTCATTGAAGTCGTATTCTAAAAATATTAAAAGTGCGGCAATAACCTTGATTATATCGAAATACAGAGTGCTCTTGTGCTATAAAAAAATGCAGAAATGTTTCTTTTCAGGCTTGCATGCTTCGATAACAAGTCATTGCAGAATTAGATCACTCCTTCACTTTTCCGGCTCACCTGAGAACGAAAAAAGTGTTGGATTTTAACCACTTAAGAAAATCTGGCAATTATCAACTTCTTACAGAGTAAGAATCGTTTGGAAGGCCAATAGTGACCCTGATGCATTGCGTATTTTGGAGGTAAAAGCAGCAACTACGGACAGACTGTTTGGTCCCAGAATTAATAAATAGAATCGTATTGCGTACTGTGGAAGAAAAAGCTACAATTACGACATATTATTAGGCCCCAGAATTAATAAATAGTAAAAAAAGACATATTACGGTGTTCCCCAAGAAAACAACTTCGTTCCAAACTGAGGAAGCCGAAAATTGGAAATGAAAGTTGAATTTATGTTAGTGCAGTAAGTGCACTGCATGCATGATTGCATATCAAGAAATAGTTTGTAAAAATCTCACCTTTTCCAAATTTCTTTTGCCAACAACCATCACATTATCAAGTCTTGGTTTCAATACCACTATGTTTTCGCTTCGCACAACAATGTAAACGATGTACCGGTATTGGAATGGACTGCAACACAAATGTAGTCATTTTTTGGAAGTGCTGTGCTGTTTTAACCAAAGTTTTTATTGTTGGCAGCTTACAGGCGATACTATGCGGTTAGCAGTTCAATAAATCAACATGTCGCTTATGATCGTTTGGATGCCCCAATGGCTACTATCGAAAATAGTTTGGAATGAAGCGAAAGTCATTATTTCAGTCAGATCTGAACTGACATCGCGGTAAACAGCAGGTTGCATTCAAACAAACTTACATCCGGGAAATCTGAGCTTAGTGGCTGAACAGCAATCCCACTCAGATTTGATGAACATGCAGGTGAATATTTTACTCGAACTTTTTTTGTTTAACACCGAGAAAAATAATGCTGCGCTTTCATTCGTTCGTATCAACCACTCTGCGCCTGTCCAAACCAAACCAACGTGGAGCACTTTTTCTATGCTCTGCTTCCAAGTCTTCTGTCACGCTGGACCACCACAACGCGTAGACTGCTTGGCCTCAGTGGGAACTTAGCGCAAAGTGTCTTTTTCAATGATGCAACGACGCATTGCCTGTTGGGGAATCAAACCAGGGGTCAGCAACCTTTTGATCACTGACCACACGCTTTACCACTGAGCTATTGCCGCAGCCATTTTTTTTGTTTTTTACAAAAAATGAATTGAATGGCGAAAGCTCGACTCAGCTCACCAATGATACGACGCAGCATTGAACGACAACGGAAAGTCAAGAAAATTCACGGCTTGCTTCTCCACGATTATTGAAAAGTCAGTGAGCCGCACCAAGCAACCAACATAATCACTGCCAGCAGAATATTTCCTGTGAAACCAAAAATTAATTTATTTCGATGACAATTCATATTTCGATAACTCACATTCACCTTCAAAAAATACACCCAACATCACAAAATGTTCATCGTTTGTATCCTTCCCATCTGCCATACACTAAATGCCAATTGGTTGGGCTAATAATTTTGTAAACTGTATAGAAAACAATGCTCGGTTATCAAGAATTGGACAACCCCGTTTCCTTCGCTTTTTCCAAGGTCACGTTGCAAAGACAGCGGTTCAAAACAGGTGACCAATAGGTACCCAAACTACCCATCACCAATGGCAGACTGTGAGGTAAATGGAATACATCCTTCGAATGTTGTGAAACTTCTCCACGACACGCTGGGGCTTTGTCACGTGGCATGCCATTCGTTGCGCTATGTTTTTACCCATAGGCAGGAAGCCAAGGCATGTTGCAAAGCCATCGGGTCAAAGCAGGTGACCAATACGTACCCAAACTACCCATCATCAATCGCAGGCTGTGAGATAATGAAATGAATATATCGTTTAAATGGTGAGAAAATGGCCACGCTTCTCCAGGACACCGCTGGGGCTTTGTCACGTGATAATCCATTCGTTGCGCTATGCTCTCCCCACAACCAGGAGCCCATCATCCAATACGTTCCTACCTGACCAGCGAGGATGTGAGGGCAACGCAATAGTATAAAACGGACGAGGTAATTACAAACGAGCCAACTGCAATCCAACGCATCGACGCACAGCTTGTTCTTACTTCCAAAATCCCAGGCTGTTTTCTGATGCTTTTTCGCTTTTTAAACGACTTGATAAAATCACACACTTTAATGAATTGCTGCCGTCAGAAAATCGAAGACATCCGGAAGTGGCAGATAGTAGCAACCCACAGCACAATGCATTTTCGTTCCAATCCTGAAACATATTTATTTATTTTTTTTGCATTGATCGCTACCGTAGTCTCAGCTTCAGAGATATGAGACAATATTATTGTTGTTGTACTGCATATTTATCCTCTTGTTACCGGGCAGCGTCAAACGCTACCTGTAGGACACTCTGCACACTTTGCATTGCATTGACTACTTCGTGATTGAAGAAATGCGCGCATGCTAAGAAGTTTCCACTGATCCAATGTTCCTGTGGATTTCTTCAAATTCTTGTCCATTGAATTTGCTGCTCGTAAGAAGCCACCAAGCAGAGATCGTAAAGCGTCTTATCCAAGGACGCAACAACGTGACCAGGGTGCGGGTTGAACCAAGACCTTGCGATCAGGATCGTCGTAAAAACGACGTCTCTACCTTTCCGGCCAACTGCCGACTAAAATAATCATCTTCTATAGCTTAAACACATTAAGCCAAATACTCTTTTGACTCATGTAGTATGCCACAGCGTGTAACGAGTTAGCAAGTACGAAACCTTACAACTTTAAGTGAAGTGTCCAATACATTAACGTAAAGCTGAACAGAGCAACTCACAAGGTCAAAGTGGGAAGGAACCAGCTCAGCGCAACGAAAACGAACGTGTTTCCACGTTCCTTTGAAATCACCGACCGCAAATTTGTCTTTAGCTTTGCGGAGAGCAGAGTTGCAAAGAGTCTGCAAAGTTAATTACATTAACGTTAACGCAAATAATTAAACTTTTATCGATTTATTGAGTGAATTTCGTTTAAATTAAAGTCAATGCAGAGTTCAAAATCGAGTTTGTCAGAAAGAGAAATAGCTCTTCAAAACCACGTAAAGCAACTGCGGCAGTCTTATTTCAAAATCTAAACCTATAGAAGCCGAATGGACAAAGTATCTGCCATTAAATTAAGAAAAGCGGGTTTGATTCAACTCAAAATATGGTACGAAATAGATATGAAGACCTCAAAGTTACTTTAAAGTTGTAGCAGAAGGCGACTTGGCATGAGAACCAACAGCCGGACTTCATTCTCTCCTGCTAAGACAACTTCCGAGTAAAGACGGAATTACACAGTTACTATACCTTTGACTAGAAACCAGAGAAACTTTTCGCGCATAATTTTCTAAAGAAAACTATTCTGACTAATTCATGAAGCATTCATGCGAAATTTAGGATGCTTTCAACAGGAAAGCTACGTTGCACATCATACAGATATCTTACCTGAACAGAAACACATTTAAAAGGCAGTTGGGGTCTGCTGAGAGACTTAAGAACGGAACAAGCGCATGAACTATCGTCGTTCTCTTCAATCTCTTGTTTGTCGTATTCAATCAAGTCTCGAGCCCATTTCAACCGCAATATATTTTCTGCAAACAACAGTCAAAATATGTAGAGCATAAGGGCTTAGATAGGTTTAAGGTGTTACATATTCAGGGTTCCCGCGCATTTGTCAACAAAAAATTCCCAACTTTTTCCATACCTAACCTTGTTCAAAACAAACTACGCTCTAGTCATCTGAAATACACAAAATTGCAGTTATTTTGACACAATCCAGAAACTACCTCTCAACAGAACTCAATTGTTACATGGATGAAGACGACTAAATAGCCTTAAGTAGTGAACATTTCCTAACTGCTAAGTGATTGTTCATGGTGTTTGGATTCGTACAAGATGGAGGCAATGCGACATAGTGTTTAGGCAACAGGCTCAATAGTCGCATCCAAGCGGCAGCTATATCCACTACTACAGGACTAGAATTAGCCATTTGGCATAATTAACCTCAAACAGTTTACTTGTTGTGGTCAAAACGTAGTATGAGGTATAAGCTACTCAGCACTACATGAGTAGGAGAGGTGCATGTTGCACTCGATTGAAGACAAAAAACATTTTGTGGGTAATGAATGGACTATTCTGAAATGCTTATAATTCTACAGTTTACAAAATAACAAGTACCTACACATGGGAGCCGGAAACGCGGCAGGGGGATGCAACTTCTGCCTTGCCTATTATTTCCTCCAATCAGGGGGAAAAAGGGGCTCGTCTTTGCCGATCTAAATTGGCTCTACATCTACAATACGATTACAAAAAAACCAGACGTGGACTTCTAACGATAAATTTTGAAATTCAAAATGTGTCCTTTTAACTTCTAAACTTCACTTTTTAAATTTTGCAACTCTAACAACAACAAAAAAACCTCCAACGCCTATGTATCTATGTAACAGTAATCAGCTTAAACATATTTCGCCACAACTTTCACTAACCAGTATGTCAGCTTATGTTATAAAGAACAGAAATTAATAATCAGTTGAATTCTCAACTTGTTTGTCTATCATCACATCTGACAACTTAAGAAGAGTATCCGCTATTCATTTTGTATACGGAATGACAATTTTACCAGAAAATTTATAATGAAGGAGAAAAATAGAGAACTGCAGCGCACCGTATCTTGTTTCGTTGATTGTAAATTTTCTGTGAAATAGGCGCTTCCTTTTGTATATCTGCAATGATCTAATATTTGATACTGCTCTCAACCATACATAGGACTAGTAAATTCTGCAGCCCCTATATTGAAAACCAACAATTGACTAATTTTGTCATATTATATTCCTAATTTTCAAATAATATTCTTCACCTGTGTTTTGCAGTTAACTCAAGAGCTACCCTTCTCTCATTTTTCTGCGGGTTACCTTAAACTGTTCATGTAAAAAATATGTAAAAAATCGAAGTACATCGCACTATTTCAATTACTTATACTAATTCACGTAGCATTCAATTATGTACATTAAAACTTGCTAATATTTTTTGAACACCAATCATGCTAACGAGTCTGTGTAACTTCGCAATCTTTGCTCAAAGCACTATTTGATTAGCGCGTAGGCTAGTAAATCTCTCAACTTAACTAAAAAACAAACACGGCCGAGGCAGGCAGCCTACTGTAGGCTATCGGCGCATTATTAACGTTCTTAGGTCAATAATCTCTGAACTTCATTCGGATGCAGCACCTGCTGAAATAGCCTTCTTCTGCTTTCAGCTAACCTTTTGCCTGATGTCTGCGTATACCATGCTATTCCTCCTTCAGTGCTAGAAGGCTACCGGTACTTGAATTTTTCCATTTGCTTAATTGCCTTTGGTGCAATAATAATCTTAACTACAGCATAAAAATATTCTTAAATTAAAGTTTTGTTGAACCGTATTGTGACGAAATAAATCGGCAAGACCACCGTTCGTGAAGCTTTAATCATAGGCTTTAACACAACACAGCCAAAAGTGTTATTACTATTTTGATGCGCTTAACAAAAGTATTAGAAAGACAAACGGGATATATAATATTTATCCGCTCTAGTCGTGTTAGTTTCTACGTGGTGCAATGTGCCATTTTTACCAAACTGTTTTTCATTCTTATTCAATACTATCACATTTCCCGACTTTTTTCCGGTCGGGAAATGCCGCAACAAAATTCCCGACTTTTCGCGATCGTGGGAACCCTGCATATTACTACATCACGCTTAATACCTTCATCGTTAAACCAGCCAGTTGGTCGAACAGTAACGCGTTCGTCACTGGAGCGGAAGTTCAAATCTCGGGCTGGTCAAATCGAAACCAGCGTTGCCAATGGCTCGCCACCGCTGCGACATTTCTGCTGCGTTGGACTCGCGCATGACGCGGGAATGGACCGAGTAAACTCGCTTCACGCTTCGACGTAACACAGCAAGTATAATGAAAGATTTGATTTACCTTTATCGCCGCTTTCCACGTGTGAAGACAAATAATCGCACACTGCTGCTAAACTGAAGAATCGTGACGGATGAAAACGAATTGCTAACAATTCTTCCGGCGATCCCCTTCGCTCTTCCGCACCAAATGAAATCGCAAGAGATGGAAGATGAGAATGTTTCAAAACCTAGAAAAATAGCATAAGCAAAATTGACATAATTAGCGCAAGAAGTTTGGTCGCCAGTTTTCAGTCGTTTCGTTGTTTAAGTTTTTCTCAGCTTGCTTCCAGTGAGAACAAGGGGTGGAGCGAGTTGAAGGAACTTGAACCACCACTCATAGGCAACCGCCGCATCGTTTGTGACACAAAGGCGTGGCCGACGTGGGAGTTGATGATAACCGAATCCTCCCGGTCATGCTGACGATTAGTGGACGAACGAATTGTCAATCATTCCATTCAAACGAAAGTGTTCAGCTTTCATTACAACAAACACTTACGTCAATCGCTGAATTCTTGCAACATATCAAAGCTGTTTTCCCATCAATCTAAAATAAAAGTTGAATGAGCACAATTACTTTCAACGAGGAGTGTCTTTTTAATTTTTATACCGCGACAAAGTAATAGTTGTATTAGGTGAAGATACTTTAGTCATGAAAGAGGGTGAAGCATCCAGATAAGGTTAAGCGCCAAAGACAAAAAAATCCGAAGCGTATCTTCACAAAATTTCAACTTTCCACGACTTATTGTTTTTGAGATATTTTATTTCAAAGTTAGATTTCCTCAACAGGGTTGCCAGTTAAAATTGTATCTTTTCTAAAATAATGTATAAAGCACCTTTCACAACTAGTTTGAAAGCATTCAAATGAAAAGCTTTTAATACAATAGAAATTTTACAAGTTAGAAAATTAGATTTTAACTGGCAACACAATTGGGAAGACTCCTAAATTTTGGAACTAAATATCTCAAAAACGATAAATCGTAGGAAGTTGAAATTTGGTGAAAATAATGTTTTAGATTATTGCGTATTCTTTGCACATAATTCTTGCACATATTTAAAAATAGGTGAAACATAATCCTTTCATAACTGTTTCACCTCGTTTTAAGTACTCGGAGATAAAATAATGTCTGGAGTTTGCCAACCATCTTCCACCTTGCCGTGATCTTGAAGGTAAATTAGCAAGAAGAACACAACACGGTATCGCGAACAACTCATTCATATACAATTAGAATTCTTTTATTTCGTCAATAAACTGGTTTTCTTTCTCCAACAAAACCTTTTAAATCCGTTACGAAGCTCCATAAAATGTTCAAAACTTAAACAAGCTAGCGATCCTCTTAACAATTACGAGGATAAACAGAGGTAATCCAAATATACAAACCTTTCCACGACAACTCACCTCGCAGACGTGTGAATTTCTTATCACGACCGTCGCGCCTTTTCGAATTCCAAGCACAGGCTTGCACAAACCCATCAAAAGCACAATTCCTTGATGGTGATCTAACAATAAAATTTGCAGTTTCTCACTCAAAATGTCCGTTATTTCTCCACAGAAATAAGAGCATAATCGATTTTCAATCTTGCCAAGATCATTTCTGGGGAAAAAATTAAAACGTAGTAAATTATCCACTAATTTTAGTCACTCTTGTGGATTAGTAGCAGTTAAAAAAATAAGTTTAAAGGCCAAGAAAAATAGAATATTAGTGACTTAGTAAAAAACTAACTGAGCCCTTCAACTTACACCACCATTTGTATTAAAGCAACAAAAAACGCAGTTTAAAAAAATCGTCAATCTTTCTAATCGACATTAGATGGTCCGGCCACTATCATATTTATACTGTGGTCTGGCCATGTAAGCAGAATGCCTCAGGAAAGACTCCCCAAACAAGCTTTACTTGCCAAAGCAAATGGGGGAAGACCAGTTAGATGACCTAAAACTAGATGGACCGATTACATTGAGGATCTTGGATGGAATCGCTTGGGACTTCGCCCAAGCGAAATGATGGAGGTGATGGAAGACCGTGAGGTGTGGCGGCTCAATCTTGAGCTACTGCCCCCGCAACCCGCACGGAAAAGCGGGCAATGTAGAAAGAAGAAGAAGTCAACCTCTATAACACGCGCTCACACAAGGGCACAGTAAAGTTAAAAGCGATTTAAAATTTCCAGGAGTATAAGACTGCCGAATCGCCAGCTACCGTGTTGGTATATAAAAGTCGAACATACTAAAGTAGCATCAAAGTCAACGTACAATGCAGAGTTGTTTTGCGCTTGATTTTGTTGCAACGCTTGTGAAACATCATTTGGGTGATATGAAACTCGTAGTTGTGAAATAGAAGAAGACGAAACCGTCAAACACGATCTACAAAAACCGTTAAAATTCTACAGTTCCGATTACAACATTTATAAGCAGAGTAGCAGACCTCTATTTTACAACTACGTCAAAATTTATCTGCGGTTGAAATCAGAATTTCAAAAAGTGCTATTCCAAGGTCCACTTGAAACTTTTGATGAAAGTGCTCAACTGGCTAGAGGCAAGAAACGCAATCCATTCGTGGATTCTATTAGAATTTCAATATCGTGATATGTCAAAATTTGAATCAAGCCTAGTGCTCAGTAAATACCTATGTCCGAAAAAGAGTTTCCTGGTTTCAAAGACTGTTTTGACTTTCAGCCGCAAAGGTAGGTAAAAGTAGTTGACATTATCGTGTAACATTACAAAAACTGATATTTTAAGTGAACTTTGTTCCGCATCAGATATTTGCTGCCAAAAACGTCAAAATGTAAAAAACAACAACAAAGTATTTATACTGCACATTTAAATTTTGCAACATCTATCTAAATTCAACATTTCCAGTTAAAGCTACAATAAAGATAATACTTAATAACATTGGCAAATAAAAATACAATGATTGAGAAATCCTCACTCGGGATTTTCTTCAAGATGAAGACAAGAAAATTCTGCAAAGGAGTCAACAGGGAGACACGATACCCACATACGATGAGATTTGAGCAAAATACAAATTGAACGATTTTCCCATTTTGATCCTCCACATTCTTCACAAGAAAATTGCGCCCGCTCCCAGCTCGGCTGCCCAGATATCCACACTTTGCTGACGTCATCATCTCCAAGTACACACTGAACGTATCCTTAACAAATTACACACGTCTGCCGTGTGTTAATCTCGACTCAATTTTTTTTTCAATTGCTCATCCTAGAATAATGATTGAACCACGGTACATTTAACCACGCACCTGCACAACACCTAATAACGGTTCGAGCTCCGAGCATTGCGGCAAGTCGAATGCTTTCCAAATAAATATCAATGACACTTCTTGCTCACATAGGCGCTGCCGCACACAACCTACTGAGCAGTTTTTAAAATTGTTGACTAGAAGCACAATTATTCAAATTTTGATTCTAATTACGACTTAATCCTAAATTATATCATAAAAACGCACATTTACGTTTCTTTTTTTAAAAGGATAATAAAATCTTTGAAAAGCAATAATTGGAAATTTTCAAACGGCCTGGATCTAAAATCCTACTGTCTTAGAGCCAGTCCCGGTTCAATGTGCTCATACCTGATAAAATAAACCTCTTCTCAATTTTCAGTCCATCATTCCAGTTTTTCATCATTTCAGAAGCAGAAAACTGAATTTCATTGGCAAATGTTGCACAAGTAACATTCAGAAGTTCAGGTTTCAAGTATTTGAGAACAACTGGTTCGTTCAGCAAGTCAATGTAGCTGTGAGAATATAATTTTTCCGTCACTGTGCCTTCTTTCCACTAGCATCGCTTCTATGTTGGCACACTAATCAAGCTAAAGCACAGTATAATTATCATACAGTAGGTTCACTAAATTGTGACGTGTGTCCGCATTTTTTGAGAGCCAAGCAAACCTTTGGAGTCAAATTGACGTCATAATAGTGACATCGTGAGCGGATTCGAATTATGCCAAATGATAGCAATTGTTCTGAAATTTTATGACTTTTGTCTCCACCTGACGAAATTAAGGTCTCCCCCTTTTTTTATGGCCCTAAATGTTGAAGGGCACCATTTTTTACGGCTGTCTTACTCCTGACGTAACTTGACGTAGCTTTCGTTGTGCTTTGCGGATCGAAATAAATTTGGTACCATCAAATCCGTTAAAGCTCAGGCTTTGTTTCGTTACATTTGTTACGTCACTTGTGTATGACGTCACAAAGTTACAAGCGTAAATATAACCTAAAAATGGAACTTTTCGTTCTTTCGGTAACTTTAGTTATGGGGGGTTTTGTTCGCGTTTGACACCCAACAGTTTTGTTTTGCCCGAAACTTGCTCTGTATTGTCAACTAGCGTTCCTGCAATTTTCGTTTTAATTGCTGAAGGATTTACGAAAATATCGTTGGTTGTTTGCATGACATGGGCAAGTTAAAACGATAAATACAGCATTTATAATAGCCTTTGTGCTTAAAATGATACAATTCAACTGTTACGTCATTGTCATTAGTTTGCGACTTGATTGAGGTCTTTTGGTTTGAAGCAGCATTTTTTGCTTCGAAATTAGTATTTCAGCTGCATAGAAATAACTCTATAATTTTAACTATTTTATTTCTCAAGTTTGAAGATTCCACCGCTTGTATTTCGTTGTTGCTTCTACCAGTTGTTGTTGTTCTCATGTTCTGTTAAATTGAAAGAATACTATTAAAACCAACTTTGGAGTCAAAAATGCGTCTCTTTCTCGAAGAGCGTAATTTTAACCTGGCTGTACCAAATTCACTAAAACCTGTTCACACGCTGTTGCGATATAGCCGCAGTGCTTCCTAATAATTTAATTTAATTCTTTTAAATGGCTTCCGACATTTGGCAATTTAATAATAATTTAGTTGTGATGTTTTGACGCTTGCTGGCCAGAGCTTTAATATTTAATCGTTTGCGTGCTATCTGGCCTAAAGGCTACCAGCGCGGAAGCCTCCAAAACAGCGACTACTTAAAAACAAGCAATACGAAAAAGTTGTCTTCCCGCTGGAATCGAACCTGCAGCCTTTGGATTACTAATCCAATCGGCTTAAGTTCCTAATAAAATTAATTTACTAATCCAATCGGTAATTCAAAGGCTGCAGGTTCGATTCCTGCGGGAAGACAACTTTTTCGCATTTGCTTGTTTTTAAGTAGTCGCCGTTTTTGTGACTCTTCTTTAGGCTTCCGCGCTAGTAGCCTTTAGGCCAGATAGCACGCAAACGACTAAATATTTGGCAATTTAGTTCTTGCAAATGGCTCTAAAACTGTGCGAAAGTGGTTCAAGTGGTGACACGAAGCTCATTTTCACCAAAGGAAGCTCATTTTTGTTTAAAGTCAAAAAGAAAAAAATTACCAACATTCCAGCTTCAGCATAAAAAAAAAATAATAAAGAACACAGGCTGGTACAACGCATTTGTAAACTATCAGCGAATTATTAAAAAACTTTTTCTATATTGCTACTGTTAATTTGTCTAACATGAAGTCGCTAATTTTCAATACTAACAGACAATATAATTTTCAAATGAGCAAGAATAAATTATGTCACTATATTCTCCAACAGAATTGAGAACAAATGAGGCTGAAAATTGGTGAAAATTTAGGAACAGCCAGCTTCAACTTAAAAGCATTGAGGTAACAATTAAGTTGTATAACTTAAAGCTCAAAGGCTATTATAAATGCTGTATTTATGGTTTTAGCTTGCCCATGTCATGCAAACAACCAACGATATTTTCGTAAATCCTTCAGCAATTAAAACGAAAATTGCAGGAACGCTAGTTGACAATACAGAGCAAGTTTCGGGCAAAACAAAACTGTTGGGTGTCAAACGCGAACAAAACCCCCCATAACTAAAGTTACCGAAAGAACGAAAAGTTCCATTTTTAGGTTATATTTACGCTTGTAACTTTGTGACGTCATACACAAGTGACGTAACAAATGTAACGAAACAAAGCCTGAGCTTTAACGGATTTGATGGTACCAAATTTATTTCGATCCGCAAAGCACAACGAAAGCTACGTCAAGTTACGTCAGGAGTAAGACAGCCGTAAAAAATGGTGCCCTTCAACATTTAGGGCCATAAAAAAAGGGGGAGACCTTAATTTCGTCAGGTGGAGACAAAAGTCATAAAATTTCAGAACAATTGCTATCATTTGGCATAATTCGAATCCGCTCACGATGTCACTATTATGACGTCAATTTGACTCCAAAGGTTTGCTTGGCTCTCAAAAAATGCGGACACGCGTCACAATGGTTTTTGCTTGGAGTGAACCTACTGTATGATAATTATACTGTGGCTAAAGTACGAGTATTTACCCTTGCCTTGAGTATACTTTTGCGCTGCAAAATTTCTTAATAATTTTTCAGTCATTTGAAAGATTTTGTCGACATTTTTGCAATTGCAAACAAGGCTAGGATGAAAAAAGATTGCAAAACGCAAATGATTTTGACAACAGCCAACTGACTAAAAATTGTGGCCAAATAATCAAGTTATGGTCAATAACCGTACAATGACTAAAAACAACAGGACTCTGCCTAAAATATTGGATCAGTAGGAAAGAGCTATTACTACTAAAGATATGGAAAACAGAAAAACTATCCACTAAAGTATGTCTTTTTGACAAAATCCAAGTACTTAAATGCAGGGTTGGCACAGAAACTGCGAAATCAAATTCCAGGAATTTTTTAGATCATTTTCCAGGACTTTTCCAGGACTGTTTAAGGTTTTTTTACAGGACTTAAAATTTGTTTTTTACTATTACTTACTCTTTTATGCACCCACTTTTTGTACTTGTTATTGAAGAAAATTTTAATGCCACGCATTTGGATTTCTAGTACTGACTACTAGCCAGGTTCATAGCCAGAAATCTGCAATGGGAGGGCTGGGCTTTGGGTATGGGGACGGAGTTGCCAGCTGCCAAAAGCCATTGGGAGTCTGAACCCCGGGGTAAAGCTCCCAGTATAAAAGATTTCATAATTTTTTTGCAATAATAACTTAATTTTACGTCAGCTTGGTAAAAATTAATGCATTTTAAAAGAGGCGTAGAAATTAGCACTGCAAAAGCATGATTGAACTGGTTTCATAAATGAGCTAGAGCAGTTGGGTGATGGTAATGGTAAAACTTTTGTCCTAGCTTTATTTCAAGCAAGTAAACCATAAAATCCTATCATTTGAAAAGGGCTGAGCTTATTTGCCCCAGCGCACAAATTAAAAATCGCTATCCTGTTACTAACCTCAACCCTAAACATAACACATTTAACTGTAACCCTAGCTATCCCTTCATGTTAATTCTAACCCAAACTCAATATCTAAACCCAAACCTTAACCATAATAATTTTTAAAAAAGCGTAAATGAACACCCACTCTAATGATAATAATTTTTAAAAAAGCGTAAATGAGCACCCACTCTTGCTCTCTTTTTCTCCATAAGGAAAGCACGCTAAAGTGTTAATGGGCACTTTCTTAGAAAAAACTGTCAAGTATTAATTCAAATCGTCTGCATTTTATAACGCTAGATAATTTAGGATAAGGGGCTAATGAAACAAGATTTGAAAAACATGATTGATAATAATTAACTGAATGAAATACTGAATTGACGCTTTACAATTTTTTTAGAAAGCCTACTTTAAGTATTTTGCATTATGCGATCAAATTGATTGTTTATTTTGAGCCATTTTAGTAAGTTGTTACTAATTTTGTTTTTTGACCAACATTAGTCCCCCTCCCCCCCCCCTTAAGGATGTTTCAAAAGAGGCTTTAAATTACTTTAGAATCCATATTACTGCAAAAAAAACTGCCTCATAAGTAAAGTGTGAAAAATGTCATATTTTTTGTTGTGTTTAGCCAACAGGCCGATGGGGGCCTATAGCCTGCTATACTTCTGCTACTAGCAGTAATA
Organism: Trididemnum nubilum; assembly: GCA_963965965.1. NCBI lineage: Eukaryota > Metazoa > Chordata > Ascidiacea > Aplousobranchia > Didemnidae > Trididemnum > Trididemnum nubilum. The sequence goes on from OZ014481.1 coordinate 41,905,976, forward strand.
CTGCTACTAGAGTATCGCATTGCAATAAATTACTGTTCATAAATTCACTCTTCCTAATAATATTTGATAATTTATACATACTATACAGCTAAGTGCAAAATTTGGCATTTCAACAAGAAAGTGCTTATTTGTACGCTGGCGAATAAGCAAGAACTGCTTAAAGAGAATAAGAGAGCAAAGAGCAGAAGAAAGATGCTCATTTACCCTCTTCTATTTTTTAAATTATCGTTTTTAAATCAATTTTCATATTTTCATAGACCAAAAAGAGGACAGCTTCGAAAAACGAAGCCTTAACGACCAAACACGCGGAAGGTATATCGAGCCAACCGGACTGACTGAAGACTTTTGTATTTTAGAGAACACCATTTTCCAAGGGGAAATTCAAAAACTGAAGACCGTTTTTTTCTTTGGAGACCACTTGTTTTTGCACCGCTTTTTCCCAATGAAAATGGTGATCTCAAAAAAAAAAAAAGATATGATGGCCTTCAGTTGTATTAAGGTCTGCGGGAGTTGAACGCGAGTGTGGATGGAAGTATATCGTTTTTGTCGGTTTGGTTTTCAACTCCCGCCTTTAAGTTCTGAGCATTCAAAAAAGAAGACATTTGGCTACTTTTTCGGTGCGCTCGTAGAATAATTCATTTTAAAAAGAAAAAGAAAACAAATCCTCTTAAAAGAGAACGTATGGTAGCCCTACGTTAGGATTATACAGGGTTAAGATTAATGTTAGGATCGGAGCTTGCGATACAGTTTGGGTAAGGTTTAGGATTGGGTTAAGGCTGGGTTAGCGACTTTTTTAATGTGTGCGCCAGCGTACATATAACCTCTGTCTTTTAACAAAATAAACTGTAAAATTTTCCCTTTTAAAGGACCTTCACAATGCAAATTATTTCAACAATACCTTTGTGTAACTACCAGGTACCAGTTATCAAAAAAACTTCATATTCTGTCCTGGTAAATCACGGAAAAACTTTCCAAACTTTTTCCAGGACTTTCCAGGACTTATAAACAAAATTCAAGGACTTTCCAGGACAGCAAAAAAAAATCCAGAACTTTCCAGGACTTTTCCAGGATGTGGCAACCCTGTAAATGATTCACTGCTGAGAAACAGGAGATCATGAAAAATTCTTACCCAATTTTTCTGCCTCCATGTGGAATGTAATTCCAACAAAGCAGCACTGACACCGTATACAAATGTTTTGGCTTGATCAAATCACAATAAACTTCTATCGATTCGGACTTCTCACTCAGTATCACTTGGTTGGCAGTGCTACCTATGACCATAAACAATTCACGTTAGACAAAGAAAGCTACTTTGCCCCAGTAGATGTACTACATAGACTGTCAGCGTAACTGAAAGGAAATAATGTAAATTGAATTCTATGAATCATCTCTCCTAGATGTGAAGCTTCTCACTTGGTGATTGTTGGCATCATTTCAGATAGAAGGTAAGACTCAATAGGACGTGATGATGGCCCTATCCAGTGCCAAAATTGATTTCATCGCATTTGCTTTTATTTTTGTTTTTGCTGATTGTTTAAATTTTACTTTGAAAAAGAACATAAATTGTTTGTTACTTTAGGCTAATTAATGAAACCAAACTTCAGCAAAGCTCATCCTTCGATTGCAAATCACCAAGCGCCATTTACTACTGACAGGGCTGCCACTCAAAAAATACCCATTTTATTTATGATTTTATGACAAAGAAGGAAAACATTATGATTTTTTATGAAAATATACATTGTTTCTTTATGAAATTTTATGACACTTATTGTCAGTCAAAAGCAAAATACAGAGACGTCCAAAATTGACAATTATTTAACTACAAAGCAATAAATCGACATTTATAGTTCATTATTTTACTGGATATTAAACTTATATAGAGATTATAGTGATTGCTCCAGACAAGACCCACATACAGATAGAAACACCACAGCGGAAGACTACCTCTCTGATCTACCCCCTGCCAATCTGTGTCTGGACTGATGGTTCTGTCCGTACAAATTTTGGACCCGGCGGCACAGGAGTCTTATTCTATGCGACATATGCAAGGACTCAACATCACTTTCCTTCCCCAACAGTCCGATTTTATCCAGCTTTACCGCAGAAATCACAGTCTTCGTCATGCCCTTGGATGGTGCCTCCAACATCTCTCCACTTGCCCATTCATCTCCCTGAGTGTCTTTACAAACTCCCAGTTCTCCCTCTTCCTCCTGAACTCTGCCTCAAACCACCTTACCTCGAATGCTGTGTAAACAATCTGGTCCTCTACTGCTGCCTATCTAATTTGGCCCAACTGTCCTTACATTGGATTCCTGGCCAAAGCGATATGTAGTTACGCATATTTCGCTATAAAGAATAAAAAAAACGCAAAAAGTCAGTGAATTCTTAAATTTGCTCACATTCAATAACAGCTACATTTTCCGTAGGCTAACCTACAATAGACTTATACTGCAGAGGTATCCAGTACATGGTACTATTGTACTGTGGTACTTTTTTAGTCTCGATACTTGTGTCAATAGCCACTTTTGCTAACTGAAACTCACAGAACTCTTGTCTTTTTCACCCAACTCGAAAAAGCTACGATAACCTTTTCAGCAAACAAGGAATTAAAACTTGTAGATAAAAGTTTAGTTCAACCTATTTTTACCACTATCATATCAAGTACCGTAGGCTACGGTGGAACTCGTGGTAGCCTACTTTTTGTAAAAAGTACCGGTCTCAACTTAAAATCAGAGTAAAGTTGAGGAATATGTTAAAAGTAAAGGGCAATGACACAAGAAGTTGCCACAAAAATGTAATAAAGAGTGTAGGTTAACCAAGTTAAATTATTAGGCTGTAGTCCCAACAATACAACACATACCAAACAAAAACAAATTTAGCTCATAGTAAATAAACGCAAAATGCAACTTAAAATAATAATTTTCTATGACAGCATTACATTTCATGAAATTTTTGTGATTTTTTGGAGATTTTTGAATTTTTTATGAAATTTTATGATTTTATAATAAGTGGGAGCCATGTACTGACCTGGCATAATTACTCCGATTAAAATTCCTGGAATTAATTCCCAATTAGAGTATGCACATGGTGAAGAGGAATTGACTTTACCAAAAGAACTCTGCAGAAAATACACCATTAATACTGTTTTTACAGTGCAGTTAGTATGATCTCCATTTTATTTCCGCTTTAATTTAAAAAAAAAATTGCTTGAATCAGTTTTTTTTTATTTATGCTCTCTCCTCCAAGACTGTTAATGACTACTCATGGTCCACCATAAATTTAAGGCAAATTTATACCAAAACGGTAATTGAATCATATTATTTATCACTACAGTAAGTTCAATTAGCAAATTACAGATTAAATGAATGCCAAGTTCAAGTTCAGCTAAAAACACGCAACGCGAAATGACTCATTCGACAACTGTTTTTCTGAAATTCTACAACAGAGAGTTTAAAGAACCTACCTAAAACATCAATAGTTCGTATTTCTGATTAATGGATTAGATACTTATTCTTTCAATGTTTTTAATAAACACTATGTTTTGGCTGCAGAACTACTTTCTTCTTTTACCTTAATTGTGTAGAACATAGTATGTACAAATTAAATACTGAAAAACACAGACCATACATTTTACTCGCAGAGGTTTAGACTCAGGACATTTATGCACCGCCAATTATGAGGCGGGACTTTAAGGCACCAGGACTTTTAAGTGCCAAGAGTAAAAAAAAATTTCCAAATTTTTTTTGAAAAAATTCTTTTTTTTTCAAAAATTTTGCATGAAAAATTGTCAAAAATGGTTGTCAAGTATGCAGCCACTTCTAATTTACCTCAAAAATAATTCATAAGTAAAGCAATAATTTGAAGCAGCATACAATCCTGTTCAACTTCAAAAGTTCTCAATGCGATTGTGAAGAAGTTAACAGCAAGAATTTAACTTTGTTTTTACGACAGCATAAGTGTATTTACAATGAGGTGTAATAATTTAAGTTAAAAATATCCATCTAAACATTGTTTTTACTGTATTTACTACAAGGTATAACGATCATAAATACGAATTTGCTCAGAGATGAATCTTAGCTCCTGAAAAACTATGTACTGTATTGTTTGATAGAGGCACACTCAAAATAACCATGAAACGTCACATGGCTTGCTGCATGTGCCAATATTACTCAAGAAACGCCTGCCTTGCACTACAAATTTGAAAACACGAGCTGGAGATTGCATACACATGGATTAGGTAAAAAAAACTTTAAAAACATGTCGTGGAAAACATTTTTAATTATTGAAGAAAATACAATACGAAATCAATTTTTTTGTAAAACTTTTTCCGCTCTCCTTCTATCTATCTGCTTTTGAATTAATTTAATCAAAACTTCTAACCCTACCCTCTCGGTCTACGGCTTTTAGGTGCGAACGTTTATGCGCTGCCAAATACGTGCCAGGACTTTTACGCACGTAGACTTTTATGCACTAGAGGTAAAAAATTTTTTCAAAAAAACAAATTTTTTTCAAAAAAACTTTTTTTGTTTCCAATAACCTTTTTTTTTTCAAAAAACCAAAAACAATTTTTTACTTTTTCGTTTCAAAAACATATTTTAACTTTCAAATTAAAGCTTTTTTTCAAAAAAAAGTTCTTCCAACCAAAAACTTTTACTTTGATTAAAATGTTAACAGTTTTGAAGCTTTTTATCTGACACTTGTCAAGAAGAATTATCAGAATAGAGAGCGCAGGTAAGGGAGCAATTATAAGAAAAAGCTGAGCAGTGGTTGGCAGGAAAAAAATCGATGAGAGAGTGTTATTTGTGTGCAACCTTTAAGCTGTACCTGAATTCTTTTTTTCCGGCAAAGGTTGGGGTTAGAAGTAAAGATAAAAGTGACATTTAACTGAAAAAAAAATACAATAAGAACTTACTTTTTTTAAAAACTGTTTCCGTTTTCCTTCTATCTATTTGCTTTTAAAGTCACTTTTATCAAAACTTCCAACCCCGCCCTCTGCCGACAAAAAGAATTCATGTATAATTTAAAGGTTGTACACAAATGACGCTTTTTCATCGATCCTTTTCTAGCCAACCACTACTCGACTTTTTTCTATAGCCACACCTTTTCCTGTGCTTTCTATTCCGACGATTCTTCTTGACAAGTTTCAGATAAAAAGCTTCAAAAATATTAACATTTTAACCGAAAAAAATCTTTTTTGCTTGAAAAAGGTTGTTTTTTTTTGAAACAGGCATTTATTTGAAAAAAAATTATGTTTTTGAAAGTTAAAATATGTTTCTGAAAGAAAAATTTTAAAAACGAAGACTGTTACGTGAAACAAAAAAATTTCTTCAGAAAAAAAGTTTTTGCGGAAAAACTATTTTTGTTTAAAAAAATATTTTTGAACTTTTTTGGAAAAAATTCTTTTTTTTAAAAAAAAATTTGTTTGAAAAAATTGTTTTGACAAAAAAATTTTGAAAATTTTTTTTTAATTTTGAAAATTTTTTTTCACTTCTGGTGCCTAAAAGTCTTGGCACATTATTGGCAGCGTATAAACGTCCCACACCTAAACATCCACGCCCAGAAGTTGTAGACCGTGGAAAACATATAAAAAATATAAAAGGTTTTGTACAAACTATAGGAACGCAAAACATATAAGACTGCACTGAAAAGCATTGGAACGGCAAGGGATTACGTACCATGACTATGTGACTATGACAAGGCGATTCTTTGTGTTTTTGCACCAATCGCTTCACTGAAATAAAGGATTTTCGGGTCGGCATACAATTCCTTGTAGAACAGTCCTGCACTGTATAACCATTGCAATCTGTTCAAAACAAACATTTTAAATTCTTCCTGTCAATATATAAAAAATGCATCATCATTTCAGAAGCAGATAAATACAAAAAAAACATTTCCTAACGATATGAAAAAGCCAAAGCACACTTTGCAAAATGTAAATTGCAAGTTTGTTAAATCGGCGTCACACTCATTCCAGCCACTTTTGTTGTTTTCGTGTTTGTATACTCGTATATCACTGATGTTAAAATAAAAACCACAAAAAGAGATATTGTTAAATCGTTGGGTAACTCGTAGGCTAGAATAAAGCCTATCAATCTAGTTATCACGTTTAATTTATTGCCCTCAAAACATCAAAAACGCCACCATCTATTCTATTGGTAAAAACCATTCAACAGATCTTTGTCAAAATAACACTAACAAAAGGCTAAAAAATGAAACATAAAATTCTTACCAATTTTTTCAGCATGAAGCATCAATTTACGTACTAATGAAGAGGTAAGTTCATCCACAAAATGGCAACTATCTGAACAAACAAAAAGTTCATCAGATAATCAGTATATAATTCAACTCCACTGCTATATACTCTCACAACACCTTGAAAAACTTTTTTAAAAACAATTCTAAAACTATGGTTTTGTTCATGAAAAAATGTCCACTGAGAGAATATATTAACAGAAAAACTACATTTATTCAACGACATTTTAATGAAATTTTTTATTTAACCTAACAAGCACCAAAAAAAACAAAGTCAAAAAAATCTTAATTGATTATTATTAGGGCGAGTAAAAGTCATTAAAGTTTTTTTTTTTTTGTGGTACAAAAAGCTATGAAACTTATAATAATACAAAAACTACTTTGTTACGGGGTGTATTAAAGAAATTATCAAGTCATAAAAAATCATATTTTCTGCATTTGGTCATAAAATACGACCTTTCATTTTAGTGAAAGTACGATTGTGAAGTGGGCCTAAACGGCGAGTTGCAACAGCTACACAAAAACCAGCCGTAATTAAAAACTAAAATATATTAGAATGAGTCCTAGTAAAGCCGATACAAGAAACGAGCACAGCAGGCTTTATGACATCACAAGAATGTAGATTTTTAACGGAGCAATAACATGTGTAGCCACAATCAGCAATTTTTTGTAAAGTTTCTGATGGGAGAAAGGTCCGATCGATTATAAAAGACTTCAAAGTCACTCCAAAAGATGAACTTTACCGCCCGCTATGCTGCTGCATAGTTAAGCATGAAAAGCGATTCTTTGTGGAGCAACATGTTGCTACCCTCAAGCATAGAAAAGGTGTTGAAAAGGCAAAGAGTGCTGAAACTTCAGATACACGTCAAACATTTATCAGTTCTGGTGAACACCAAGATTTTGCAACAAAACTTGTTCAAGCTTTTGCATCAGCGGATATACCGATGGCAAAAGTATATCATCCAGGTATTCGACAGCTTTTTCGAGATTCGGGGCAAAGCGTACCATCTGAAACTCTTTGTCGTCTGAAAGTTAAAAAACGAGATGAAGTATATGATCAGAAGCTGGCAAAAGACTTGAGTGAGAAGCCGTTGTTTTTTGTTATAGATGAAACTGAATTAAGAGGTAAAAACTTTTTGCACATACTTTGTGGTACGCTGGATAAACCGAACTGCTGCTTTTTGGTTAGATGCTCTGTGATTGATGGTTCGGCTAATAGCCAAAAGATAATCCATGAACTGGATGATGTCACAAAGAAATTTCAGGTAAGGAGGAAAGACGTCAATTTGTTGATATCTGATGCTGCATCCTACATGTGCCGTGCAGGCCACGTTTAAAAGAAATACATCCAAACCTCCTGCATGTTACCTGTCTGGCACACTTAATGCATAACTGTGCTTTGAAGATAAAAAGTTTTTACAAGGAAGTAGACAACTTGATTGCTGCTGTAAAAGCAAGCGTTGTGAAGAATAAAACCAGAGCTGCTGATTTTGCTGTTTGTGGAAGACCTCCGCAGCCAGTTGTTACTCGTTGGAGGAGTTGGTTGGATGCTGCCAACTACTATGCTGAGAAACTACCACAAGTTCGGGAATTCAAGGAATGGTGAAGGAGTGATTGTGCAAAAGGCCAAAAGTAAAGTGAATGAGCAAAAGCTGAACAGTCAGTTGACTGAAATTAGTCAATGCTACAATGGGCTCCCAAACCTAATTCTAAAAATGGAAAATTCTACATACACAATACAAAAGGCCTATGAAGATATCAACTCTCTTGGTTTTGGAAGTGATCCTCTGCAGCTGAAAAAGTACATAAAGAAGCGCTTGGAAAAAATAATGTAAAAACCATTGTGGAGCTAAGTAGGCCAGATATTTCACCAGCATTGTATGCAAAATTGTTGCAATGTCAGCCTACTTCAGCATCTGTGGAGCGGTTGTTTTCCCTTTTAAAACCATTCCTTCGTCCGAATAGAAATTTTGCAGATGCTAACATTAAACACTACATGAAACTATATTTCAATGCTTAGCCTATTGATTAAATGCAAAAGACATTTGAACTTGAGTGACACTGAGGAGTTGATGATTTTCAGATGAAATAGACGTGTTAATGCATCATTGAACGACCGTGTTTTTCTTTCATATATACCCAAAACACTTGCTTTCGACTTGCTAATTATGAGATTAGCAAAATATGATGCTCTAAAAATAAAATTATATATTGTTATATGTTTCAAAAAAATAAAGTCATATTTTTCGATTTTTTGGGTCATACAAAAAATGGCCCTACTTATTATTAAAGAAAAACTACATTTAAAGTAAAAAAGATTATCTATTTGCAGTTTTTAGTTCAACACACTACACTCATGCAAGATACCACAGAAATTTGTCAATAACTACCAAGTAATTAGTGTGTTGTAGCCGCCCCATAAATTTGAAAATTTTATCATGGCAGCTTCTACCTTAGCTCAAGTTGGAGGCTTCACACAAAAAACCTTTAGGTCAAATTTTGTAAAAATTTGTCAATGTTTAGGGGTAGCACAGTGACATCAAAATTTTGGCAATTTCAAAAAAATGTGTTTTTCTATTTTGAATGCTTTTGGACTATAAGTCAAACCTAGGATCCATTTTGTCATTTCTACTGCTTTTGAGAGTCGTTGTTTAGTACATAGCCAAAAAGAGAACTTCTTGCATCAAAGTTATCGAAAGTTGCATTATAGACCTACTGCCACAAGCCTAATTAAGAGTAAATTATTGCATATTTTTCCAATTTTGTAATTAATTTCACATCTGGCCCTGATTTTAATGTGAAAAGTGCTCATTATTGTTATCTACCCAATCTCAGTCTTTTTTTTTTTCTAAACAGCTGTGTTAACAAAAAGTATCTTATTAATAAGCTGTTATAATTTCCGTTTCTTTTATTTTAAAGCCAAAGTTTTTCCCCTATTCTCAATACAGGTTTTTCAATCAGACATCATGCCATGCAAAAATGTTTTTTCTTTATTTTTCAATCATGTTAAGGCATTGGTTTGATGACCAAGATTTCATTGTTGTGTTCAAGTTTTTTTCAATGTATGAGATATCTTTGGAAATATGGCAACGATCTTTTGCATGCTTTGTCGATCTTGAAAAAGTATAATATGATTGCCTTTCTATCTTTGGAGGGTTCTGAAGAAGAATGGCATCGATGGTCAGTTGTTACATGCCATTAAGGCATTCTGTGGCGACGACTGGAGCTTCATAGATGAGTAAATGGCAGGCAATTAAAGCTTCCATATAGGCATTGACCTCCGGCAAGAATGCAATTTCTTTCTTCTATTCTTCACTGTTTATATGAATTGGATCGACAAATGCAACCAGCTGATGAGTTTGCCATGATAGGAAATTGAAAAATCAGTTGCCTGCTATGTGCTGATAATATGATTCTGCTCCAACGGAATCTGGCTTTCAGTGCACATTACATAGCTTTGCAGCTGCTGATGACACTGCAGGAATAAAATAAGCACTCTCAAAACTGATATGCTTTATGATTCAAGAAACACTAATCAGCACTTTTTCCCACTGAATGGAGCGACACAGAAACAAGTATACAAGTTAAGTATCTTGGGGTTACATTCACAAGTGACCTAGGGCAAAACAACGAACTGGGTATCCCAATTGGCAAGGCAATTGCAATACTGAAAGCTTTACACTATTCAGTATTTGTGAGATGATTAAGTAGTTGTGAGATGAAAATTGTCAATAATGAAGCAAAGCTATCTATTAATTTTTGGTCTTTGTCCCTTCTTACCTATTATATCTCTGTATGGTCATGAAAATTCGGTAATGACTGAAAGAGTGCAATTGCAAGTACAAGCGTCCAAAATGACATTTCTCAAGAAAATCAAAGGAGTTACGTCATTAACAAGGTGCACATCTCTTAAAATTCGAAAATCTCTAGAGCCGTTACTTCTCCAAATTAAAAGATCTCAGCTTAGATGGTTTGGCTATGTACGCAGAATTAATGAAAAAAAACTTTCAAACAAGCTTTACTTGCCAAAGCAAATGAAAAAAAAACAGTTGGACAACCCAGAACTACTGTAGATAAATCAATATTACATTGAGGATCTTGGGTAAAATTGTTTGGGACTTAACCCAAGCAAAATGATGGGGGCGATGGAAATCTGTGAAATGTGGTAGCTTAAGCTCAAGCTGCTGCCCCCGCAACCCTCACAGAAAATATGGCAATTAGGAAAGAGAAAATTTTTCCTAAATTTTTGATGGTTTTGTTTGCTTTTCTACTGTTTGTAACTGTTAAAGTTGCATTTGTACAAAATTTTCATTTCATCTACCAGCTTCTTACTCAATTATTATTAATTGACGAATTGTAGGAATTCCAGCTTTGTGGCAGGAAAATACGTGCTTTTAATAGTATTGTCTTTAGTTCTAGAAATAGTTCCTGGCAGCCAATTGTGAGAATTTACAGATCTAGTAATAGTGTATATTGCTAGTAGATTTACTAATGTTTATGTTTCATGGAGCTTATACCAAGTAGATTGCACTAAACTCCGTATCTTACACAGCAAAACATAACAAATACGATGTTAGTAAGCGGCTGCTGTAACTATAGTTATTTGATTTCAATGACTAGGCCTAAAGTATAGTTTGCACCGTCATTCTTTCAAGAAAGTAACATTAAAGGCTATGTTTCACTCTGTTTTACAGAGCCAGCCAAAATAGATACTCTAGGTCTAACTCAAATAGAGTTTCTGTTGCAGTTTCCCCGCACATAAACGTGATCAATTTTAACCACTATTAATTCTGGAAAAAAAATGTAAACAGCTTTAGAAGTTGCATTGAAATTTTTTTGAATGTAGAAGACCAAAAGTAAACATTCAATTTTGCAATGACTCATTAGTAACAAAGATTTCACACAGCACCATCTAGCGGCACAAAATAAAGCAAATATCAAATCCTGGGTAAAAAAGGTCTCTGTGCGACCCCTAAACCTCAATCTTTTTTTTCAAACTTTGCATTCTTGATTTTTATGGCAACCTCCTATTTTGAAGAAGGTAGAAAAAAATTGCTCAAAGTCGGGGCAACTGCAACATCCTACTATACATTTACAAGCAAAAGGCCACAACAACATAATATTTAATTTTTGTACAAACCGATTAATTTCTCTTCTTGAGCAACAGAAAGCACATAACAATCTATGAAAAGATGAGCTGCTTTTATCCACGCGCGATCGGCACTCCCTTGTTTAACTGAAATTCCCAACCTACAAGCTTCTTTAAGAATAAGTTTAAAATCTGCCCTGATTAAATCAGAGGATTTCATTACACTAGCACATGTGATAAACAAATTCACAGCAGCTGCAAACATAATACACATAATTAATTGCAAATATCATACTAACCAAACTTTTTTTCTAACCTAACAAGCACCAAAAAATGTCTAATAACCAAAAAACACATGCAATCAAAGAGTTAATAACTTAGGAAAGTTCTTTTATGATTAACATGTATCAAGTCTTTGATTGGCACATTCTTTCGTAATTAGGTACTCCTTTAGACATAACTCAGCAATAAACAGGCACCAGAACCAAGAATTAAGCCTAAAATGTAGGAGATGTAAAATAATATTACATAACTTAACGAAATTGTGCCTATCTAGGCCTACAAATTCTCACAAAATTCAGAGAAAATATATGAAAAAAACAACTAATAGAGAACTGATTGCTTAGCTACAATGCCCAAATTAAGTTAATGAAAATACACTACGGGGTACACCTAAGAATAATAATAAATCTTTATGCAAAAATTAGCTTGGGGGTTAAAGAATAATGGTGCAGACCACTGTTAACAATGCAAAAAAAATTGACTATTGTAAGTTTTCAACCAAACTTTATGCATTGCAAAATGAGACTAAAAGTTCTTCTAACTAACAAACTATTCAACTGAAACAACAGAAATGAACTGAAAAATATTTTTTCAGCTTTTTGTTTAGTTCACTGGTTCTCAATCTCAAACAAACTAGTTTTTAAGTAAAAAAACAACACAAAGTTAAAATGTCTAGTCAGTGGTCGGCTGTAACAGAAGGAAAGTTATATATATTTCATTGCAAATTTTTATGTGCTTTCGATTAATTCTGACTCAAATTTAACCAGTTAAAACAAACTCAAATTCTTACTCTTAAAACAACCCCAAATCTAACCTAAATTCAGACTTTTATTTTACCCTAAAAAAAAAAAGAAAAAGAAAAAGTGTGAACAAATAATCCTCATTTTAATCTCAAAAAAAGAAAAAAGTGTGAATCATTAATCCTGATTTTCGTTTTACTCTCTTTACCTTAAAGTTTGTGATGAAATAGTCACTCCCATGACATGCACCATCATAACCATAATCGATAAATATTATATTAGCTCTAATACAACAAATAAGCAGAGCCCAAAATTAAAAATACATGTAGCTATGTATTCTTTTAACATTACTTAATTTTGCAACTGAAAAACTTGAGTTTTTACTATGATACATTTGGAATACTGGCCAAACTTTGCCAAGCTCATATTGTTTTAAACACCAAACCATGTCTTTTTGAAAAAGAAATAAAAAAAAAAAGTCTATAGCGCTTGCAAACTTTTTTCAGCGTCAAGTTGTAGTTTTAAGTTTGCTTCTTTCGTAGATAAAAGTTTTAAACTTGCAAAGTTGTATTGTAGATCTTGAAAGAGTTCCATCTCATGTGCAACAGCTTGTTTCAAGTTTTGTGCATGGTCTGCTGCTTCAGAACAACTGTTAGAATGGGAATAACTCAATTGAGTGATGTCATTTAACAAAGAATTTGTTTTTTTCAAAGACATTTCCAAATCAGTAATTGAAGGTAGTTTGATGTCAGTAAGAGGTAGACCATGCCTAGTGGTATCAACATTTTCTGCCATTTCTTTGTAATTGTGGCTTACATCTGTAAGCCGATTCATCACAGGACCTAAGTTTTCAATTTGATCATCCAATCTTATATCCAAATCTCTCTCAAATTTCAAACTTTTTAATTCATTTTCCAGATTTGTTACTTCCTTATGCAGCTTTACATTAGCATTGGATAGCTTTGTTAAATCATTCAAAGCTTTTGTCTGCCTTGCTTGTGAGCTTTTCTGCATTGCAGCGTTCAAATAAGCCACACAAAGATACTTTGAGTATGCTGTATTCAAGGAAGGTGCAACATTTTTAAGTGCCTTTTCTCCACCATCTATTTTTGCTTGTTTATCAATCGTAGCTGGCTGTATTGCAGACATATCAGATTCAAACAGAGTCTTAGATCGACTAGAAGGAGTAGAAGTTTTGTCATCTGGTTTTTTATTAACTGGAGCTCCTTTTCCTTCAGATTTGTGAAATGTGGGCTTTGGAGGAGGCTTGCTGGCCTTGGTTGCAATTTGCCTACTTTTGTCAAAAACTTTGCTCCTAGCATTAGTCATTTTTGAAGTTGTTGGTTGCTGCTTATAGCGTGATGGCACAGCTTTTGTGAGTTTCTTCTTTCTCGTTGTTTCTTTATTTTCAGCAATGGTTACTTCAGGCAGAGAACTTGAAGCATTTTTTGATTGCTTTGTGCCACATGAATGAAGATTTCCAGTAACTTCAACTATATCCTTTTGTAAAGTTTCCTTTTCACCAACAAACTGTGGTCTCTGAAGTTGTTCTTGTTGTTTCTGTTGGGATACAAATTTTCTTGCATTTATGCCACTTGTAGTTGCCATTGATTCACTTGATGTATCTTCAGTGATAAAAGTAGTTATGGGGCTATCAATGGTTATTTTTTCAGTTAGTTTATAATTGTTAGCCACCTTGTTTACAACAGCTGGAGAATGGCAAATAACTTTAGGTTGTTTGGGTTTTCCAGTTGTCACCTCAGTTGCTTTGCTTGATGTTGTAGAAACTTTATTTGACTGAGGAAGTAGCAAATTGCTAGATGAGTGGCCAGTTAAAGAACCTTGAGCAAGCATTTTTCTGGAAGATTTTCTAGCAATTTCAGCAACAGGTGAATATCCAGGACGAGCACTCATGTTTAAACAATTTGCTAGTTAATGCTTTTAAATCATGTATCGCAATATTGCACTATTACACAATACACTTAAAGTTAGAATGAGTAAACTGACGAAAAGATACAATCTTATTATTTTTTTAATTGAGAAGCATTTGCAAAAATACAGTCAATCAATTAATCATATCTACTTAGTCACAAAAATAAGAACATACATGAGAGGATCAGTGATTATGTTACTGAGTGTAGACTAGGAGGGCTGTAAAGTGACCTGCCTGCTGTTTTCTCTCTAACTTGATGGCTAATCGGCGAGTGCCCAAATTTTCTTTAAACAATTGTGCCCAAAGCTCCAAAAATATGTTTATGTGCCCTAAATTTTGTGCTAATCCAGTATTAAAAAATGCCAAATCTCATATTTCCACAAATTTGTCGAATTTTTTAAAGCTATGGTTACTATATTGCCAAATATTATTTACCCTTGCTCCAACAAATCGCCAATTTGCTGAAAAAAAATCGGCTTAGTGGGAACATTGCCTGCCAGTCTTCCAGTCACGCAGCCACCTAACTTTTTTTGGTCAATAGTTATGGCTCAATAATTATTAGCTCATGCTTTAAGTTTAAAGTTATTTTCAGTTTCAAGGATTTGATTTCTTATCACAATTTTATATCAACTTTAATACTATCAACTGAAAAGCTGAAAAAAAAATTTTGAAGGGGATCAGAATTCATGTGACTTGTAAGATGAAATGTTTTTATGCATTCTTTTAAAAGTTGAAAAATCACCGTTATTTTTAATTTTATTAGATATATCAATCCATACTCTACTTAAACCCTTTATATTTGTAATTTTTAATTTTGTTAGGTATGTCACTCCATACTAAACCCCTCCATAAATATACTGATTGAGACAGATGCTAATTTTTGATTTACCATTAACTGTTGTTATTTGTATCAAAAAAAATCCTTTGACTTCAAAAACCTTATAGAAGATAGAGCAGTAGGTCTTAAACTTGTTGGAGGTACAGAACTTTGCAAGTTTTATGCGAGCATTCACAGAACCCTACATTGAGATTCAAAACATATCTGTTAATAAACTTGAGCCTAAAGCAGGGGTGCCCAAAGTTTTTGAAAGGCAGTTTGCATTACACTTTCTTGAGGGTATAAAATGGTGAGACGATTTTTATCCCAAATACTGCTCACCAGTGTTTCCTATACGCGCAAATAAGTGTGGAATATTTTCTGGCTTTTTTGCACAAATTTTTCCCAAGCACGAAACGGCATGTAATTCTGGCATTTTTCATTTTGAGAAGCGCAAACAGCATCTTTTTTGTGAAGAAGCAATATCTGGCATGGCACAATGACCATTTTTTCTCGGTAACGACCCAAAGCAGGTTCACGGTGCAATGACTTTTGGGGGGGAGATCACCTTGGAAGTCACAGAAAATACTGGGTTTGCAGCACAATGATCATTTTCTTGCACATCACCACAAATTAATGAGGAAATAAAAATTAGAATTTTACCATCTTCAAAAAACAATTCAAACAATTTTTGTTTGAACAATACGAAAACTAACTAGGGTTGCTGCATGAAAACTAAAAGAAATTCTGAATTTAAATCGTGCTTATTCTGTTGATGATGTTTTTGAAAAAAATTTTGATGCTTTTAAACTGTGTTGTGCTAAAAAGAAGAGGAGGCAAACCTTGACTAGGGGTCTTTTCAAGCCAAAAGAGCAAATTTTTTATCCAAATTTACTTCATATGTTTTGTATTTTGATGAATTTTGGCACAGCTGTTGATCTTAATCAAAAACAAAAATGCAAAAAATATTTTTGAAAAACTTCAATTTTTTACAGTTATGATCATTTTAAAAAACGCTATTTTTGCTCATTTCGTTTTATTGCACATGCATAAACTTTCTTAAATCTTTAATTTCTTTATCTGTGGTCATAGAAGACTACTGAAAATTGCTAGACTGGGGTTTTAGGACCCAAGAAATCGAAAAATCTAGCTTAAAAATGATGAAAACATGATTTCATGGAGTAACTGAGCTTCCAGTTTATTAAATCCGTTTTTTGAATGCCCAACTTCGATACCCTGTTTAAAAAATGGATATAAAATTTGAAAGCTGAAATTCACAAGTTTATTTCTTGTACCATTGCTTTTTCATCTCATATAACAAAATTGAATTAATTTAAATGCCTACCATATAAAATATTGTTTTTTCAAGTGGCATACGTTTTTTCGATAAAAGTAGCATAGAATCAGTTTGAGATAAAAAGCAAAACAGCACAAAATCAATGGAAAACAGTTGAGGGAAAAGACCAGACAAAAAATGACCCAAACATGCTAAACAGAGTTTTTATCCAAGGGAAAATTTGCAATATATATTACTAAGCAGTTGTTTTAAAGACAGAGCACGAACACTCAAGTACGATGATATCTAGCACATATTCTGGCTTTTTGGACACATGGGCGTGACAAGAACAATGAAAAGCACATGATTGCAAAAGTTTGAGTTAGATTTGATTTGTTTTCAATCAATGCATACTTCATTATAAAGTTTTGATGCTATCGACTCGAATACTTGGAAATGTACGTTAAAAAATTGCTGATTCCAATATTAAATACAGACAAAACCGCTTAATCGCATACCTAGTTTGCCAGACATTTTTGTGCAATTATCCAATATATGCATTTAAGCAATATGCTCTAGAAAAAGTACTTACTAAAAACGGATGTTGTATTAGGAATTGTATAATGCGTATCAGTCAACTGGGGCATGAAGTACTTTATACTTGTCTAAAATAACACTACAGCAATTTAATGGAAAACACTGTGTATCGCCAGCAGTCACATAAATAGCACAACTTCAAGTTACTGTAATGCACTTACGTTATAAACAATCGCAATAAAATATTGTATTGATCTTAACAAAAGTCTTTATTACATCACAACTACTTTGATCGGAGCACGGAGGCTCTTTTTCCTTTGATGTCTTAGTGATAGATGTCTTGGTGATCTTAATGATGTCATAAAAGAAATCGTTCTAGTAGAACAGACAGTTAATGTAAAATCATGCTGTCGAGCAGCTCACTAAGATTATGTGCTCCCACGTTGCACCAAATGATGAACATGGCAAAACCAAGCGCTCCCACGTTGCATATGCGCTCCCACATTGCATTGTGCCAACAGTTAAAGCAAGCAAATCTCCATTACTACCATAATTTGTTAAAAATGAATACAAAGGTAATTTCAAAAGACGACTTAAATAATATTAAATGGCACAGCAACTTCCAACCATCTAAACTTAACTGACGTTGACTAATGGCAATACTCAGTACTTAAATTGTAGGGGGGACGCATCCTCCCATCAAGATTTAGCACCCCCCCATCGAGATTTGAGCATCCCCCCATCGAGATTTAAGCGCTGGTTGATGAGAGGAAAAAGACGTACAAAGTCTGGTCGAATATAGCACCAAATTCCACGGGAATGGTGATGCAGAAGAAAAAACCTTTTTGTCTACACCTAATTTCCGGCAAAAACCCATCTTAGTTTCCAGTGAAAACCTTTTTTTTTTGGATAGCACAGTTTTTGGCCGGAAAAAAAACTTAAATTTCCGATTGTGGCCAGAAAAAGCGTTTGAATTTTGACAAAGACCTTTTTTTTTGAAGATCACCTAATTTTCACTGAAAAATCGCCTCAATCCAAATCAAGGCAAATGAAAATTTGGGTCAAGTTTGTCTACGGTTAAATCAAACTTCCAAATAAGCCCCTCCCTTTTCGAAATCCTTGCTACGCGCCTGATCTTCACTAAGGTTCAGTCAATGCTGCAAAAGCATCCCCTCATGCAAAATTTTACAATTTAAGTACTGGCGATACTGTTCTGTCACTGAATCACAAAGCTGAAAGAAAGTGTCTACAGCACCGTTTCAGTTTCTAACAGTGCTCCATATAAGTACAAAATGTGTGAAAAGTGCGAATTATTTTCCGACATTTTTGCACAAATTTTTCACAAGAGCAAAACAGCATTTTTCATTTTGTAAAGCTCAAAACGAAGTTTAATTTCGTTTTTTTTTTAATTTTGCAACATTTTTGCACAAATTTTTCACAAGTGCAAAACAGCATTTTTCATTTTGTAAAGCTCAAAACGAAGTTTAATTTTAGCTTTTTTTGTGGAGACACAATGTCTGGCGCAGCACGCTCATGGTGCAACAACCTCTTTTTTTTTGAGATTACCTTTGCTTTTTTTTTAGATCTCATCGTGAAAAGGTAGCATCACAAAGCCTGAACTACAGCATTTTTCTGAAAACTTCAGGGCACTTTTGCACATTTTCAAGCGTCTATGCAGTAGGGGAAGGAACACTAGTTTCCAATATGAAAAAGCTGCTGCATCGGCTACAGCATATCGGTACCACTAGCCAAGGCCGTAGGCTTAGCCATTGAAATGTCACCAATGACAAAAAGTCTATTGTTTCTTCAGCTTCAATTTCTTTTAGCATCTTTGCATGCAACAGCATACGCAACAACAGTAATTACCAATAATATTGATGACCAGGGGCCTGGGCCTCCTCAATTCAATTTTTTTCAACCATTTTAAATCTATACTATAGCCAGGTGAAATTAAGGGTTTTTGCCCTAAAAGTTGCTACCTCAGGTCCTCAACTCACCTTTTTATGAACACAATGCAATAACTAGGGCTGAATTTACCGCAGAATTACCACTAAGCCGATTTTTTTTAACGAATTGGCGATTTGTTGGAGCAAGGGCAAATAATTTTTGGCAATATAGTAAACAAAGCTTTAGAAAATTTGACAAATTTGTGGAAATATGACATTTGGTATACTTTAATACTGGAATGGTACAAAATTAGGGGCACATAAACGTCTTTTTCCTTTGGGCACAATTGTCTAAAGATAATTTGGGCACTTGCTGACTAGCCATAAAGTTAAAGGGAACACAGATTTACTGTATGACACCGAGCCAGGGCCCAGCGCTTAGACATAGGCGTAGCCAAGGGGGGGGGGGGGGGTTCAAAAACATGTCCTTGAGGCCAAGGATGTCCTCAAAGACGTCATCTTTGCAAATTATTTAGATCTGAAGGTCAATCCTGCAAAATGCGAGCTAATTAGTTTAAATTCCATGATTGATGTGAATGCTTTGAAAATGTTTGAGGGGATTGCTCCTTAAATTAAATCTGTTGAACATGGAAACATGACCCTTCTTGGCACACCAGTTATGTCATCTCAGATCTGCTGTTGATATGTCATTAAAATCTAAATTAGGTGCTCTTTCGATTGTTGGAGCAACTAGATCAAGTGGATGCACATGATGCTTTGTTTTTGCTTAGGAAGTGTTTTGCAATTCCAAAGCTCAAGTATGTATTGAGAACATCAGCTTGCTTTCAGTCTCCACTTTTGAAATCATATGATTCCAAGATTCGCTGTGCTTTGGAAAAAGTGCTAAACATTCAACTGTCTGGACTGTCATGGGAACAATGCACATTACCAGTTCTGTTTGGAGGATTGGGTATTCGTTCTGCAGAAGACATAGTTCTTCCTGCACTCCTATCTTCAATATATGTGTGTGCTGCAAGCATCCCAGATAGTTTCAATATCACATCATCAGGAATTCAGGATCCTTGCTTTTCCTTGGCATTCTCAAGTTGGTCTGAGAAATCTAACATTCTTTTTTCTCCGCAACATCCACAAAAACAAAAATCTTAGGATATTCCAATCTGCCAGCTGAAACTGAATCATTTGTTGGAAGCATCAAATACCATTCTTGACAAGTCAAGATTTTTGGCTGTTTCTGCTCCTCATGCTTAACATTGGCTTAATGCAATTCTAATACCTTCACTTGGATTAAAAATTGACTACAGATCACTGAGGATTGCTTGTGGGCATAAGCTAATTCACCTTTGTGCCAACCTTATGAATGTATTTGCGGCACTCAGATAGAATCCACTGGAGTCCATGGTCTCAGCTATAGGAAGAGTGCGGGAAGATTCTCCAGACATTCTCATGTAAACAACTTGATAAGGAAAGCATTGGAGTCTGCACATGTTCCTACGATTTTGGAGCTGCAAGGTGTATTGCTCATGAATGGAAAAAGGCCTGATGGAATGACAATTTTTTCGTGGAAAAAGGGAAAGTGCATGGTGTGGGACTTAACGTGTAGCGACACCTTTGCCCCTAGTCATATTGATGTCTCATCTAATCACTTGGAAAAAATGGCAGAACAGGCAGAGCAGGCCAAACTGACAAAGTATGAGAAGCTTGAACGCGATTTTGAGATTGTGCCTATTTGTGTGAAAACAATGGGCCCATGGGGTCCAAATGGTTTAAAATTTGTTCGTGAGGTTGACAGAAGGATTTCAATGGAGTTTGGCCAACTTAGGTCTATTGCTTTCTTGATGCAAGCAATTGGAATGGCAATACAACGAGGAAATGCTGCCAGTGTTTTGGGAACTGTGTGTAAGGGTCAACATCTGGAAGAGATGTACTATTTGTATGTTGCAGTCTCCTTTTTTGTTTGTGTGCTTAGAGATTCTCTATTTTATTTTTGGTTAAGTTTAACTTTTTTGGTGTTTTTTTTTTACAGATATCTGCATAAATTTATCCTTGATTTATTTGCATCTATTCACTGTGTGTGTATCTGTATTTTAAATGTGATGACTTATAACTACATTAATATGTAATGAAAATTTTGTGGAATTGTTTTTGAGGCTAAGTTTGGATTTTTGTGTATACACTTAATTTAATATCGGTAATTCATTTGTTATGCATTTGACTTTAATTTGTTTGTTATTCATTAGATTTTAAATGATTCAGCTTGCAACTTGAATATTTTCTGGTTTTTGTTATGATGCAAATATGTATATACCAGCATAAGGTGTAATGTAAATGCTTATCTAGATCAGTTATGCTTAGGCCTATCTTGTAACTATTACTTTTATCTCTGATGTGAATGCTTAGTTTTGCCTTGATTTGTACAGCATTTTTCTATCAAATTGTTACCAGTATTTTTTTATGCCTCTAGGTAATGTGAAGTTTTTATGTAGCTATATCTCAAACTAACAAATATTATTTTATTTTTCATATTCTTGGTACCATAATTTATGTAAAATTTGACACTTAAAAATTTATCTGGTTTTACTGTATTTTGGATTATTTATTATTTGTACGGATTCTTAATTCTTGTGACTTTGATAATCATACTGGATGGCTGACAATCTTTGAATGGAATATTGGTAATTTAACTTATTCATACATTTACGATAAATATGCTTCATTTCCGTTTCACTCTTCCTCATTCTATGATTAAATTGATTTATGACCATTTTTACTTGTTTTGTAATGCAAAATTGTTAACTAACAACATTTGTTTCTTTTTCATATTTACACTTGAGGTGCCGGTAATAAAAAAAAAATTGTTGGTATTTAGATTGAATGGAGGGGGCCTGGGCCCCCTAGCCGTACATGTACTCCTATATAAGAGCTTACGCTCATGACAAAACAAAAATCTCTTAATGAAAATCTTTGAGTGGATTAACCTACCATTTACTGCTAAAATATTGCAAGAGGCAATGTACCATCCTTTCCCTAGGCTACTTGAGCCAAATCACTTACGAAATTTAGCACCAAACAGCCAAATTATGTAAAATCTTAAACGTGTTTTAGACTTAAATTGTAAGTAAAAGGAGGATTTTGCAATTTAAATTTTTAGTTAACTTAGTAAATTAAATATGTTGAAAATTTAGCCTAGTTCTTTTGAATGACTTGGAACTTGTGAGCAATACATAATCCAATGGCATTAAAACAGCTTTTCTTTCAAAAAAATTACAAAAAATCGTCCAGCGGCTGAGGGCTTTGCCCCCAGACCACCATCTGACCATAGCCTCCGACAGCTGGTGGTCTCCACCCCCAGACCCCTGGCTGAGACTGAGACACATTTGAGTGACCCAAAAGTTTACTTGACAACTTTCGCGCTTTAGACTAGAGCTCAACCGATATGACTTTTTCAGGCTGATACCGGTACCGATATCGATATTTTGTAAACTTTTATTAGGTCGATATCGATTAACCGATATATTAACTACGAAGTTTTATTACTTTTTTCAATTAACTTGACACTAAAAACTTCGAACACGACACTCTAGCAAAGAAAGACTACTGTAAACACGACACTCTAGCATCATTCAATAAAAAAACAAACAATACAACGATTTGGCAATCAATAGGCTAGTCAAGAGCGGTTGTGTTTGCTCTAAAAAATAGACAGTTTAAGGTAATTGTACTGAGCCGATACTTTATCGGTGGTAGAAAGCCGATACGATATATCGGCTTGGCCCTGATATCGGCCGATATATATCGACTGACCGATATATCGGTCGAGCTCTACTTTACAGCTTTAGACATTTTTCCTACGGATTTAACTTTGCATTTGAATTTAAGCCCTCTCCTTTTAGCAAAATTCTGGTTAAGTGCCGAAACCAGGCCTCGCCTTCTGATCTTCCACTTTACGATATCTTTGTCCCACAAACAATTCCTCTTTAGAAAATTTATAATGATGTCATTGCAAAAATCCTGGCTACGCCTATGGCTAAGGCTACTGAACGGTAAATCTTAACGAAACTCAAATTCTTACTCTATAGATAAATATTCTTCATTTTCGTTTTATTATCTTTTAGTCAACAATTTTTGATAAAGACGTGAAATACTGTACCACTAAATCTACCTTATCGACTGTAAGGTACCGGTACCGATATCGCTCTAGCGTAGCTTTTTCTTTTTATCTTCAAACACCCGCGGAATTGACTTGGTCACGTGATGTGGCTTGACGGGAATGAATATTATCAACCTTTCCAATTACGTCACGTGACCAAACCAATTTTGATAAATCCCCATTTTTTCATTTATATTGGGTTTGGGGGGATGAAATAGAGTTGGGGGGGATTAAATACACTCTATGTGATTCCCTCAAACCCAATTTAGACAAAAAAGGGTGTTTTTATCAAAATTGGATTGGTCACATGATGTGACTGGAAAGGTTGATAATATTCATTCTCACCCAGGGGCATATTTAGGGGGGGGGGCATTGTGCCATGGCCCCCCCTTTGAGTCGCTAGGATTGCAAAATTGCATAGTAAAGTGAGCAAAATTGAGGCATGGCCCCCCCCCTTTGTAAGTTGGGCATCAGGCTTTCAGGCTTTTGGCTGGAAATTTGAGTGAGTTCGGGTGAAAAACGGGACGGACCTTGAGTAAAGACCTTTTTTTTTTTTTTTTTTGGAGATCGCCTGATTTTGGGCAGAAAAAAGCTTTGATTTTCGGATTTCGGCCGCAAAATCACCCTGAATTTTGGCGAAGACCTTTTTTTTTTTTTTTTTTTTTTTTTTTTTTGAGATCACCTGATTTTGGGCGGAAAAAAGCTTTGAATTTCCGAGAAAAAAGCTTTGAATTTCCGAGCTTTCCGAGACATTCAAGATCAATGAAAATTCGAGTCAAGGTTGTTTTGTGGCTATATTTCATTTTGCTTACAATTCTTGTGTTGAGTTTCGAACTCGTGGTCTCTGCAAGCGCTCGGGTTGGTGAGATGTGATGCGCGCGGCACGTCTTGCTTGCCGCGGGACTTGCGGTGATTACGAGCTCGATCTCCGTTTGCTTTATTTTTGAACGTTGAGTGCAAAGTTTAATTTACATTTAATTTGCAATTTAAATACTTGGTTTTCAGTTAATAGATCTCAGTTGGTTTTTTCCTTAGTTGTGGTTATAGGTGATCGATAAGAAGCACAGTTTTCAGTTCTAGTTTTAAGTTCTTTAAAGTAAACTAAGTCGAATAGCGATCACTATCGCTAATCGACTTAGTTTACTTTAAAGAACTTAAAACTAGAACTGAAAACTGTGCTTCTTATCGATCACCTATAACCACAACTAAGGAAAAAACCAACTGAGATCTATTAACTGAAAACCAAGTATTTAAATTGCAAATTAAATGTAAATTAAACTTTGCACTCAACGTTCAAAAATAAAGGAAACGGAGATCGAGCTCGTAATCACCGCAAGTCCCGCGGCAAGCAAGACGTGCCGCGCGCATCACATCTCACCAACCCGAGCGCTTGCAGAGACCACGAGTTCGAAACTCAACACAAGAATTGTAAGCAAAATGAAATATAGCCACACATCCCCCTCGACAAAAAAAAAATTTTGGCCGAAAAATTTTGTTAGTGTTCAAATTGTTCAATATAGAAGGAGAGATCACATGGAACAGTTATCGGTCGTTCGTTCTGCTTTTGTATATAGTCCAAATAAATTCATTTAGTCTTGCGCCAATAAATAACTCTTGCAGTTCAATTGAATAGACGCTGTATGTTCGTTGGTAGGACGGACATCTTGAATCACGATTATTCATGTATTGTTGATTAAGTCCATTTCTTTTTCCTCAAATGCTTGGAATTCGTGCAAGACACTCGTGAATTGAAAATCTCTCACTGTTGCATTTAAAGTTCAAAATCTTGATTAATCTGCAATGCAGTAACCAGCAAGTGCGTTCATATGAAAAGGGTGAACGCAGAGTGAAATAACGCTTCACATTAAATTGTCTGATGAAATCTGTAATGCTGATAGCATCGTATACTTCGTTTATTGATGGCGCTAAGACCCAATCGGAAGAATTCATAAGTTCGTTATATTGCTCATAAAATTCTAGACTTGCATTGATTGGTCGTTGAACGAGAAGAAAAAAGCTAAATTCTTGCCGTAACTGTTCAAGAGATACAAAAAAAAAAAGGTGAGGGGATGGGGCAAAAGCAAAAAATATTTATGCAACACAAAATAAAGAAAAATTACACAAAACCATACGATTTTTTTTTTTTTTTTAAGTCATTATAGCACAGACAAGGTTCCGTTGCAACTATTCAACATTCTCTCAAAAAGGAGGAATGTCAAATCTATTGAGAGAAAAAAAAAACTATGCATAAAACAATGCATATGCCGGCTTCAAAATCAAAAAAGTATGAAAAACTGATCCGACATCATCCAGAAAAAAAATCTGGCGGACCAAAATAAAAATCCAGCAAAATGTTTAAGAGCAGAGCCGACCAGTAGGTATACGTATTTTTGAAAATCATGCCTTTTAAAACATTCCACTTCAATCTATCATGCAGAAGAAAGTGTAAGCGTTTAGAATATCACACCACTCGTGCTGCTTCGCAAGTGTGCACCCTTGCGAAAACAATCGAAAAGTATAACACTTAGCGGACGTCTAAATTATTAAGTTACAACAGTGCGGTACCGGTACCTAACAATATTACACGCCGCAGTTATTATGCAGTAATTCACAATTCACAAATCAGTCTTTTGGTTGGCCTCAGTAATCGTCCGCTGGAAGAATGGGGAAACCAAGGTTGTGCTTCCGGATTCAATGGTGAAGAAACTGCTTTGTTGGAATCGGCCGAAGTATCTATCGTCGACATCTCATTTGAGTCCTGACTAGCACGAAGGTCGTCACCATCAGCGCTGTCACTGTTGTGTCGTTCCACAAACCGCTTCAACCGATCAATATTTACGAATTCGGGTATTGCCTGCTGTAGTTTGTCATTTCTCTCGAAATTCTTGACAAAGTTTATTTGACATTGGAGTTGCATGTTGATCAACACCTATGATCTATAATAGACTCAGTTATTGTTGCTTCGGTCTAGGCATGTTCTTGAAAACGGGGTCACCACTATCGCTATTCGACTTAGTTTACTTTAAAGAACTTAAAACTAGAACTGAAAACTGTGCTTCTTATCGATCACCTATAACCACAACTAAGGAAAAAACCAACTGAGATCTATTAACTGAAAACCAAGTATTTAAATTGCAAATTAAATGTAAATTAAACTTTGCACTCAACGTTCAAAAATAAAGCAAACGGAGATCGAGCTCGTAATCACCGCAAGTCCCGCGGCAAGCAAGACGTGCCGCGCGCATCACATCTCACCAACCCGAGCGCTTGCAGAGACCACGAGTTCGAAACTCAACACAAGAATTGTAAGCAAAATGAAATATAGCCACAGTTTGCACACTTCTCACTCTTTCAAAATAGCCCCCACCTTTTCAAAATCCTGCGTACGCTACTGTTCTCACCTTACCCCAAAATAAAATTGATCAATTACCAATTAAGAATTTCCATTTAAAATTGTAAATCATACGGACACAAAAGCAGCGATGCGTATGTACGGTAATTTTTCGATGACAGACTCCTACGATTCACGATAAGATTTATTTTCCTTTCAGCAAAGTCGACTTTGCTAAAAGTAATATTAAAATTTTGCCCCACCATAAAATTGCTCATATTTTTTTCCTCTACGCTAGACCAAACCAGTATTTTTGTACTATTGAGAAAAAAATCATATAACCCGGTTAAAATATTTGGCCAGACGATACTTGCTCGTTCTATACTTCCTGGGTTGGAGGTCGATAATAAAAAATGGAGAAATTTAGATGGGAGTTTGCTAGCAAATTCAGTGAACGACCGACGCATAGCTAATGCTGTGATGCTCAAAATCACTTTTTGTCTACCGTAAAATCAGCAATTATTTAAAGATATCTGATTATGAAACCTCCAGAAAAGTAGAGTCAAAATATTTGCTGTCTGCTAAATTTCTGCTGATATCAAAAAACACTGGCACCACAAGTTGAGCCGTTCAAAAAATTGATTTTTAGGGGGTCCATTTGGGGGGTGGCACTTCCAAACTATGTCAAAACGTTTGTCTGTTAAACAGAGATGGAGTCCTCGAGGACGTCCTCAAGGATGTCCTCAAGGACACATTTTGAAATCCTTGGCCTTGGCCTCAAGGCCTCAAGTCCTCAAAAATTGGCCTGTCCTCGGCTCCAGGACAGCAATATTTTTTGAATTGTTAAAATTCTGTGGAGCGCCTGAAAAACTTTTTGGAAAACGTTTTTTTTGTGGAGATCGCTTGAAAAATGTTTGTGAAGACCTTTTTTTTCTTGAGATCGCCTGAAAAATTTTTGCGAAGACCTTTTTTTTGGAGAGCACTTGCACTTGTGTCCTTGGTCCTTGGCCTTGAGCATTCCTGTCCTTGGCCTCGAGACTGTCTGTCCTCGGAAAGGCTGTCCTTGGACTTGGCCTCGAGCCTTGTGTACTCGACTACAACTCTGCAGTTAAATGTCTGCTGATATCAAGACAGACTGGCACCCTAGCTTGATCCGTTCAAAAAATTGCTTTTTGAGGGGTCCATTTGGGGGGTCCCCAGGGGGGTGGCACCCACAAACTATGTCAAAATATTTATCTGTTAAATATCTCCTAATATCAAAACAAACTGGCACCTTAAGTTGAGTCAT
Organism: Trididemnum nubilum; assembly: GCA_963965965.1. Lineage (NCBI taxonomy): Eukaryota > Metazoa > Chordata > Ascidiacea > Aplousobranchia > Didemnidae > Trididemnum > Trididemnum nubilum. Next base: position 41,933,575 of record OZ014481.1, read on the forward strand.
TTAAAAATATTGATTTTTGGGGGGTCCATTTAGGGGGTTCCCAGGGGAGTGGCACCCCCAATGTCAAAATATTTGCCTGTTAAACATCTGCTGATATCATAAAACATCGGCACCCTAAGTTAAGCCGTTCAAAAAATTGATTTTTTGGGGTCCATTCGGGGGGATTCCGGGGGGTGGCACCCCTAAACTATGTCAAAATATTTGTCTGTTAAACATCTGCTGATCCCAGCAAACATGCAAGATCGGGCCAATGTTGGCCATCAGTTGGCAGGGTTGGCAAAACGTCGGCAAATTTGCCAACGCTTTGCCAATGTTGCCAATGTTTTGCCAACATCTCTGCAAACGCCGTAACTATTGTAGTAGTAAGTTTCCTCGAATTTTTTCACGATTGTGTAATGATTCTGGGCCATTTTCTTTTACTTATAGCTTTCCAATTTGCCAAAAATACTTTTTTTGTATTACGATTCAGCCAACGTTGGTAAAATATTGGCTCAACATCGGTTGCCAACATCGGCATTATGCATTTCAGCCAATACAGGGCCAACGTTGGATGCCAGCCCCAGGCCAACATTGGTGGATAAAATTTTTCTTAACTACCGACAATTTTTTGTAATTAATTTAGGTTGTTCATTTCAAAAGTGCTGAACAGGGATCAGAATTAGCTGAATTATAAACAAGGCCTAGACGTTTTTATGTCGAAAATCCATGTTTATTTTTGTAATTTTTCAGGAGCAAGCACTTGAAAAAACTTTGTTATGGTGAGGCCAAACCTTACTTAAAACTTAATTTTTACTTTTTTGCAAAGTAATCTGCAACACCAATCAGTAACTTTTTTTTATTTTAGTCTAATTTCTTTGTAAAACAAAAGATGCTTGAGCTAAACCCTTCACAAATTTCAAAAACGAAAAAACAAAATTACTGAAGCGGAACAGCATCACAAAATCTAGTTTTCAAGTATTTACAGTATATAGCATTAATGCTTGGGTGGATAGTTTCAACTTTCAGGCAAAAATTTACAGGTTTAAGCAATTGTTAAGAGTTACCGGTGGTTTAAGTTTAGGATTGGAGGTAATGGTTCTAACAGTTTGTGTTGCAGTGCTGGGGTTAGTTTTACCATGCCATGATTCAGTGATGTAGCATTGTCTTATAAAAATGGCTTCTAGACTAGGCTACTGGACTAAGTTACAGAAGGCTATCCGCTATTTACTACCGGTTACTATATTTGGAAGGTTTTATTTCTCCGGAAATTTTTATCTAGCCTACTTTTTTATTATTTCTGATTCAAATCTAACCCAAACACTAATGCCTAATCTAAAACTATCCCCAAATTGATCCCAACCAATAAGCTGATAAGGGTAATTTCGGACATGAAACAAAGCAAAATTGCAGTTATTACTGGTAGGCTACAGCCCACCTATTTAATTGTTGATTATTGTTTCGATAATTAGCACTATTTCATTAGGCATATTTAAACTAGGAGGAACTTTTTCCCAGACCTATCTTGGGGTAAATTGTGCCCCAGAAGTTTGTGCAACTGTATATATTATGAAATACAGTAGGCCTACATATGTCACACACCGTAGAAAAAGGCTGTGTCTAGAGCACCAGTCCAGTTTTCAACATGAAATTGCTGCTGCACCGATCGTTTGTGTTTGCACTTCAAGTTACTATCTCTCAAGCTGGCATTGCTGCCCAAACCGGGAACCCTACCTGTAACTCTAAGTCTAATGCAAAATTTTGAAGAAAAAGAAATAAAAATAACACAGCATGATTGTGTTCAATCGCGAGACGAGCCTAGCGCGTTCAGCACAAATGGAACTCAAATGTTGAGTTTAACCAGCGAGTGCCTTACCACTACACCACCGGGGGCCGGGGCTACCAGTACGCAGTTCAGAGTTGATGCGTCAAAGTGCTGTATTAAAGTTAAATTAATGAGAAAAAAGCAATATAACTGACTGCTGGTGCAGCAGCATTTTTGTATCAAGAACTGGACCAGTGCAGCAGACACTACCATAGAAAAAATTTGAACTTGTACGGTAACTTGTACTTATATCAAATTTCAGTGGTGGTAGCTATTTTGTCCCAAGAGGCAAAATACCGATAGTATTTTCCTTTCTTTTGGTTAGGATTAAGAGTTGGGGTTAGCGTCAGGGCTAGGTTAAGGTCTGATGCAGTGAGGTTAGGGTTACAGCTCAGGGTTAGGGCTACAGGGCTATGTAGGAGCTGGAGGCAAAATAGCTATGGGACTATTTTGTCTCCAAATGTCGAAATAACGCCAATGTTAATCATAATCTTTTGGCATGAATGTATGATTTGGTATCATGATAGGTGGCCAAGTCAAAGAAAATTATGGCTTAGCGTACTGGTACCTTAAAAGAAACAAAAATTTCTGCCGCAAACAAAAACAAAAGAACTGGATTTGTGCAAATTGTTTAGGCATGACTGAATTTCAATCATCATGCAAAATTGGCAAAAAGATTAGGTCTAAAGACATAAAGGAACAACTCAGAGTAAGCTTACGTTACATAACTAGACCTGACCTGCGGAATAGTATCCTTGGTAAAAAAAGGGCTGCTTATTTATTTGTATATGCAGCATCATACAGTTCTACAGTGTACTACTAAAATATTTTTTGAATTTTCAGTATTTTTTTTTGAACAATTAAATGAAAAGTTTTCAAGTTATGTAAATATTTTTATTTCATTGAATTTCAAAAAACCAGTCAAAATTAAGAAGGGACCTTCCTACAGTAAATAAATAGATTTTTCCCAGCAATGATCTGTAGTTGGTAATTTTCTGGAAATAATTAGTATCGTTTATCACGTGTTCAAACTTCAATTTTGGAAATCATCGCACATAATATTTCAAAACTCATCATTCTACGAAAAGCATCGCATTGGTTGTGCAGTATAAGCCAGATCGCTAATGGTAATTTTTTTTTGCTTTAGTAATATTGTAATTATAATGCAGGTTTATTTGCCAAGTTGCCATTGACCAGGAGACTGTGAAGTAACCTTGCGGTCTTCCAGTTAGTAAATATAGGTTGAGGCTGCTATTACGTTATGTAAGAAATAAGAATAAGAAAATTGCTATTCTAGCTCTAAACTCAACCCAAACTCTAACCCGAACATTGGTCTTAATCTAAACTCAAAATCTAACCCAAACCATATCGATAATTTAAAAAACAAAAAAGAGTAAATGAGCGCTCACTTTTTGCTCTCGTATTTTCTTCATGGGCATTATGTTGCATAACACCAGCCACTTCCATCAATGTAAAGGTAACAAAAAGCCACCATTTATCTCAAAACAGTTTGCACAAAATATGAGCTCAATTGAATAAGTCAAAAATTTCCCTAGCTGTTAAAGTTAAGAAAAAAAGTGAGAACATTTTTTAGTTTTTCAACAAAGGGTTAAACACTTGGCATGTCAATAATACACAGTAAAATGCTTTTTAGTAAAAAGAATTGCTAAGGAACACGAGATTTATATTTTTGCTTTAGGTTTAAGAATAATTTGAGAATAAGGCCAGCTTCAGCATGAAAAAAATAATGTTAGTAACACGTGCTAGTACAACGCATTTGGACTTAATCAGCAGAGTTTGCTGGGCCTCTTTGGTATTGCCATTTTTGATTTGTTTAACAGCAATCATGATTAAAGTTTGTTTAATTTACTGGTTTTTATAAAAAACAAAAAGTGTATAGCTTAAACCATGTGTTTTTGTTTAAAATTCTTCTTTGTTCAATACTGTACTATACAAAACGATTTTGGACAACTTTTAAATTCCTGCAACCCAGTTATAGGTATTGCATTTTTTTGCAAACTTAAAGTAAAAAATTGAGTGGTTTGGATTTTGAAATATCAGATGCATGCATTTCATCTGACACGCTAAATTTATAGTCAGAATCCCAAGATAACAATTAGAAATGATTTTTATGTTTGTATAGACAATGTTTTATCATTCAAAATTATCTTAACAAACATATTGTAGTTTACAACTACTGCACTGATCATTAGTCGAGTGGATAGAGCATTTGCTACTGAAACTGTAGACTTGGGTTTAATTCTTCGTCATAACAAAACAAAGACTATAAAAATTCAATATTTACAGCGTTCTTGTTTGAAGTTCAGTTAAAAAAAGATCAGTGTGAAGCCTGTACTTTGTTTAGACAGATGGGCGAGTGGCAGCTTGACTCGAAGATCAAAATGTCCCTTTGCTGTCTCTTAGCTAAAGCAACTTGGTAACTAAAAATGTAATTACAGTTACGGTACTTTATTGTTTCCAGATCAACTAGGTAAAAATCCCGAAGCTGGGATCCCTCAAAACTTTACAAAAGTTGTTTTTTTTTTGCAAAAACTCGTAATAATCGGATGCAGAAAAACTTTATCTCTAAAAGTTTTAAAAGTAAAATGATGAATAAAATAAAAAAAGGTCTGTATCTACTCTAAAGTCAAATTATCCTCAAAAATCTTTGTTTTTCTTTAAAAAAAAAACAACAAATGCTTCGCATGGGCTTCATTAATATTCTGGTTTCCAAATAATTTTAAAGACACTAAATTTGAGTTAACGTGAAGAGTAAGATTTTACAGTAGTTACATACAGCAAAGATTTGGGATTTGGAGTATAATACTTCAAGTTCAATTCAATTAAAATTGACTTAAACTTGATTTAGCTCACTGGTACATTGCTGATCAGCTTAACCAATTGCAGGCTGAGTTTTTTGAACTATGAGTACAAATTGTCAATAATTGAAAAATTCTTTCAGATGCTGTTCAGTCGGGTACCGGTAGCCACTTAGCAGACATTCTGAAAATGAAATGCTTAGAGCTAATGTAGTCTTAATCCACCAAAGAAAAAAAATTGAGATAAGATACTTCATCTACAAATATGAATGTTATTTGTTTGGAGTATAATGGAAGATAATGTGCTGTTTCGGTTAGCCCACTGGTATGGCTTTTTAAAATATAAAGACTGTAATTTTTTCACAAAATTTTTTTAACACAGCTTTAAATAAAATCGGGTTCATCTTTTATTGATTTGGTAGCCTTGAAAAAGGCTGTTTTAAGGTTTAAACGCTTTCGTCTAGCTCTATTCAGAAACCATCGCTAGAAAAAGATAAAATGAAAATAAAAATTCTATCTTTTTCTAGCGATGGTTTCTGAAGAGAGCTAGACGAAAGCGTTTAAACCTTAAAACAGCCTTTTTCAAGGCTACCCAATCAATAAAAGATGAACCCGGTTTTATTTAAAGCTATGGTTAAATTCTGTACCACCAATCAATTATTTACAAAATTTTTTTATCCCAAAAAGGTCTAACCCACAGTCCTGTTGTTACGTCATAGCATTAGCCTAGTATTGTCATTGAGCAATATTGGAAGTGGTTGGTGTTATGTTATGGTTGTTATGTAAGTCCCATAAAGAGAATGAAAGAGCACAGAGTGAGCGCTCATTCATCCTTATTTAAAGTTATGGAGGATTTGGGTTAGATTTTGAGTGTAGGTTAGGATTAACATTAGGGTTGGGATTAGGGCTAGAATAGCAATTTTCTTATTCAGTATTTTGCGTAGCATAACACTAAAAGCCTCTGCCAACAATATTAGATTTGAATGTATCAATCAAAAATTACAAACAGCTCAAAACACCACAATTAATTTATTATAAACAAAAATTACCAGTTTTCTACATCCATATGTGTACCGTAAAGTCCTACATCCTTGGTATGGGGGTAACTTTGATAAAAAATCAGAAAAGTATTTTGATCACTGATATATGTTGGCTCAAGTTGCATATTAGATGGTAGGTATGTACAATATTCTTCATGTACTCAAGGGACTTGGGCATTTCTTTATATACCGTAGGTAAATAAACATTTTTTATAGGGGGTAAAAAGGCACATTTAAGAAAGTTGCCTGCTAAGCCTCAGTGTTCCAAAAATGAGCTGCAGTAAAAGTGCCAAAATAACTTGTAAACAATATGTATGTGTATCAACTAAGTTGTTATCGGAATAAAATTGAAAAACATTTTTTTGGGGTTAAAGTATGGTAAATTTTTTATTGAGGGGTCAAGTGTTCAACTAAAAGAAAAAATTTTGGTACTCATAAAGTCACCTTTCAGAGATGTCAGGGAAATTATTTAGCTTCTATATAGTAAGTATTTTAGCTATGAAACCAGTAGTTAGTTGGAGATTGTGCTTCTTATGGCTTCTCAAAATTTTGTTGCCTATTCTGAAAGTCTGCTTAATGCAGCTTTTTTGCAACTATTTGCCAAAACGCATTTTTATTGCTAAATAATTATAATAACTGTATTGCTTTTTTTTATAAGCACAACTAACTTTTTCATTACCAAGTGAATGCTTACAAATTTTTACTGTTCTGTTAAAGTCGCCTTGAAGCTTTAAAGCCTGTGAAATAATCATAACTTGCCATTGTTTTTTGTTTCCAGTACCTAGTTTTCTTATTTCTTAAAAACTGTGTCCACTATTAAACTGTTCAATCTTTAGAGTTTGCTGCAGTGTTTTTGTATGTAGTTCACAGCCACCTTGATTCGATAATATGAAGTGACGGCATAGAAATGAATCACTATAGCTGGCCCCTATGTTTTGAATGTATTTTGCCAGTTACTATTTATCAATTTTTTTTCTTTTTTTGGAAACACTTCTGTAAGTACCAAAGTTAAGTATTAGTAACCTTATCTTCATACCAGTGGCCTGCAATAGACCTTTTAAGCAGAAAATCTAGTGTGTACCAAAGTAAAGCATTTTTTGCAAAAACTTTGGTTCAGGAAAAAGTGTTTTAAAAAATTAGGCCTTATGACCTGGCACTGTTTTTTGAACTGGGACTCTATGCCATCTATACTGGATCTCAGTCTAGTCCAAAACATCAACCGAAAATCAAAGTTTTAAAACTTTACCAATAAAGGGTTTTATGACAGATGTTTAAACAAATAAAAATCAAATCTTTCATTATACTCAGTGTGTTACGCTAAAGCGCGTAACAAGTTGGAAAGGCCTTCTCCACGTCAAGTCGCAGAGCAAAGAGAATGCAGAAATTATTCTGGCAAATTGTATTTGTGTAAATTGGCACAGTGCAAAAATTATATGGATTTAAGGATGGCGCGAAAATTTGCGCTTTGTAATTAAACTTTCCAACCTGTCGTAAAATGATTAAGTTTTGGTATGTTTGCAAAGTGGCTACCCAACTGTACCATCTTTTTTACAAGCTAATAAAAAAGTAATGCAACCAATGGTGACACGATGTTCTGTCAGTATGGCGCTGTGGAAAAGACTTATGAAACCAAATCTAAATGCACTTTATTTTCAAGAAGTGACTTTACATGTATAGTGTATGTATAAGCTAAAAAAACAGTCCTTTGCAAGAAAGAAGAGATTTTCCAGAATCTTTTGATGAAAAATCGATATGGTTAAAGGCAGCTAATCATCGTAAAAAGTGGCAATGTATAAACAAAAATAATTTGGCTTAGTGTAAAGGTTAGATTTTTGTCTTCTGCAAACTGCAAAGTGGCTACCTGGCTGTAGTTTTTTTCTATGTTATTGCTGTTAAATACATTTACTGTGCTTGCCATATGCCATGTGGGTTGCGCCAGAGAAGTCTAATGCACAAAATTAAAATTTTTCACCAATTTGGCATAGACAATGCAAAAATATTTTTGGCACAGCACAAAACCTCCTCTACAACTTAAAAAGAGAATCACTTTAGGCCAAAATGTTGGATATAAGCCTCTAACGCATTGTTACCAAATTTGAACTTTCTATTATGCCTTCTCGTTTTCAAAATAATGCGGTTCAAAATTAGCAATTTTCCCCTTAGTTCAGTGTTGCCATTTTGTCAGTATTGTGAGAGAAAATTAACTTTTGGAAAACTGGCTTACAGTTATTGAAAAGCAGCTCATTTTTCAACTATGGCGCAAAACATTTATTGAGAATCAGGAACATGCGGTAACTTTTGAATTTTTTTTTCTAATCAGCAACTATAACAAAATTTCAAAGGGAAAAAGCCTTTTTAAAGGGGAATCAAATTTGTTATATCTCAGGAATAGAAGGTTGTAAAAATCTTAAATTGAATAAAGTTAGTCTTCAGATTTGTCAAAATTTGCTGGGAGAAAATCAAGCAAAAAAATTTCCGATTTCATTGCTGTTTTAAATTAGTGCACGGATGGTGGGAAACTTTCTAATTTGCTTACGCATTTTCTAGAAATGAAGACCTCTAACTGAAGAAATAAAAATCTCCAGATATTTACCTTTTTTTAGTAACTGTCTTAACGTAATGTACATTAATGATATAGTCTTTAAGTAGCTGTTGCAATCTATTGATGGTCAGTCACCATTAGTGATAATATGCTCCTACTTCATCTGATTTGAACAATGAAGAAACCGGATGTAATGAACTTGAAGATAAATTTTGTTGTTGACGAAGCTCTCTGTTCAGTGTTCAAGTTCTAAGGTATAGTTGAACGTGTTTATTTTTGATGAAGTTTTTATTTAAATCTGATCAATTAATTGTTTAATTTAAAACACATGTAAACATTTGATTAAAAGTAAAACTGTAGCAGCTAACAAGTTGAAATGCATGGCTATGGAAAGATCTTAGAAAAAGCATATTTTTTTTCGGATCGTGACGATTATGCGTCGCCAGGACTTTTAGGCCCCAGAAATTTTACGTGCAAGACCAAAAACATTTTTTCGAATTCAAAATAAAATTAAAAAAAAATTTTTTCTGATGTTTTTAAATAAGATTTGAAGTCCTGGAACCTAATAGTCCCGGCGCATAATCGTCCTGCGTCTAAACACCCTGCACTTAAAATTCGTTGACCGATTTTAAGAGTATCAACAATAGAGTACTTTTTTATTTGTGGCAAACCGACATCAGAAATCAGGTAATCAAATTATACAAATATGCATTTGGCCTTTGAACTGACTCAGAAAATTGTGCTTTATACTTTTGTCATTGTTTTTCTTGCGTATCGTAAAAGTAAAAATCAGCAAGAAATGCTGGCCATATGCTAAGAAATCAAACTGATATGCAGTAAAAGGTCATTTAGACTGAAAAAAAATTTCTTGGTTTTCTCTCAAAAAACTTTTACAGATCTGAAAACCAACTTCACCAAATTTAAGTTACTACTACCTTCCGATTCCAAGATATGATAATTTAGATTTTCACTGAAAAGGCTTTTTCCCTTTAGAAATTTTTCAAATAAATGTAGGGCAACTTTTCAAAAGTTAATCTTCTGCCACAATAATGGCAAAACGGCAGCACTAAAAAAAGAAGAAAACTGTTGACTTTAAACTGCAATATGTTGAAAATGGCAAGATGTTAAAAGTTCAATTTTGCTATGAATGTATATTTTAGGCTTTTTCCAATATTTTGGTCAACAATAAAAAACTTGTCTTGGATGCCCGAAGTTGGGAGAAACTGCGGTTATGTGGTAGATGTAAAACAGTAATCAATCAATTTTTGCCCTGGCAGCTGAGGATTTTTTTTTAACACTGTACCTTATTTTGATTAATTTTACAAAAGTCATACGCTATAATTCTTTTTACCCAAATGATAAAAAATTACCTGGTAACTTTTATTTCAGATGAGTGAGAAAAGATTACAAACACAGCACTTTGCAAATTGGCTAAAGAAACTGGAAGGACCGCCATGGTGGTCGTAAGCATCGTGCAGATATGAAACGGATGGCTTTGCAAACTCAATAAAGGTAATAAGCAAACGAAGTATCTTGGCATCGTTAGTTTAAAATTCTATTAGGGTTAACTTATCCATCTTTCTCAGATATTTTCAAAGTTCAAAAATTGAAAAAAAAATTTCTGAAATAATTCAGCTGCTACACAGCTGACGTCAATTACTTTGTCTCGGCATTTCGGCTTCTATTACAATTCAGACTGAAAAAGTTAACTTGGTAAACAATAAAAACTGGTGTTTAGTAGCTTTGTTATTTACTACGACAAATGCTGCCTTTAATAGTGCTTAAGTTTTTGTAGATCCTAAATTTTTTTTGGTTGTAGAAGTGCACTATTTCTGGAACAGACTGGGACAAAAAAGATGGTGTCACAACTAAATGAAATAACACTAATTTTAAAAATATTATTTCAGTTAGTCTTAATGTTCTCGATTTAATTTGACTTAAACTAACTAAGGCTAAGTTAATATGTATTGCGTGTTGGTTATGGGCACAGTTACAAGCGATTTGACAAAACAGTTTTGGAAGAACCATAGTCTTTTTTAAGCTTTAAATCAATTGGTTTCACTTATTAATTCAAGCAATTTTTAGACCTGGGACTATCCACTGCCACATTTCATAATAGTTTAAAATAACTTTTTTCCAACTTTTTGAAAATTAAATCCTATGTCAAAAGCCATGCCTGCAACTAGCTCCGTTTATGCTGTCGATTTCCAAAGCCAAAAGGTAGTTTTAAGTCAGTTTTCTGTGATAAACACAGCTTCAGTGTAATTGTGCTCCGAATTGATAATTTTTCCATCAATGTGATTTATTCTGTGTACAAAAATCGGAAGCAAATGCCTTAAGCACGGTCTACACTGCGTAAAATCGTGAGCAAACAAGCGTATTTATTTTAAACAGAAATCTTTACGTCCGTCGTATCATCTTACCAACGTTCAAGGTGCCAGTTGGTTAAAATAAAGTAGCAAAAAGCTCATACACTCCTGATTTTTTCGGACAGTGTAGACCGGGACTAAAGCTTGTTTAAAATTTACGCTCTTTAGACAATACCTTTTAGTGGAATCAGTTAAGAAATTCTTAAACGAAGCTTTTTGAACTATTTAGTTACACTTTCGAACCTAGTGTGAATTTGATTACATTTAGGTTCGACTTCATTACAAAGACGACCTGTCAGGGCAAAGAATTCAGTAATCAACGATCGTGACCTGATAGAATGAACCCTCTGCTCAGTCTACAGGTAGTTTCATCTTTTCTCAATAATCCAGTGTCGGCACAATGTAGTTACTGTGTCGCCCGATCTTAATTTCGCTTGAAATTGGTCCATAGTTGTAAGCATTGATCCAAGATATCTAGCTTTGATTAAGTAAGGTCTGCATAGGTTTATTAAAAGGCAAACACTAGCGACTTCCGGACATCAAAAATACAAAACTTACGCGCAAAGTTATTTTTCTTGTTCATTGCTATCTTATCGGTTTAGTTCCTTCATATTAACCTGACACTCTGCGTCTGTCTAACCATAACTGAACTATTGCAGAGCCTTATTTTGGGTTTCTTTTTTCTAGTCTTTTGTTAGACTGGGCCACTGTGAAGTGTCTTTCCCAAGGACACAACGACGCATTGCCAGTGTGGGAATCGAACACCGGTTGAGGAGCGCTTCATGTTGTCTTATAAAGCAAGGGTTGGCAACTTACGGCCCGCGGGCCAGACCAGCCTGCCAAGCAATTTCATTCGGCCCGCGATCTTTTTCTTATGATTGAAATTCATCTGCAACCCCGCCGAAGTGCTGTTTTCTTTGGTCACTGCCATTGAATCGGGTGCAAAATGCCTAATTTTCAGTCGAAGACCTTTTTTTTTGGTCATCGCCATTAAATCGGCTGTAAAATGCCTAATGTCCAGGCGAAGACTTTTGTTTTGGTCCGCTGAAACCTTGCTGGGTCTGGATGTGGCCCATGGGACGAAAAGGTTGCCTACCCCTGTTATATAGTCTCATTGCTCTTATTCAAATTCACTTACGCTTTGTCGTTTTACTCTATATGGCGTTAACTACAAGCTTGTTAGTAAACTGTCAAATGTATAAAACGTTAAATTTTTCGCGCGGGATGTCGGAAACCAAAAACACTCTTGGAGAGGCGTTTCACCAGTTTTTCCAGAGACTGTTTATATACACCATTTTCATGAGAATTACATGCTCATTATAGAAAGACTAGAGAACATTTATTCACAGTTACGTAAGTTATGTCATTCGCTTTAACTGAATTATTTTTTGTTGTTGCAGTTTCTATAACTTCCTAATCCGTCCTATCTTCAACAAACCCACGGTCTGAATCTTGAACGGCAGTCACGACCAACATTTCCAAAGGAACCTGTGTTTTTTATTTTCAGTTTGCGAAATTTTACGTCTTTAGCTTTTTCTTGCGTTATTTACCATCTTCAGTTTTTTTGCCTTGCAATAAAACTTTATTTATACGACGCAAGATGGATGAAGTTAGACAATCGCACCAATGCCATTGTAACAATATGTGCCAGTACTGGATTCTTGCGGGCATTACCAGCTAGCGGGATGAAGTTCCACAACATATAGGGCCACGCAGCTTCCGATGTTGGCTAGCTGCAGTTTCACGACTATGGGCCATCGTTGGCAACATTTTTCCGCCACAGTTGGCGCGACGCAGGTTCCAATGTAGGCTAGCTGCAGTTTGACGACTTTGCCAACGTTGGCAACAGTGTTCCGCCTGCAGTTTGACGACTTTGCCAACGTTGGCAACATTATTCCGCCATTGTTGGCGCGACGCAGGATCCGATGTTGTTCGCTGCAGTTTGCAGTCCGATATTGGCTAGCTGCAGTTCCGATGTTGGTTAGCTGCAGTTTGCCAACTCCGGGCCGACGTTGGAAACATTATTCCACCATTGTTGGCTGACGCAGGTTCCGATGTCGGCCCGCTGCAGAATGCCAATGTTGGCTGAACGCTGGACTTTGGTGCAAAACCGCATCGCCCCAACATTGGCTGCCGCGGTGGGGCCGAGGTTAACAAATGTTGGCAACTGCATCTAGCCAACATCGGCCCGACAATGCAATGTTTGCTGGGATATCATAAAACATCGGCACCCTAAGTTAAGCCGTTCAAAAAATTGATTTTTTGGGGGGTTTCCGGGGGGTGGCACCCCCAAACTATGTCAAAATATTTGTCTGTTAAATATCTTATATCAAAACAAACTGGTACCCCAAGTTGAGCCATTTAAATAATTGATTTTGGGGGGGTCCATTTGGGGAGGTCCCAAAGGGTGGCACCCCCAAATTATGTCAAAACATTTGTCTGTTAAATATCTACTGATATCAAAGAAAACTAGCACTCTAGCTTGAGCCGTTCAAAAAATTGATTTTTGGGGCCCCATTTTGGGAAAATTCCCAGTGGAGCAGTAGCGTAGCCAGGGGGGGCGGGGGGGCTCGAGCCGAGCTTTCCGAGAAATTTCGTCTCAAATCTCGGACAAACCGTCTGAAACTGCTTCTAGATCAATGAAAATTCCAGTCAAGGTCGTTTGCACACTTCTCACTCTTTCAAAATAGCCCCCCCTTTTCCAAATCCTGGCTACGCGCCTGCGGTGGAGTTGCCCCAGAAAATTTTGGGAGAAAAAATTGCGTTTGTACTGCAACAACTTTACACAAAAGTTAAATTTCTATGTCTTGTGGTTTAGGAGAAGAAGAGCGTACAAGATTTAGGAAGAAAAAAAAAAGAAAAAAAAGGCAAAAAAAAGAAATGAACCTCATCGCAGCCAAAAGTGGGTTGGTTGGGATGAAAGGGTATCTTAAGACATACAACCATATGAAATATTTTTTGCCGTACTTAAGCGGTTTTTGACTGGGGCCGCTTTTTACGCCTAACTTGCGGAGCGGTTTTCGGGTTCTGAAACCAAAGTCACGTGACCTATTGCCTCGAAATTGTGTACAAACATGTAACTCATCAATCTCAAACTGCTGTCAAATTTTCATGTAGCTAGGGCAAACCGTTCTTGAGTTATAAGCAAAAGTCTGAAATTTCGCACTCGTTAGTTGGAATATGGCCGAGTAAAAACAAAGGAAAACGACGGGAGCGTCGGTCGTTCCAATAGTGTATCACTAACACCAATGTGTATGTAAATCGACGTAAATTTGAGAGATTGCAGTAGATGGCGGCAAGCAACTATCAATCCAAGTTTCAGCTCATGCACTGTCGTCCAGTTACCTTCACAATCATGGGCGTCGGCGAGGGGAGCAGGGGGGCCATGGCCCCCTGGATTTTGACACACTCTCTCTTAAACCTCCCCAATTTCAAAAATTATTCTGTTTTTAGTAGCTGATATTGGATCTGTTCTTAATGGCAATCCTCTAAAAATTTTCTGCCGATGCCCTTGTTCATAGCGACAACCTCGACAACATCTCTGAGTTTTTTTGCATAGGCAACTAACAAATTTTTAACTGTCGTTCACGTTGAAAAAAGCTTGCTTTTTCGCTCATGCAATTTCACAATGCTGACAAATCATTTGTAATTAAACAGTTTAACATCGCACGCTCTCAAAATTTTACATTTATTGAGAATAAATGAGGCTGAAAAGTGGCAAAAAATTAAGAACAGTCAGCATCAACCCAAAGTCACTGGCTCTTATAAAAAAAATCTAACCTATAAGGTTAAAATAATCTTCGTCTGCCTCAATGAATATGGTACCATAATATTATTGTGCTTGCATCGATTTTTAATTGCCAAAATTTTTTTATCACGCTCGAAGCATAACCTAGTAAGCAAATATACCAAGTCAGGTTATATATCTGTCATTGAGTGAGCTATAACTGCTGTACGTCACTTGATTTCAACCAAAAGTCTGTTCTGATTTAGACTGCTCATTAGAAATGAATAACAAAAATATAGTAGGCTATTGTATAATTTTTCTAATAAAAATTATAGTTTCTACAGAAAATGAATTTCCGAAAAAATGTAGTTTCTGGAAAATGATGAAACGGAGTGCATTTCCAAAATCAGTCAATAATTCTTAAACAGTAGTAAAATTAATTTAAAATTTCATAAAATGATAAAATCGATTTTGGTGTCAAAAAACCATTGTCAGTTTCTTATTCAAATTTACTAGTTTTTAAGAATTATTGACTGATTTTGGAAATGCTCTCCAAGTTTCATCATTTTCCAGAGTTCAAGTTCAAGTTCAAGTTTATTTATTTTTGCCACAAAATTCACATAATATAAACAAACGATTAAAGTTAAAGAAGTAATTTGGCAAGGGAGACTGCGAGTTGACCTCTCGGTCTTCTAAGTCTGCAGCCACCCCGATTACCAGTTAAAATGATATAAGTTAATAAAAAACATATTGTTGTCATGAAGCAAGTGACGAATTTCACCCAAATTGCAATACCAATGTTTTATACTGTATATTAAAGTTTTTGTATTACATACTAGTACATATTCAATAGATAATTTTTGTATGATACTTTAAAGCTTTGAAAAGATTGTTTGGTTTTAATGCTTGTTGGAATTTTGTTCCATATTTTAACACCTTGGTACCTGATGCTTTTTTGAAGTCTGGTTGTTTTGTAAAGAGGAATGTATAAGGTAGGATTGTTGGCAGTGCTTGATTAACGTGTACACTTTTGAGCAACTTGGTTAGTTTTAATGTAAAGGTTTGACAGTAAAGGTGGGAGACGTTGATGATAATGGTGAAATATCAGTTTGGCAACTTCATGCTTATATAATTCAGGAATTTTTAGGATTTTTAGTTTAGAGTAAAATGGTGTAGCATGGTCCATATATTTGCCGCCGCCGATAATTTTTACAGCTTTGTTTTGAAGTGTCTGTAATTTTGATAGGTAAGATTTGTGGGTACAACCCCAAATGGATAAACCATACAACAAATGAGGATGAATAAAAGCATAGTATAGTTTGAGAAGTGAATTAGAAGGAAGAAAATGTTTCAATTTTGAAAGAATGCCCACCGACCTAGCAACCTTATTTTCGACACTTTTAATGTGGGAATGGAAGTTTAACCGTGAATCAATAAAAACACCCAAATATTTTGCTTTATCGCATGATAATATTGGTAAGTTATTAACAATTAAGGTGACATGAGGACTTAGTATATTTTGTTTGGGGGAAATAATAAGATGGTTTGATTTTGATGGGTTTAAACTTAATTTGTTAGCAATGGACCAATTGTAAACGTTTGCTAAGTCTTTATTCATTTCAGTTTCTAATGATGCTAGATTTGGGCTATCTATTATGAGGCAAGTATCGTCAGCAAACAATCGTGGAAGACAATTGACGGAATTGTTTAGATCATTGATGTACAGTAGAAAAAGAAGTGGACCAAGTATTGACCCTTGAGCTACACCGTAAGTTATAGGTGCAATTTCAGATTGTATACCGTCAACCGAAACAAATTGTTTTCGATGTAAGAAAGAACAAATAAGTTTATGAATGGGTCCTCGAATGCCATAATGATCAAGTTTTTTAAGCAAAATATCATGTGAGACTGTATCGAAAGCTTTTTGAAGATCTAAAAAGATAAGTCCTGTATATTTTCTTTGATTAATATTATCAAGAGTAGTTGTTACAATGTCAAGGCAGGCATGGCTAGGAGCTATGTGTTTCTGAAATCCGTATTGTGATTTATGAATAACGTTATGTTTTTTGAAAAATTCCAGAAATCTATTATAAGACGTTCAAGAATTTTAGAGAAACAAGTTAGTATTGAAATGGGTCGATAGTTGCTTGGGTTTGTTTTATTTCCTTCTTTGTGAAGAGGTATGATTTTAGCAAGTGAACAGTTTTCAGGAAATATGCCATTAATAAAGGAAAATTCAAAAAAGCATTGCAAGTATGGTGCGATGATGGTTGAGGCAACTTTGAGAAAATAAGCAGAAATGTCATCATGACCAACAGCTTTGTTCGTGTTAAGTGAAAGGATAATATTTGATATTTCTGTAGTGCTGGGTGATTTCAAAAAAATTGAATCAGAAACACGATTGGGTAAATAATTTGAGAAGTGTTGAATGGTATCAGATTGAGGGATATCATCAGCAAGATTTTTGCCTATAGTGCAAAAGAATTTATTAAAGGAATTTAGAATTGATTTAGGGTCAGTGGGTGTGTTTACAATTTTTTCTGTATCAAAACAATCAAAAAATGATGAAGTGCTTTTCGATTTCGAGGGAAGTACTGATCGTATTATTTCCCAAATCTTTTTCTGGTTATTTTTGTTTTGGTTTAACACCGCGGAATAATACAATTTTTTGGCAAGAGCTATTATCTTAGTAAGTTTGTTTGAATATTTTCGAAAAAAGGATTTTTGGCCGTCATTGCCTAGTAGAAAATGGGATTTGAACATAAAACGTCGTTTACGAATTGACATCAAAATGCCTTTGGTCAACCAAGGTTTCTTTTGTAATCTTTGTTGTCTGCGAGATAATTTCTTCTTTGGGGCATGAATATCAATAGTTGAAAGGATTGTCTGTGAAAATCCGTCAGAAATTGTATTATAATTACCAGTATTCAAAGCTGGTAGCTTTTCAAAATAAATAGATAAATTAGTTGCTAAATCTTCACAGAATAGTTCAGAATTTAAGGCTGATTTATCTCTAACATATAATTCTTGTTTCTTTTTCAACGGAGGTTTAGAGAAGTCATTTATGCAACAGCCTACAACATAATGATCTGATAAATCATCTCGTACAGGTATTACAAAAGGTATTATATTGTGGTTGACGTCATTAGTTATGATATGGTCAATAATACTCGAAGATCTGGAAGTTACTCTTGTTGGTAATGTAATTATTGGTATTACATTATAACTGAGCATCTCGTTAATATAATCATTTGCTGTTTTTGTTCTGTTTGATCTGTCAATATTGATGTTTAAATCACCTCCCAAATACAACGTTTTGTCACCAGAAGTGTCTTCATTCAAGCAAGAAGAAAAGTCACCTAAGAATTTCTCGATATTAGTTGTGGAGGGATGACGATATATAACTGCAAGTCTTATTGGTGACTTATTTTCATGATGGTGCAAATTTAACCAAATAGATTCAGAATTATGCAACTGATGTTGATTATCGTCTAAGGAAAATTTTAGATTTAGCGATACATAAACTGCAACACCACCAGCATTACTTTGAGGCGGAGTATGAACAAAGCTGTAATTAGGGAGATTTATGTTGGCCAGAGGTTGATCTTTAACGCGTGTTTCAGTTAAGCATATCACATCAGGTTTAAAAGGTAGAGACTGAAGAAATAAGCACAAGGAATCAAAATGTTTGTAAAGAGAGCGAATGTTTAAATATACTAGAATAAGAGAATTAGAAAAATTAAAATTGGTTTTTGGCGCAACAACATCAAAATATGTACAAGAATTTATTTTTGAGGTTAAAATTTGGAGAATTTCGTCACATGGCTCATT
The DNA here is from genome assembly GCA_963965965.1 of Trididemnum nubilum. NCBI lineage: Eukaryota > Metazoa > Chordata > Ascidiacea > Aplousobranchia > Didemnidae > Trididemnum > Trididemnum nubilum. The sequence goes on from OZ014481.1 coordinate 41,951,704, forward strand.
ATTACTTTCTCGGACACAAGGTGGTGTGGCTGCTAGACTTGGAGTAATGAAATCGATTAAGTCAACTTCATCAAAAGTCAAAAGCGCCATTACACAACAGCAATGAACGAAGTGGTCAAACAGCACCATGACGGCGGTGGCGTTAGTGGAAAAAAAAAAAATACTGTACAAGTAATGCAAATCAGAGGTAACCAAATTGATTGTGAATCAGTTTGTAAAATTTCTGAAAAGGGAAGCTATTTATGTAGATCATATCATATAAAACAATGTCGCAGAATAACCATCAACAAAAAACCGAAACTAAAAATTTAACACAAATAATAAACGTAATCAAAATATGGAGCTATTTAATAGCGTAGCCGAACTTCAAAAATACTTTTCTAAAGAGAAAAAATGTTATGAGTATAATAATAATAATGATTTGAGTGGTTTAAGCATGTTACAACTTAGAGCAACTCACTAGTTTCTTAATTATACTCTTTTCCTAGCTAGTTTGATTTCAGTACCGTAGAAAGAGGAGTGGGGGCTATAGTTTGCCCATTGGCTTGCCGACCAAAATGGAGAATAAAGAGAATACAGGTTTTTAGCACTTTTGAGACTTTCTTCTGCACCGGAATAGACCAAAAAAAAATTAATTTATTTAAAGTATATTTTAAAACGTTTATTTGAGGAAAGGGGGGGCCAATTTGGCAAAGCAAAACTCAAAAATCCGAGAAAACCCCCAAAAATCGCTAAAAACTTGCAATAAAATTAATCGCTCATTGAAACATGCCTAACACAGGTCCCATCAAAAAATATTTTAGCTCAAGAATGGGAGGGGGGCTAGTCAGTAGCCAATTACTAATCACCTTTCTCCAACCTACTCCCCCAACCCCCCTAATTATACCTTTCTCTATAAAATTTATACTACCGGTATAGGATTTTATGATTTACCGAATTGTAAATAAAGAGAACTGAAGTTTTTTCAACAACTACCTCCCACGTAGCCCATGATTTATGCAACTAGCATAATCATATTTTTGCAAAGTTAACCTTCATGCCACGTTTTAATAGCACCAATTTTTATCAAAATAGGCCCAAATTTGAGTTGTTATTGCCAATGCAAAAGTTTCATGCGCTGGGGGTTCGCCCCCAGACCCCCATTGCAGATTTCTGGTTACACTCCTGCTTGATTTGATAAATAAATTAGAGATTTTAGCATAAAACACTAGCGGTCTATTTCCAAGTCTCTCCTTTCAGTAAATAAATAGAACAGTAACAGTTAATTAAAAAACAGTAACAGTTAGTCAAATCAAAACAGTTACTTTTAATCAGCTCTTGGCAAATTCACAGATTCTTAGGCCTAGTAAGCGGCTAGATAGAGTGTTAGTTATGTTCAGTTATTAGTTCATGATTCTCTTGCCATCTACGTACAAACAGAATTCGCCATTTTGGATACACCAACTGGCTCTTTTGTTTTCAAATCTTGCCTTCTTGTAAAACGGTAGCAATTGTTTTTTCTGTAGATAAAGGGGTTTGGGAAGATGTTCGCTGACATAGATTTTAGTTGCATCAGGATTATCGTTTAACCTGGCTTTATTGTAAACCTTAAGATGTTTCAGACTGTTCATCACCAATTGTTTGTCATAGTTGCTTGCAAGTTTGAAAATAATAGGTCTATTCACTTTAGTATTGTTGCGGTATAATGGGTGTTGAGGGAGCCTGTGCAGGTCAAGAATTTGTAAATCATCTACATTTTCAATATTTAGGCCTTCAATTAAAAATTTCTTTAGTTTAGTTTCAGTGGTAGATCTAGTTTCCCAAGCGTTGTTTTCTTCTTCATCAATACCATGAACAAGCAAATTAAAACGCTTACTGTACGCTTCTCTGCTTAGCTGTTCACGTTTAACAAGTTGAAGATAGCCTTCTACTTGCCCTGTTAGCCTAGTGATTTCAGATTGTTGACTATTGATCAACTTACGATCAGCAGCTTTCTCTTGTTGTAAAATTTCAAATTGATGCTTTAAATCAATAAATTCAGCATTTTCAGTTTTGTTCATGAGGTTTTGCTCTATTACTTCGCATCTTTCTGACAGCTTACCATCTATTTCTTCAACATTTTTCTGAAAATTCATTTTCTACACAAACTACTTATCAATCGAAAAATTATACTGTAGTTTTGTTATTCATTTGTAATAAACAGTCTGAATTTCGGAAATGCACTCCATGTTTCTTCATTAATGAACGTCTCCGCAAAATCGTTATCATGTTTGATTCTTTGAATCCCCATCAACAATCGCGAAGTTTTGGAAAATAAATTTTTCGAGAAATATAATTTCAGCCATATCAAAATTCTGGAAAGCGTTAATTCTGGAAAATAAGTTTTCGGGGAAATGTAATTTCGGCCGAATGCAATTTCTCGAAAGTGTAAATTTTGGAAAATAAGTTTTCATACTATTTTCTTGGGCCTTTTTGATCTTTAAGTCCAAACAAGTACGCATAAATTTTTAGGGAAGATTTTACATGGAACAAAAGCACGTACACACAAAGCGACGCCCTCCGATTGCGGCTCTGATTTGTAAATGCGGAGTATTTTTAAGTGAACTGATGGTTGTTACTAGTTGCCACATCTGGACGACTCTTTGAACAAGCAACCGCCGAGTGGCCTCGAAATTTGCGAATTTGATCAATTGCATTTGAATCTGCCGATTAGCATCACAATGTAGCCTTTTGCGAAAATCGTTTGTTGTTAGTTTGAACTGCGAGTGTCGGTCAACTGCTACAAATCACAGTTGGAACATAGTAAACAGATAAGAGAGCAAACATTGTAGCAAAGCAAAACGCTAACTGCAATTTGAGCCTGTATATTACCAGAGTACGTCATTGACTGCATAGTTCGCAATAGGTTTAGACGACAAAATTATTACCGGTGTACTTTAATAATTTTGCAGAAAAATATTGCTGAATGAAAATTTGTAATGAAAAGAGACAGAACTAGTACAGCTATTAATTTTTTGCTTCGCATTCTTCTAGTATCGTAGCCTGAAGAGTATTCAGACGCTTAGGAAGTCCGTCAGGCAGATTCGCAAGCAAAATGGACATGCCTAGAGGAACTTCTTTAGGCTGAACTACGGTGCTGAAAACCTTGTTTTTCTGCTTTCACATAATTTCAGTCCGGAGTTATGTCTCGCTGTCGCAAGTGACGCTTTTTCTCTTTAGTTTTGACCAGCTTTCCATCTGTTATTCGTGAGCCCCGCTTCTGAGCCCCACCTCTTGGTCGGCTACCGTCACAGCCTTGAGTGGATCCGAATAATAAATACGGTTTAGCACTAGCAGCGTCGACGAGTTCACAATGAAATCACTTTAATCTGACTTTGCTGCAGAACAAAGCTTTGAAAAATTAAAAAAAAATCGATTAAAATACAGTACTTCCTCGATTATCCGTACCTCGTTTATCCGGCATTCGATTATCCGTCCATTGGGTCAGATAATAATTTATGATATAACTAACACTTTTCCAGTTAATGTGGGGCAATAGATAGCCCTACGGTAATTTTAACGATCATGCAAATTTACATTGCTTTCAATAAAAAAGTACTGAGATCCCTCAATGCGGTACATTATTTGATGTTGAACCTCGTTTAAGTTTTGGTGCATTCGAATCTGCTTCTTGCTGCGTTGTTTTGGTTTAAATAAAGAAATTCAATTATCCGTTTTTTTTACTTATCCGTTCAGGTTTTGAAGAAATGCTGTCCCGACTAGACCGGATAATCGAGGAAGTACTGTATTGATAAGAATGCATCACAAATCATATCTCAATAATTCTGATGAAAATGGTATTTTTTAACGCTCATGAAATAGTAGCAAGCTTCGATGAAAGTTATTAATTCATGAGGTGCATTATTTATAAGGTTTCACTAAATCAGTCAATATTACTTGAAGTTTTATTATTTAAACGTGGTTGATTTTATCTAATTTATTGATTGATTTTACATATACGCTAGTTGCTCCACCCTCTATGGGCCCATTCAACCATTTCCATAAAGTCGTCACCTGATTCCTTTTCAATCTGGATTCAATTCTTTGTATCCCCATTCCCCATCCCCCCCAATCCCCATCCCCCCAACCCCCATCCCCCCAATCCCCATCCTCCCAATCCCCATCGATAAGCATAAAATTAAAAGGAGAAAATAATATAGTACCTAAAATTACACTTTTTTTTGAAGTCGGAAAGGTGAAGCTTTAAAAAATTTGTATCTGTATTAGCTTGCAATAAGCCAATGGCAGATAAGCTCACCGGATCATGGGTTTCAGGAAATTTCCGATTGGCCTCCGTTGACTGCTGCTCGCATAAATGTGGACTGGCCCTAAATAGATTGGAATAAAAAATAAATAAAAAAAAACTACCCAGCCAGATTAAGATGTTTGTCTGGTCTTTACTTAATTTTGGTGCAAACTTTGCCTGCCTACAGAGAGATTAGACAAAAATTTTTGACCGGATGAAAGCAATTCTTCAGCGGTCGCTAGCGGTAATTCACCGTTGATGTCCAACAAAATCCATGCGAGGGATGAAAATGTCGATGAAGGTTTGTTTCGCCAATTGACTGCGCAAGCGTGAGCATCGTCAAAACAAGTAGCGAAGTCACTTTTAACTTTTACGATGATTTTTCGAAATCCTAAATGTGTTTTAAAATTCTATTTATTTGATTGGAAACCGCCACTTCTTTATTTCTGTGATCCTTTTGAGCGCTTGAGGTCGAAAGGCGGTTTTCAACCAAGGCGGTTTTTTATCAGTTTTTGTCATTGAAATTACCAACAGAGCTTATAATTTATTCTGACAAAAGTTTTTTCAACTTTGCACCTGGCTGCAAATACCAAACTGTAGGTGGGTATCTCCAAATTACTTGTGTAGGAAATTAAAATCATTTTAAGTTATTGGAATTGGACTACTGCATAGCGATGTAAGTAAAAAAAAAAACGAAGCTCGTTTAAAAAAAAAAAAACGTTCTTTTTCGTGTTTTTTTTTTTGTTTTTAATCATTATTTTTAAATAATATCGGATTGTTGTTTTGTAACACCTTCTGCTAGCCTATCCTGAAAACCGTGAAATTCTTTCACAGGTTAAAAGCCTAAAGAAAGACATCAGATCAAATTTTTCCTTATACTACTGTAGATGTATTACGCCGAAGCGGAAAAAAGTGAGTATCAAAAGAATTTGATTTCATGTCTTTTCGGTTTAACCTACTGTGCTACTCAACGGAAAAATAACATAAATCAAAAGTCACAATAGCTGTTAACTAGTATATTTTTGAATATCTAAACTCTTATTAGCTAAACCGCACGCTATGTAGGCTAATCGTCTATCAACCCAACTAATGGTAGTCATTTTCAAACAATCGCAAAAATTTAAGTTATTTGGTAGACAATTAGCTTACAAGTATTATTATTGTTTATCTAAATCTAGGGATATAACCTGACAAGTTAATCTGAATCTCCTCTAATATCAACCACTAAATCATGGGATTACTTAAGATCAAAAACTAGCATGTTTTACTGCTGTTGAAAGCTGACGAAAAGAATTAATCGTTAAAACTCAGGAAAAATCAGCGGAAAAAGATATAACAGACCTTCCAATTCAAAAAGATAACCAATACTTTAAATTTGCAAAGGTAATACAGCATGCAGTTGCTGATGCTCAATTCAAAATCCTTTGGAGATGCAAATCTGTAAAAATCTATGAACCCGGAGTTAGAATTGCCACTGGCGTCGCTACGGGAAAACGGGGGCGGCTCGCCCCAGGTGTCACCATTTTGGGATTACGCCGTTTTATGATACCAATTAAACAAAAAAGAAAGCAACAATATGTTTAATATCATTGAAATCTTCAGCACACTGGAATGGACTAAAAAAGGATTCAAAGCATCTTTTGAAACATTTATTTAGAGGAAGGGCGCTAATTTGTCAAAAATGTAGATCACAAATCAGTAAAAACTTTGAAAAATTGCCAAAACTAAGCAATCAAATTTGATTGCTTGTCGGAACATGCTGAAGATCGGTTCATGAAAAAATATACATATAAGCTCGGGAATACGGTGTGGCTACTCAGCATTAGTTAATTTTCAATCATTTCGACTCAAATATCGTTCCATAAGCCCTCTCTGACCAATTACTATTTTTCTCTATTAAATATAGACGAAATGGGTTATTCCTTGTGAGTTTCATTGAATTGTAAGATTTTATGATTTACGGTACCAACTTGTAAATAAGGGAACGGAAATTTTACCATGAACCACCTCCCCCATAGCCATTGCCCATTTACGCAGTCAGTTTGGTGATGTTTTTACCCTGCTAATTGTTTACGCCACATTTCAAAAGCATTAATTTTTATCAAAATAGACCTAAAATTAAGTTATTTTGCAAAAAAAATACACAATTTTTGAGCGTGCGTTGGCTACGCCCCCAGATCTCCGACACAGCCTCCCGCCACATCAAATTTCTGGCGACGCGCCTGAGTCTAGTCATGTTTTTGTTTATTTCTATACCACCAGAGTTCTCCCTAGTGCTACGTTTTAAAAGCAGTAATTTTTATCAAAAAAAGCCTAAAATTTAATTCTTTTTGAAAAAAAAATTTTTCCAGTGCAGGGGGCTCCGCCCCCAAACTCCTAACAACCTCCGGCGCAGCTTCCAGATCTTAAAACAGCCCCTCCTCCTATTGCAGATTTTTGGTTACGGTAATTTTTGGTTACGTTTGCCCCTACCCCTATTGCTGATACTAAACATGACCTTCTACGGTGCTACTCATACTTCCAAGTTATAGAATCTTGCAATAGGAAGTTATTGAGCTGCCAAATAACAACCGCTATCTACAGTAATAAGGTAGTACCGTTATCTTTAAAATATAACCCCTGGCTAGGGTTGTACAAAGTAGAATTTCGAATCCTTGAGATTCGAATCTCCGGAGAAACGAATCTCAAAAAGCATTTTTAATCGGGTAATTGGATTCGAAAAAAAATTTTTAAAGGGCTGCCAAACCGCAAAGAGTGGTGCGTATTACACAATTTTAAGCAACCTAATTGTCTAGTCGCATTTCATTGATAGTGCATTGCACTCAAACAAGCGGGCACGCACTCAAGTGGCAGTTGTCTAACTTAGTCAGGATTGTGTTTTTTAATTTTTGCAATAAAACTGTATTGTCACAGTTTGCCATGAGTTATTCTAGAATAGGATTCGAAATTCTAGATTCGAAATGTCTATTCTAGAATTATTCTAGAATACTGCATTATTCTACTTTGTACAACCCTACCCCTGGCAACCTCCGGCGCAGCTTCCAGATCTTAAAACAGCCCCTCCTCCTATTGCAGATTTTTGGTTACGGTTATTTTTGGTTACGGTAATTTTTGGTTACGTTTGCCCCTCCCCCTATTGCTGATACTAAACATGACCTTCTACGGTGCTACTTATACTTCCAAGTTATAGAATCTTGCAATCGGAAGTTATTGAGCTGCCAAATAACAACCGCTATCTACAGTAATAAGGTAGTACCGTTATCTTTAAAATATAACCCCTGGCTAGGGTTGTACAAAGTAGAATTTCGAATCCTTGAGATTCGAATCTCCGGAGAAACGAATCTCAAAAAGCATTTTTAATCGGGTAATTGGATTCGAAAAAAAATTTTTAAAGGGCTGCCAAACCGCAAAGAGTGGTGCGTATTACACAATTTTAAGCAACCTAATTGTCTAGTCGCATTTCATTGATAGTGCATTGCACTCAAACAAGCGGGCACGCACTCAAGTGGCAGTTGTCTAACTTAGTCAGGATTGTGTTTTTTAATTTTTGCAATAAAACTGTATTGTCACAGTTTGCCATGAGTTATTCTAGAATAGGATTCGAAATTCTAGATTCGAAATGTCTATTCTAGAATTATTCTAGAATACTGCATTATTCTACTTTGTACAACCCTACCCCTGGCAACCTCCGGCGCAGCTTCCAGATCTTAAAACAGCCCCTCCTCCTATTGCAGATTTTTGGTTACGGTTATTTTTGGTTACGGTAATTTTTGGTTACGTTTGCCCCTCCCCCTATTGCTGATACTAAACATGACCTTCTACGGTGCTACTTATACTTCCAAGTTATAGAATCTTGCAATCGGAAGTTATTGAGCTGCCAAATAACAACCGCTATCTACAGTAATAAAGTAGTACCGTTATCTTTAAAATATAACCTTTTGCAGCTGCTTTAAATTACAAAGGGTTACACCACAAAATTCCGTCCCGCGTCTCATTGCGCTTAGCGACGCCAGTACGGATTGCTGTGAAATAAACCAGTCAGTGAATAAAAATAGCCGAGTTACCTTTTCCACCATAACTACCAAAACTTCTGCATTTCGTTCGCTCAGTAAGCAATATTTGTTAAGCCTACGTTACCAAAAGAAGCAAAGTTCCTAACCAAATTGTGAGAAAACAATTAGTGATGTAAGTAAGTCTTCTCAATCATCTAAAAACTACACATACATATAAAAAAACAAAACCACAAAAAAACAAGTTAAAAAACACCTTCCAAACAAACGTTTTTTTTTCCACAACACTACACTTGCTGTGTGTGTACCTATTGTTGTTCCACAAAGCTTGCATTTAAGTCTTTTGTGCGACTTTTAAATGAAGGTGGCTTCTGTTTTCTTTTCCCATTTTGTGCGGTTTCTGTGGCGGCTTCTAATTAAGGGCAGTTTGCAATGGAAGGAATGAGGTAAGTGCCGAATAAACTTTAACACAGTTTAATTTTCTTTCTCAGGTTAGCGCAACATTACGAAGTTGAAAGTATTCTATAAAGTGGCGATATAAATTAATAAACAAACACTAGTAGCCAAACTTAAAGATTTTTCTTTCACTCTAATACCGTGGTGTTCTATGTTTGAAACTGTAACAGTGGTAGGTTAAGAACCAGAAAAAAACAACAACAAAAACGAAGCGGTTACTAGGCTATCGTGTCATTAGGTTCTTCTTCTTTCTTCATTGCCCGCTTTTCCGTGAGGGTTGCGGGGGCAGTAGCTCAAGATTAAGCCGACACACCTCACGGTTTTCCATCACCTTCATCATTTCGCTTGGGCGAAGTCCCAAGCGATTCCATCCAAGATCCTCAATGTAATCGGTCCATCTAGTTCTAGGTCGTCCGACTGGTCTTCTCCCATTTGCTTTGGCATGTAAAGCTTGTTTGGGGAGTCTTTCCTGAGGCATTCTGCTTACATGGCCAAACCATCTAAGCTGAGATCTTTCAATTCGGAGAAGTAACGGCTCGATGTTAAGAGATTTTCGAATTTCAGAGCTACGCACCTTGTTGAACAGTGTAACTCCTTCGATTCTTCGTAAAAACCTCATTTCGGACGCTTGCACTTGTGATCGCATTCTTTCGGTCATTACCCAAGATTCATGACCATAAGTGAGAATGGGGACAAAAACTGCTTTGAAAATTGAGAGTTTTGCCTTTTTCGACAATTCTCGTTTCATGACAACCGAGTAGTGCAAAGCTCGCATTACTGCACTAGCCTTACCTATTCGGGTATCCAGTTCTTCGTCTTGCCTTCCGTCACTCGTAAATGCAACCCCAAGATACTTGAACTTCTCTACCTGCTTCAGTGTCGCTCCATTCACTTGTAATACGCACTGATCAGGGTTTCTTGAAAGATGAAGTACCTCAGTTTTGGCCGTGCTTATTTTCATTCCGGCGGTGTTGCATGCGTCTGCAAAGCTATTTAATGCGCGCTGGAGGCCAGATTCTGTGGAAGAAAGCAGAACCAAATCATCTGCGAATAGCAGACGACTAATTTTGCAATTTCCAATCGTGGCACGCTCATCAGCTTGGCTACATTTGTCGATCCAAATCATGTAAACAATGAAAAGGAGAGGTGACAAAACGCACCCTTGCCGGAGTCCAACGCCCACATGGAACGGCTTTGATTGCTTGCCATTTACCCGAACACAAACCTCCGGTCTGCAGTAGAATGACTTAATAGCGCGTAACAATTGACCATCAACGCCATACTCCTGCAAAACCTTCCAAAGTTTATCCCGAGGAACTCGGTTATCAGTGGCGGATGTAGAAATTTTTGGTGGGGGGGGGGGGGATTTTAAGCACAAAACCTCAAAAGATCGGATGTCTTCACCGAAATTGAGAGTGATTTTTCGGCTGAAGTCGGAAATTCAAACGTTTTTTTCGCCCGAAATCAGGTGGTCTCCAAAAAGAAAAAGGTCTTCACCGAAATTGAGAGTGATTTTTTGGCCGAAATCATTAGGTTGAGGCTGGTGGGGGGTGATGCATCCCAAAATGGAGCCGAATTATTCGAAAAAGAAGCTGATTTTTCGGCCGAAATCGTTACTTTTAGGCTGGTGGGGGGGATGCATTCCTCCCCCTAAATCCGCCACTGTCGGTCATATGCTTTTTCAAGATCGACAAAGCATGCAAAGAGATCTTTGCCATACTCCCAATATTTCTCGAAGATTTGCTTCAGAGTGAAGATTTGGTCCGTCCGTGGTGCTGCGACCCGGACGAAAACCGCACTGACCATCTTCCAGTTTTGATTCCACTATTTCTCGGCATTTCCTTTCAAGGCATTTGGCATATACTTTCCCTGGCAAACTAAGGAGTGATATCCCTCTGTAGTTTGTACATTGCTTGCGATCTCCTTTCTTGAATATCGGAATTAGGTCAATTTCAAAATTACTCAAAGCCAAGTTGGTTTGATGAAAGAGCTTTTTTTGAAGTATGTTTGAGAGCAAAATTTTTTGCTCTAATTTTAGTGTTGTATATCATCGAGCACTATTTTGGAAGATTGATTATCAATAATTTTATGAAGAATATTTCACAAAATTTCTTCGTTTTTTAAATGCTGTGTATACAGTTAACTGAATTAACAAAAATCGCCAAGTAAAGAGTAAATCACTTTAAAAGTTTTGAAAAAAATTGCAGCACAAGGAAAAGATGATTTAATTTCAAATTCCAAACACCACATGGAGCGAGTATGCGGTTGGCAAGTAGTGATTTTGCCTGCTTCTTTGGCGTTTTTTTTGGTTGGCGAAAAAAAACTGGACCAAAAAGAACAACAAATCCACATAATAAAAACCAAAGAAAGCAAAAACAAAAACGGAGCCGAAAAAGTGAAAACGTAATCACATTCCAGCATTTAGGTTTTCAATCTCTTCCGATTCATTGTGTTGGTGTCCATTGAAAACAGAACTGATTCACTTTCAACTTTACGCTGCTGTGCACATTGACGCAATCGCCCAAAAGGCGTGGCGCAATGCCTCCTCTTTTGGCGCAATGCCTCCCTTCTATGGATTGGCCCTCCCGCTGCTTCAATCCGCTACTGCACAAGTCCACGCTTCGAGGAATCGAAAAATCGCGATCTTTCAAGCACCAAAGAGAGTGGCCTTTGTGAACAGCTGCATTGTACTTTTAGGTAATCATCAAGACTGCACGTAAGGTCGGGAGAAGTATACTTTTGATTATCCATTTTTTTAAGTTGAAATTAAATTTGAGAGCTCTAACATTAAGGTTTTTCTGATAGGTTTTGTTTCTAGATTACATGATCAATTATTTAGAAAGGCTTTTTACACAATGGACCGTAAAAGTGATGTGCTCAGTAATATTCCTTATTCAAAAAAATGTACTGGACCGTTTAGAGCGACTGAAATTTGGAACGCGATAGTTCAGTTATTTGCGGAGTGTATGCCAAGAAGAAGTCACAGGAGACAATTAAAAGTTTACCACAAATGTTTTACAGCGTCTTTTGCTGTGGACGTGATGCTTGAAATATTAAAACGAAATGAAAATATCCCTGAAGATGTCAAACGAGAGCATGTGAGTACAATATCCTTGGTTTATTTTAAACAGCAATTCGGTTCCCCCGGCGTGCCGAATCATCCGGCGAATAAGCTGAAGTTGGTTGACAAAGGATCCACTTGAACGCTCAATTTTGCGCTCAGTGTAGATCCGAACTTATCATTTTTAGCGGAAAAGCGTTAACATTAGCTCAAAATGCGATCGTAGCTGTCAGTTGTTTTAGCTGTCGGTTAGACCGGAGGTTTATCCGCCACTGATGACCGTGGTTAGTTTTATAGCCCTTGTTTTTTCTCAGTAAAATTTAATTTCGCTTACAATCAAAGCTCTTCATGCCGTCACATTGCCGCTTATGCTGTATTCAGGCGGTCAAACTTCTCGATAAATTCCTTCAAGCGAACATCATTGAAAATGTGCAAAGTGAATGTGGAAAAGATTTCAAAGATAACAACCAACTGTACAAGTGAGATGGCTTCTTTTTGAATTCGCAAAAATAAATAAAAAATTAGTTGTATCACCTACAGATATGCAAGTTAATTTCTTTGCACAGCATTTGCAGGTTCTTGTTTAATTTTTTATTATTGATGTTTCTGGCTTCTGAGCCGCTACGAATGTTCGTGTTCAGCGTTGGTGGTAGAAAGATTGCCGACGCCTGGTTCGATTCCCCAACAGACCATGCGTCGTTGTGTCATTGGGAAAAATTCCTTACACCTGTTATCCATTCGGGCCGAGCAGTTTACCCAGCAGGGCCTCGGAGAGAAATTTTGTCAGAGGTACAAAGACTGAAATCACCGGAAATTAAGTGAAAACAAAAAAGGCCTTCACCAGGATTTGGCCTGGATAACGAACTAGTGTATTACCCCCTTCCAGAGTTGTAAACGGGCAGACTAGTTCAGGCCCGAACCCGAAAACTAATTTGAAGCCCATATCATGCCCGAAAAAACCCGTAATTTAAGTTAGGTCTGAAAAATTTAGCAATGTTTCCAAGTTATTTTGATTATATTTTCGTGCACCTAAGACAAAAAGTAGGTCTCACGCCCGAATTGAGCCCGAAATTTTTGACAACTTTAGACCCGAACCCTGCCCAAACCCGACCCTAAAAGCCCGGCCCGACTTACAACTCTGCCTCCGTCGGTCACCACGCGTACAATTTGTATAATTTTTTTGGCGTTGTTTTTTTGTCCAGCTGTAATAGTAGAGCTTTTGAGTCGTTAATAATACAATTGTTCTGAAAACACCATCCGGTGACAGCATTTCTGGCTTCAAGCGTGCAGCGTTGAAACCAGAGCCTACGAGAGGGGGGTTCAGGGGGTACATCGTACCCGGGCCGGGGGCTAGGGGGCCGGACTCAGGGTGCCCGGAAGAGTTCAGGTCCCCGCGTTAAGTTTTTTTGGTCTTTTTTTTGGAAGACCTCTTTTTTTAGTCTTTGCAAAAAATGGGACTGAATTTCAGTGAAGACCTTTTTTTTGTTTTTTGGTCTTCGCCTAATTTTGGGCAAAAAATCGGACTAAACTTCGGTGAAGACCTTTTTTTGGTTTGGGTACTTTTGGATTCGAAGGCCCAGAGATTTGGGGGCCCAGCATCGACCTTCGTACCCCCTGGAAAATTTTTCTCTCTGAGGCCCTGGTTGAAAATATAGTCAACTACCGAACAAAATGGCTGCCAACATGCTTGCTACAAGTTAAAGTAAGCAAAATAAGTTTGAAAATACTTCAAAACCAAATAATTTAATAAACAATTAGCTGAGGTGGGCACTTGCGGGGCAACTATTTTACTTGTGATAGCACTTGCGCCGCAATTATTTTCAAACGGCTGCGCTGACGCTTGCGCCGCAAGTATTTTAGTAATTTTGAGCGCAATCGCGCAGATCAAATATTGTAGATTAGGAATGATTGTTTTTTAATCAAATGTGATTTAACGTCTAAATCACTCTAACATTTCACTGCTTCAGACGAAAGTTTCGCAGGAAATGACTGAAGTGGATTTATGGTTGAGGAAAAATAAGCTGAGCTTGAATTACAACAAATCTAGTTATATGATTATTGGAAATCGCTTGCCTAAAAAGAACACTTTCAATTTGACAATTAATAATAACGTATTTTCTCTGTCAAACACGGTAAAATATCTTGGTGTGATTATAGACAATAATCTCACATGGCAGCCTCACATTAACAAAATAAGCGAAAAACTTTCAAAATCTTGTGGCATGGTTTTCAAACTACGCCATTACGTATCGCTTTCTATTTTGAAACTAATTTATTAAGGTATGTTTAATTCTATCCTTCAGTATTCGTTGCATAATTGGGAAGGAGCATCTCGATGCCATTTGCAGAAAATCAAAACTTAACAAAATCGTTTCTTAAGTGCCAGTCTGTTCCGTGAAAGACGTTGTCCTCTAGATGATTTGGGAACATTTCATCAACATAATACCAGACAAAAAGCAAAAAAACTTCTTTCACACTTATGGTAGAACTGAGTGAGACGAAAAAAGATTGCAACGTGCAGCGCTAGAGGTTTGGGAAAAATTACCCTTAGAACTAAAAAATTATTCGTATTTTAAGTTTAAAAACATGTATAAACAATCTATCGTAAACGGTTACAATTAGAGTTTAAATTAAGTCTTTGAGCAGAAACTGCACAAGTCGTTAGTATTGTTTTGGTCTTCTTACTGAGCTGACTCAGAGATAAAGAATTGGTTGCTGTCAGCAAGAGTCTACCGCAGAAATTAAACAAGCTATTTATTACCATTATTTTATTATTTGCTTTGTTAATCAGTAAACGTTTTTATTTAGGGTCTGAATTTTAAACCAATTTTTTTCCCCTTTAACTATTACAGGTAATAAATTACAGCTTTAGTAGAATTTGTTTGCACAGTAAAAGGAAAATTGATTTGTGTTTAATTATTATTATTGCTGATATCATTATTATTTTTTGTCTCAGACGCTGATCTTAGTATACCCTGGTACTTTTTTGTTTTTTTATGGTTTGCTGCCGTGTGATTTTTTGCCGAAATTTTGTTATATTTTGGTGACGCTGTTGAATTCACTTAGGCATTATCTAGGTATTGATTGTAATAATTTTCATTTGTCACAAGTAGTACCTAAGTGTTGTTGTTATCAATCATATTGTTTTTAGCTAACTGCTATCATTAACACTTTTTTTTGGGTGACCATTTTGGTCTTTCGCTGTTCCTACCTGAGCGTATTGTTGCCTTTTTGGCAAATAAATACTGATACTATTAAAGTTAAAAAAAAAACGATTACGAGGTACATAGGCGTCGCCAGAATTTTTGATTGGAGGGGAGGACCAAACCACAAATCGCACACAATTACGTTATCAAAATTTTTCGAAAAGAGGAACTTTTTGTGGCACAAAAATATCGTAAAATGGAGGATCAGAAGTCGTGGCCTGGGTTGGCATGTAACCTGGATTTTGCTAAAGGGAAAGGACTTGAACCAAAAGTTTATAAAATATTCCAAAATTTTCTTAGTTGGGAGACGTGGTGAGCAACTTGTTTAACTCGAACGTATCACAAATAAGGGTATGGGGGCTGACCTCTGGGCAATTTTTAGTAATTTTGGGGGGGAAATAGCTATTTTAATACCATTAAATCATATTTCCTTCGTTTTTAGAGCCATTTGAAATTACTAAATTTTTAAGATTTGAAAGCCAATTGAAAAAATCAAACTGGTGAGTCTTCCCTTTACTTACAGATCAAGTCCAAAACGCGTTTAAAATCTTGAATTTTTCGGGTTACGTATTGTAAGTGACTTGGCCCATCAGGTGGAAGAAGCAAGGCACATTGCCTCCTGCAATATTTTTAGCAGTAAATAATCACTCACGTGTTTGCGTTGGAGATTTTTGTTTTGTCAGGAAAATAACCAGTTTTAGGAGTACGACTACAACTAGGGGGCCCAGGTTCTCTCATTTCAAATTCAATAATTTGTTCAAAAAGCATTTTTCCTAGCTAATTTTTTTTGTCAAAAGTATTTCGTCGCATAAAAACTGGCAAGGTGGATTGTGATTTAAAATTGGTCCAATAAATGGCTACTAAGTACTCATGTTATAACATTTAGTTCACAAAATCATTTGATGAGGGCGTAAAGCTGCCACTTTTAGGACAAAATCTTGAATTTCTCCCGGGTTGTACATTAAATTGGATGGAAAAAATTTGATTTGAAGGGCCCAGGCCACCTGGTCGTAAGTATTAATATTTGTGTGTTGTACTCGTATACTGCTGTATACGCGAAAATGCTAAAAGAAACTGAAAAAACACAAGGCTTTGTTGTTATTATTTTTTATCATTGTTGGCATTTCAATTGGGAGGGGGTGGGCTTTTTGCCCATAATTTTCTATAACGAGGTAGTAGGTTTATAAAAATCTTGTCACGTTAAATTTCATTAGTCTATTGCTTGCAAAACTTTTATTGGATTTACAGCAGGGGTCTTCTTTTGCTGAAACGTTTCCCTCTAAAATATTTTTTGCCGACTTTTTTTTAAAAAATCCAATTGAGAATTTAAAAAATGGTTGTAAAATTAAATGTTGAACAGAAAAATTATTTTTGTAAATGTCTTTCTAGAAATACGCGACTCCTTTCTAAAAAAATTTATACTTGCATAGGCATTAAACGTGTTACTCGCAGCAGTCCGACTTTTTTAACGTTATTCAAAAACAAGAACAACAAAAGCTATTAATATGATTAAAAGTTTTTTACTGGTTCTGTAAAACTTGAAAGATATTGCAAACAGGAGTGGCAGCATTGGTATAGCCACAGTATACTATGGTATAGCTCTTATACGTAAATCTTGAATGGTTCAATTTCTTTAAACGAAAAACAAGACGATTTTTTAGCGTGGTTCATTCGTTAGATCGAGTGATGCTAATTGCTCGAGAAGCACAAAATACGTATCGAAGCTTGTAAAAAATTTCCTTAACGAGCCATTGGAAAAAAAACAGTGACTCCGAAGTCGTTCGCTTACCACCAGATGATGACTTTATTCGTAGACTTTTTAAACACCCCGGTTCCTTTAAGTACGGGTGTTGAGAGTATTTTTTCATTAGGCATAAAGACGTTCTTCGCCCAAAGAGCTAAAGTGATGCACATTTCCAAATCCTTGTGCTTTTTTTAACAAAATCAATTATCTTTTGTTAACTAATTTGGTAGCGTGCATAAACTGAATATTGGCTTTGTACTGAAGCCCAGAGACGGAAATCGGTCGGGTTACCGTTCGGGTCGAGATTTTTCGACCGGCCGGTCAAGCCGATTAAAACACCGGTCAAACTCTCCTTCCTTGCAACCAAAAGACATCTAAGCAACAACCGAAATATGTATATATCTTATTATAAAAAAATTTTTTTGTAAAAAAACAGTATTGACAAACCACACCTTTTGAAAACACTTGTAACAAAAGTGCAAAATATACGTTAAAATCGCGTAATCAGATTCTAATAAAACATGCATGTGGAAGAGGCTTGCGCTACCTGGCATTTTGCATTTCAGTATCATTTTAATCAGCTTGAGAGTAGAAGTGGGCAGGCGCGTAGCCAGAAATTCGCAATGGGGGGGCTGTTTTGGGGGTTTGGGGGCAAAGCCCCCAGCCGCCGGAGGCACGGGGGTCTGGGGGCGGAGCCCCCAGCGCTTGAAAATTTTGCATTTTTTTTTGCAAAAATAACTTCATTTTAGGGCTATTTTGATTAAAAAATAATGCTTTTAAAACGTGGCTTAGAAATTGGCAGTGCAAACAAGATTAAACTGGTGGCATAAATGGGCTATTTAGGAGGTGGCTAATGGTAAAATGTTAGTTCTCTTGTTTAGATGCTGTTAAATTACAAAATCGAATAGTTCAATAAAACTCACACGGAGTAATCTATTTCGTATACAGTTTATAGAGAAAAATAACTGGGGGGGACTAATGAAAAGAGATTTGAGAGAAATGATTGGTAATTAACAAATACTGAATAGCCCCCCCCCTATTTCTTAGTTTATAGTATATTTGTTGATGACACCTATGTTCAGCATTTTTACGCTTGCAATCAAATTTGATTGTTTATTTCTTACCATTTTTCAAAGTTTTCATTTATTTGTTGGTTTTATTTTTGACAAATTAGCCCCCCCCTGAACATATGTTTCAAAAGATGCTTTAAATCACTATTTAGTCCACTCCAGAGCATAAAACAGTCTCAAAAGTGCTAAAAATGTAGTGTTTTTCCCATTCTGCATTTTGGTCGACATGTCAATGGGGGGGGGGAGGCTATAGCCCCCCGCCCCCCTGGCTACGCTACTGGCTAAAAACGTGGTATTTTCCTTATTCTGCATTTTGGTCGGCAGTCTATTAGCCCCCCCCCCTAAATAAACGTTTCAAACTATGCTTTAAATCATGTGTTAGTCTAATCCAGTGCAAAAGAGAGTCTTAGAAGTGCTAAAAACGTCATGTTTTTCCTATTCTGCATTTTGGTCGGCAGTCCATTAGCCCCCCTCCCCCAAATAAACGTTTCAAACTATGCTTTAAATCATCTTTTAGTCCAATCCAGTGCAAAAGAGAGTCTTAGAAGTGCTAAAAACGTGATGTTTTCCTTATTCTGCATTTTGTTCGGCAGTCCATTAGCCCCCCCCCCCCCAAATAAAGGTTTCAAACTATACTTTAAATCATCTTTTAGTCCAATCCAGTGCAAAAGAGAGTCTTAGAAGTGCTAAAAACGTGGTACTTTTTTTATTCTGCATTTTGGTCGGCAGGCCAATGGGGAGGGCTGTAGCCCCCTCCCCGGCTACGCTACTGGAAGTGGCGCAGATTTCAGATTTTTTAGTACATGCTAAAATCTTGCCGTTTTGAAGAGCTTTTTTCAACTTAAATTTACCACACTCTTCACTGGGCAAGAAAGACATAGCTTTCTATATCTAACTAGCCATGGCTTGTTTTGAAGTAGCAGCATTCCTACAAACTGCTAGGGCACATTATATTTCGAATGTTTTCTAGCCAATATCAAAACAGTTTAATATTTGCTGCTCGGCAAATTGCAAATAATCTGTCACCAACAGCTAAAAACTTTTAGCTTCTTTTCTTGGCCTTCGGCATAATATCATTAAAAAGAATCTAAAGGTTTAGCTTGTGCCCTTCAGTTCCTTTTATGCTTATTTTGTGCACGTTTTGCGCAGCGCAAAACAGGTTTTTTAAACCAAAATTTAACCTGAAATGGTCTTAAAATTGAGTTATTTTTACAAAAAACTCCAAAAAATTTTTGCCTTATTTTTAGTCACAAATTTTAACACCTCACCCATGCCCCCAACTTTGGAAAACTTTTCATTAGATGCATTGAACAGTGAACAAAAACCTTCTGTAGAAAAACCGTTCGACCGGGCAGGTCATAAACCGGTCGACCGGCGGGTCAACCGGAGTAGATTTTAAAATTTACCGGTCGGGTCGGATCGAGAAAATCCTGACAGTCTTCCACCTCTGCTGTAGCCTCGGGCAGTTTGAACAGTGAGTCAATTGGAATTATACTTTTCATAACGTCGCACTTGCAATTGCGGCGCAATTATATCTTTGGGCTTGCGGAAACGCTTGCAGCGCAAGATTTTCACAATTGGCTTTTACCTTTTGAATTAGTTATTCTTTGAAATTATGTAGAGAATATTTCTTTTTCAATTTTTGTTCTAGATTAGCCTACAGAATTTTTTGATCAAAATTATGTACAATTGTACGTTTCATGTCTCAATATAGCTTAAGTAGTAAGTAAATGTAAGTAAGATAGATTTATTTTAGGCAAAATAACTGCAATTTTTCAGACACTTGGGCTCCAAATCATTACAGAAACATATCAAACAAGAATTTCAAGTTATAGCGTCGCTGATGGGATATTAAATTTGAATTTTATTGGAAATAACCTAGGTTTAGAAATAACCTCGGTAATAAAACAAATAACAAATAGCAAACAAATAACAAATAATTTAATACACGTTTGATAATTAAATTTGTATTCGACTCTACTGCAGATAAAAAAAGAAAACCAAACAAAGTTTCTTTCAAAAAAAGTTTCTATCAAAGAAACTTGGTAGGCCGAGCCTACCCCAAACGGCAGCACTGAATACATACAGTGTGTACGTTTTGACCAGGTGAGTCACAAACCGTACTTATTGTACAACTAAGTCAGTCACAAGTCGCACAATTGTACGCCCCCCCTAATTTGCATATTTATAAAAAAAAATTAAAAATTTTTTGAGCTTAGTGGCATATTAGGTCCTACAACACGAAAAATAAATTTTTTACATGAAGAACTAATATATCATGTCCGAAGAGGTTACAGTACTACTAATTGCGTGCCGATACTACTCATTCAGCGCGCGTCAAGTTGTAGGTTCACCCGGGCCAAAAGACGATGTACCCCCTGAAGCCCCCTCTCGTAGGCTCTGAGTCTACCATTGTGGAGGCGCAGCCTGACAAAACACTTCAACAGAGCCCGAAACTGAGGCTTGTCGTTGGTGTGATTAGACGCAGAGCGCTTGGTTTAAACAGAAAATGGACGTATCGTGTTGTTCAATGGTCGAAAGGATAAAGTGTCTGCTACTAAAACGGTAAACTCGGGTTCGATTCTCGCTCGGGTGAAACCAAAGACTATGAAAATTGTTATTAACAGTTTTTTCGCTTGACGTTGAAAGGGACCACGTGAATTCTCCACCGTGTGTGGTAGACAGGTGGGCAGGTGATAACTCGATCGAAGACCGAAAAGTCCTTTCGTTGTCCCCTGGCTTGCTAAATAAAAATATAATTTCAAACAGTGCTCAGTCGGTTCAAAATATTTTCTTTCAGGTTTAAAACTGGCCTAACCAACAATGACGATGATTTGCTCGTCAACTCACCTATCAGAGGCCGAAGATCATCGCGTATTTCACGAATGATTCCCAGTTCTTTGAAACTAAGAAGACGCTGCAATGAAAAGAACCAGCCATCAAGTATAAGCGGTACAAAAAAACTAGTTCTAAAAGTGTGCACCAAGGCTAAGTAATAACACTTTAGTTAACAACAGTACGCAGAAAGAGACGCAAAAAAAACGTTTTCAGTTGATATACGATAAAGCATTTGATTATGTCTTGTAAAGAGTTCAAATGCCGTAAATTTTAAGTCAAATAAATGGTGGAAATAAGTTCCTTTTGCCTCCACGCGCTGTAAATCTCCCCACTTTTAATTCGGTCGACAACTTTTAGGGACAAGACGTTTATGCGCCGGGACGTTTAGGTGCCGTCGATTATGCCCTGGACTTTTATGCGCCGAGACTTTTAGGCGCCAGAGGTAAAAAAAAATTTTTCGAAAAAAATTTTTTTGTCAAAAAAAAATTTCAAAATTTTTTTACAATTTTTTTTTCCGAAAAATATTTTTTTCTACAAAAAATGTTTTTCTTCCCAAAAAAATTTTTTTCTTTCAAATGACAGTCTTTTTTTAAATAAAAACTTTTTTGAAAAAAAACTTTTTCCAACAAACAAGTTTTACTTCGATTAGAATGTTAATATTTTCGAAGCTTTTCATCTGATGCTTGTCAAGAAGAATCATCAGAATATACAGCGCAGGAAAAGGAATGGCTAGAGGAAAAAGCCGAGCAGTGATTGGCTGGAAAAGGATTGCTGAGAGAGCGTCATTTGTGTACAATCTTTAAGCTAAACAAGAATTCTTTTTGTCAGCAGAGGGCGGGGTTGCAAGTTTTGATAAAGGGACTTCAAAAGCAGATAGATGGAAGCAGAGCGGAAAAAGTTTTACAAACAATTGATTTCTTATTGCAATTTTTTCAATAACAAAAAATGTTTTCCACTACTTACTTGCAAAGTTTTTTTTACCTAATACGGACGCATGCGATCTCCAGCCAGCGGTCTCAAATTTTGCAGCGCACGGACACGAGTTGCTTGTGCAATATTGGCACACGCAGCAAGCCGTGTGACGTTTCATGGTTATTTTGAGCCTACCTCTACCAAACAATATACAGTACAAACTTTTTCAGGATCTAAGGACTTATCTCTCGGCAGATTCCTATTTATGGTCTTTACATCTTGTTGCAAATATAGTAAAAGCAATGTTTAAATCGATAGTTTCAAGCTTAATCTTTCCACCTTGTTGTAAATACACTTATAGTAGAAACAATGTTAAATTCTTGAAGTCAACTTCTTCGGAATTGCGTCGAAAACTTTTGAAGTTGAACAGGATTGCTGCTGCTTCAACTTGTTGTTTTACTTTCGAATTATTTTTGCAGTGTGAGTTAAATTACGAGTGGCTGCAGACTCGACAACCGTTTCCGACAATTTTTCATGTAAAATTTTTCATACAAGTGCTGTTTAGTTTAAATTTTTTATGCTCACTGCATTTTGAGAAATTAAAATTAAAATTTCGTGACAGTTGCTCAGCACACCAGAATCCAATTTGTAACCTGTTAAAGACAACCTTATCGAACACATGCAAGTGAAATGAACGATTAAGTTATATGTGGGTTTGGCTTTCCCCGAATAAACTCTTGATACGGGAAAGAAATCAGCCTGAAAACGAAGCTTGCGTTTGACTAAAACTCATTTTACTTGTGTTTCAAAATTGATTGCTTTTGCTACTTTTTCGAGCAGGACAGTTCAGCTTAAATTTTGTCCCAGGATACAGCACGATGACGAGTGTAATTTGTTCACACTCACGCAGCGACTTTTCCATGTAAATTTTTCTCCCGAATGTACGATCAAGACCAAAAACAATCAAAGAAAAAGTTTTAGTTGTTTTAATTGACTTGGTGTTTCATCGGAGCTACGCTCTTCAACACTTTTAAGTACTTGCTTAAGATCAATGTAAAACCGTGCAAATTATCAATTTTCAAGACACCTCGAGTTGCTGAAATTTTACTCCCTCGCAATGACCTTTTTTGGCTATGCAGGCAAAATGTAAAAAAAAAACTAAGAAATTTTATTTGCAAAAATGAAAAGGAATAAGCGTCTGCTTCAAAAGAGCAAAACACCAAAAAACTCACAAAAACAAGACGGAAATCAAAAAATCTGTCACTAGAAAAAGCTCAAAAATGACATCATAGTTCATTGAGGATTGATTTTAAAATTGCCTACTACTTCATTTAAGCGAAGTGAACCAATTGATGAAACGTGGTAATGACAGGATTGACGGCTCAAATGTGAATATGTACTCTCGCATGGATGCAATTATCAGCATGAAAAAAAGCGGAAAACAACAATAAAAGGAAACAAATAAACATAGACGAAAGACGTAGTAACTACGAGAGAGAAGAGCTCGATTAATTAATTATATTTATTTATTTAATTGCACCAACATACAATTTTAATCAAATGAGCTGAATTACGTCAGAAGAAGCATTGCAGTCGTAGCCATTTCAATAGAAAAACAATATCTTGGCTCAAACAAGGAAAGCAGCACTACGAATATCGTTATATTATGCATCAAGTCAAGGTAGTATGACTGGAGTTATCAATACGATGCATTGCTGCTATACACCTTTAAAAAAACGAAAAACAAAGAACTTCGATTTGCAAAGGTGGGCAAAGCGCAACCTCCGCAATTAAGGAAGTTGCGTTGCGCATTAATTTTTTTATTTTGAAACATTGCGGAAGTTGCGTTGCGGACAAAAGTGTTTAAAATTTGTTGCGCTTTAATTGCGCAACGCGTTCAATTTTTTTTCCGGTTAATAGCGCAATTCTATACATTGAACTTAATTTTGTTTCATTTCGATCGTAATAGTAATAAATGTCTGCCTTCTTTAGCAAATTATTTACTCTTTTACTGTCTAAAATCGCAAAAATGGTGTATTTGCATTGTGTTGTAAAATTTCAATTGCGGAAGTTAGGTTGCGCTTTAACTTGGTACGAAAACGCTGTTCCGCAATTGCAGAATTGCGTTGCGCTTCAATTGCATGAAAAAGTTCATTGCGAAAGTTGCGCTGCGCTTCAGAAGTTAAAAAAATAAAATGGCGCATTTTGCGCAGCGCTTTTACTGGTTGAAAAGATCGTTGCGCTTTGTTGCGCTGCGCTTTTGGTATAATGTTATTTGTGCCCACCTCTGTCGATTTGCAATATTTACGGAGCAAAAATTCGAGCCATGTCAATATTCACAAAAGTATTTAAGGTATCTCCAATTCATCCACACTGCGCGGTACGCGTAGTTTAAAATTAGTTGCATCAGACAAAAAAACTATAATGAACTCTATAAGCATTCGCTATTTTTACTTTGTTTTTAATTACTACGAGTTTTAAGTTCAGATAAATTTGTAAGTACGTATTATACAGTACAGTACCGACAAGTATACCTGTCAACTTTCCCAATTTTGCCAGAGACACCCGATTTCGAGGACTTCTCCCGATCTTCAAGACCTGCGCCAGGATAGCGTGACTGGGGGGGGGGGGGGGGAGGCGGCAGAAATAAATTTTGGAGGGGCACGAGAAGTTTATTTATGTGAATTTGTGAGGGGCACGGGGGCACGAGAAATTTATTCCAGTGTGGATCAAACGAACAAGGTGAAGACAAAAAAAAAGGTCTTCTGTTAAAAAAATTCCACAAATGAAAAAAGTTCTTCAGTTGAAAAATTTCCACGAACTGTGGTTGTCGTCTCAAAGTTCGTGCAATTTTTCACGAATTCTTAAGTGAAGACCAAAGAAAAAAATCTTCAGTTCGAAAATTCCACAAATTCTGATTGTCGTCTCAAACTTCTTGCGATTTTTCACCAATCCTCAAGTGAAGACCAAAAAGAAAAAAGGTCTTCGTCCCATTTCCCCTCTCTATGGTTGACTTCTGGGTTACGGCTCAGAGGGTGTGGTTCAATTTTTGAGTCTCCTCGGAGCTTCTCCGTGACCTTAACTATCTTAAGAATGAGGTAAAGTGACAGGTCGGAGGGCTACCCTCGACGACAGCACTGTGTGCAGTATTGAGAGAGCTCTTCTCAAAACGTCTTTCGTCTATCTTTTTATATTTATTGAACCGAATGCAGTGAGCTCGAAAAATTTAAACAACACAGCATTTGTATGAAAAATTTTACATGAAAAATTGTCGGGAATAGTTGTCGAGTAAAACAACAAGTTGAAGCAGCAGCAATCCTGTTCAACTTCAAAAGTTCTTGACGCAATTCCGAAGAAGTTGACTTCAAGAATTTAACATTGTTTTCACTATAAGTGTATTTACAACAAGGTGGAAAGATTAAGCTTGAAACTATCGATTTAACACATTGCTTTTACTATATTTGCAACAAGATGTAAAGACCATAAATAGGAATCTGCCGAGAGATAAGTCCTTAGATCCTGAAAAAGTTTGTACTGTATATTGTTTGGTAGAAGTAGACTCAAAATAACCATGAAACGTCACACGGCTTGCTGCGTGTGCCAATATTGCACATGCAACTCGTGTCCGTGCGCTGCAAAATTTGAGACCGCTGGCTGGAGATCGCATGCGTCCGTATTAGGTAAAAAAAACTTTGCAAGTAAGCAGTGGAAAACATTTTTTGTTATTGAAAAAATTGCAATAAGAAATCAAATTTTTGTAAAACTTTTTCCGCTCTGCTTCCATCTATCTGCTTTTGAAGTCACTTTTATCAAAACTTGCAACCCCGCCCTCTGCTGACAAAAAGAATTCATGTACAGCTTAAAGATTGTACACAAATGACGCTCTCTCAGCAATCCTTTTCCAGCCAATCACTGCTCGGCTTTTTCCTCTAGCCATTCCTTTTCCTGTGCTCTCTATTCTAACAATTCTTCTTGACAAACAACTGATGAAAAGCTTCGAAAATATCAACATTTTAATCAAAGTAAAACTTGTTTGTTGGAAAAAGTTTTTTTTCAAAAAAGTTTTTATTTGAAAAAAGACTGTCATTTGAAAAAAAAAATTTTTTTGGGAAGAAAAACGTTTTTTGTAGAAAAAAAAAGTTTTTTGGAAAAAAAAATTTTTTTTGACAAAAAAACTTGTTTTTTTGAAAAAATGTTTGAAATTTTTTTTTGACAAATTTAAAAAAAATTTTTTTTATCTCTGGTACCTAAAAGTCCAGGTGCATAAAAGTCCCGGACCCTAATCGGCGGTGCATAAAAGTCCGCGCCAAAAAGTCACGGTCCGCTCTTAATTGGATGTACAACATTTTGAGCAATCTATAAACTATGGTTTTGGAGCAAATTGTTGTGCACGAGAATCCCGCGTTGTAAAAATGCCATGTAATTAAGCTTAAAACTGCATCCAAGAAAATATCTTTTGCTGTAAAAGTTGCTGCTAAAGCAAATTTTAAGGTGCAGAAATTTTATCATTATTTTTCCCCGACCCATTTTCCTAAACAAAGTCAATAAACATTTAGAAAGAGGTTAATGTTTGGATTAGCTATATGTAGACTCATTTGGCAGCTTTGCATCGCCCTGGAATCACCTTGATTTCATGATTCCATAAGACGTTTTGGCTGATACTCTGAAAGCTTGATGCAAAGGCTTATTTTGATTTCATTAATTTGTTTCAGAAAAACCTTTCCGTTGCAAGAGGCAACTTTTTATTGTCGACACGCGTTAACCTCATTACGTTATTTATTAACTGAAAAAACGAAGCTAAGTCGATTTATAACTTCATGGCATTAAACTCTTAGCCATGGCGTTATCCTTGCGCCAATCGCTAAAACGATGCAGATTCAAGAAAGGTCAATCTTTTTGCAATTTTTTCTCAGTGACTTGATATTATTTTGCAAAATGTAAAATATTATTTACACCATTCATTTCTAACAGAGCTGAGCTGCTCCATTGCGCGACGAAGCGCGTCTCTTTGCGAAAAGCGAAGCAGTTTATCTAGTGAATCGGAGGTGAACTTGTTATGGGAGAACTTAATGATAAAACAATTACAAACGGTGTTGGAGATGACGTCATTGGAGTATCTTTTCTCTGCTACAAAATTACGAGGTAAAACAAAGAGCTAGTACAAAGGATTGAAAAAAATTGATCCAGAATTTCACTTTTTAGATTTTAATTAGATTTGCTTCCTTAGGATCTCGTATGGGCGAAGCTGGCTGTAAAGGTATCTCTGATTACTGCGATATACGTTGCCCTGCCCTGTTTACCTAATTGGTGGAGATTTCACAAGAAAGTTTTTTATACTAATTTTCATGTTACTGCTTTGACCCGACCGGGAATCGAACCCGAGTTGATGTTTTCAATAGCAAACACTCTATTTCTTTATAGTTTAATCATAAGAGACAAGCTATTTGGCCAAAGAAGCAATCAGCAAAATGCACCAAACAAAGTCAATCTTATGGCAGTGCAAGTTTAATTTTTATTCGTCAGCATTGTTTTGCGTCAGCAACAAAAAAGTTGCAGAAACGTGAAACAGGGTAGATCATTGCAGAAAATATTTTATCCAGGTAACGAATGTAAACCCAGCTTTCAGTTGCAAAGCCTATACAGTATAAATCACATGTTTTATAGGAATCCTTCACAGCTAGAACAAAAAATTTGGCTATAGTTTTCGTTTTAAAAATGTTTTTACCAAAAGTTGGTGATACCCTTCCCTGAAACTGTTAATCAATATATAATAGGCCTATATGAAAGAAAAGGTAATGGCTTATGAATACAAACATGGTTTAAAGTCAAATCAAATCAAATCTTTCATTATACTCGCTGGATTACGCCGAAGCGTGTAACGAGTTGGCGGAGCCCATCTCCGTATCATTGCACCCGGGCAACACAGCTCTTTTCGAAGAAATGTCGCAGCGGTGGCGAGCCGTTCGCCGGCTTGACCGGCCCGAGATTTGAACCTCAGACCTCCCGCTCCAGAGACAAGCGCGTTTAAGAAAGTAATTTTCTTTGTAATTATAATGAATAATTCATTTCAGCATTGGTGAGCGAAAACCAGAGACCACAAAAATTCTTATTTACAGCTTCTTACTTGGCGTTAAACAGTTCACTTGTTTATTTCCTTTATAACGAATGGTTCATGTCAGAACTGGTAGGCAAAAACAAAATGCAAAACGCGAAATTGTTTAAACGTAAGGTTTTGAAATTTTGGATGCCCGCAATAATTATTTGAAATAATATGCATTGAAATTAAACAGCGTAATTTTACTTTTTCAAGGCGGATGGATCAGACAAAATGTTACGGAAGCGACGCCATATACGTCAATGGGGGTTCCATTGGAAGAAGTTGTTCCAAACTGGGCGATTCAAGCTATGACGTACTTGGTCACGTGGCCGAAAGGCAAAGATACAGGTCGGTTAATCTCTTACGGGAAAGTTCACTTGGTTTGATTCGATTACAATTTCTAATCCCAAACCTGTTTCTCGCTATATAAAGCCATCCATTCAAAGGCAAAGCGGAGAAAAATGTGGTCTGGAACATAGGAATCAAACTCCTCTTTACAACATTTTCAAGTTTTTTGGCAAAATTTTAGATCCAAAGTCAAGTCAACCCGAAAAGCAGTTGTATATTTTTCATTATTAAAATGCTAAGATTTGCTTTAAATATTGTAAAAACCACCCGAGCGGCAGCTGCACAGACCGGACCGTGACTTTAGGCACGGACGTTTAGGCGCGGGACGTTTAAGCATCGCCGATTTGCCTGGACTTTTATGCGCGGGACTTTTATGCGCCGAGACTTTTAGGCGCCAGAGGTAAAAAAAAATTTTTTCATAAAAATTAAAAAAAAATTTTTTTTTTCAAAAAATGTTTTTTTTCAACAACAAAAATTTTTTTTTACAGAGACAAGTTTTTTTTCCGAAAAACTTTTTTTTTCTACAAAAAACGTTTTTCTACCCCAAAATTTTTTTTTCTTTCAAATGACAGTCTTTTTCAAATAAAAACTTTTTTGAAAAAAAACTTTTTCCAACAAACAAGTTTTACTTTGATTAAAATGTTGATATTTTCGAAGCTTTTCATCTGATGCTTGTCAAGAAGAATCATCAGAATATACAGCGCAGGAAAAGGAATGGCTAGAGGAAAAAGCCGAGCAGTGATTGGCTGGAAAAGGATTGCTGAGAGAGCGTCATTTGTGTACAATCTTTAAGCTAAACAAGAATTCTTTTTGTCAGCAGAGGGCGGGGTTGCAAGTTTTGATAAAAGGGACTTCAAAAGCAGATAGATGGAAGCAGAGCGGAAAAAGTTTTACAAACAATTGATTTCTTATTGCAATTTTTTTAATAACAAAAAATCTTTTCCACTACTTACTTGCAAAGTTTTTTTTACCTAATCCAGACGCATGCGATCTCCAGCCAGCGGTCTCAAATTTTGCAGCGCACGGACACGAGTTGCTTGTGCAATATTGGCACACGCAGCAAGCCGTGTGACGTTTCATGGTTATTTTGAGCCTACTTCTACCAAACAATATACAGTACAAACTTTTTCAGGATCTAAGGACTTATCTCTCGGCAGATTCCTATTTATGGTCTTTACATCTTGTTGCAAATATAGTAAAAGCAATGTTTAAATCGATAGTTTCAAGCTTAATCTTTCCACCTTGTTGTAAATACACTTATAGTAGAAACAATGTTAAATTCTTGAAGTCAACTTCTTCAGAAATCAGCCTGAAAGCGAAGTTTTCGTTTGACTAAAACTCATTTTATTTGTGTTTCAAAATTGATTGCTTTTGCTACTTTTGGAGCAGGACAGATCAGCTCAAATTTTGTCCCGGGATACAGCACGATGACGAGTGTAATTCGTTCACATTCACGCAGCGATATCTCCATGTTTTAACTTATATATGTATTTTTCTCCCGAATGTATGGTAAAGACCAAAAACAATCAAAGAAAAAGTTTTAGTTGTTTTAATTGACTTGGTGTTTCATCGGAGCTACGCTCTTCAACACTTTTAAGTACTTGCTTAAGATCAATGTAAAACCGTGCAAATTATCAATTTTCAAGGCACCTCGAGTTGCTGAAATTTTACTCCCTCGCAATGACCTTTTTTGGCTATGCAGGCAAAATGTAAAAAAAAAACTAAGAAATATTATTTGCAAAAATGAAAAGGAATAAGCGTCTGCTTCAAAAGAGCAAAACACCAAAAAACTCACAAAAACAAGACGGGAATCAAAAAATCTGTCACTAAAAAAGCTCAAAAATGACGTTGTAGTTCACTGAGGATAGATTTTAAAATTGCCTACCACTTCATTCAAGCGAAGTGAACTAATTGATGAAACATGGTAATGACAGGATTGACGGCTCAAACGTGAATATGTACTCTCGCATGGATGTAATTATCAGCATGAAAAAAAGCGGAAAACAACAATAAAAGGTAGCAACTAGATGTTCATTTTTCCGGGGGAAAATAATACAAGACTTCCGCCAGTTCCATTTCAACATCATTCTCCCCTTCATACTTTGAAGGTTACCGATATTTCTGTAAAACTCAATCGTATGCAATGCAAACAAAGTGATTTTGTCTCATGAAAAAAATAAATGTGGATTATAAATCGTGTGTGGTTTGGGTAAAATTGATGTCCGACGAAGTATTTGAACCCAGCTCAGTTCATTCACGACAATTTCAAACCCTGGCGCCTCTAACCATTACGCCAGCTCAGCATATGAACCCAACTGACTAAAATCAATTGGTAAATTTAGGTGTCTGTGAACTATTAAATTAGTTCTGTATTTTTCACTTGGAAAATAATTAATGTTGTTAAATACGCAATTTAGTTTTCTTCAGCGCACACCATCATACTGTCTTATTATGGTTGTTTTGGATGAATATGAGAGCAGAAAGAAATAGGAAAACTTTTAAAATGGTATTATAATAAGTAACCCCACCAGTAACTGTTTGATCTTCTACAGACAATTGCTTTATGAAGAGTGGAGTTTTAATTCAACAACTCAAAATGTTCGACGGTGTAGGCCAGAGCAAGTATCGAAACATAGCACAGTCAACGTTAAAAAATTTTAATCCTACAGTCTGTTTCACCGTTATCGGGATCATCATGTTAAACAAGCTTTTATCTCAGTTCCGGTGGCGGTTTTGAGTTTCGCTCCGTGGTAGTTTAGACTGCTAGAGAAGAAGGGAAAAAACACCTTTATTAATCCAGGAAGGTCTAATTTGCAAACAGAATTTTATCTACCGCCTAGCCCGTTTCCATTCTCTATGGTTGACTTCTGGGTTATGGCTCAGATTTTGGATGTGGTTCAAGTCGGAGGGCTACCCTCGACGACAGCACTGCGTGCAATATTGAGAGAGCTCTTCTTAAAACGTCTTTCGTCTATCTTTTTATTTTTATTGAAGCGAATGCAGTGAGCGTGAAAAAATTAAACTACGTAGCACGTGTATGAAAAATTTTACATGAAAAATTGTCGGGAATAGTTGTCGAGTAAAACAACAAGTTGAAGCAGCAGCAATCCTGTTCAACTTCAAAAGTTCTTGAGGCAATTCTGAAGAAGTTGACTTCAAGAATTTAACATTGTTTTTACTATAAGTGTATTTGCAACAAGGTGGAAAGATTAAGCTTTAAAATATCGATTTAACACATTGCTTTTACTATATTTGCAACAAGATGTAAAGACCATAAATAGGAATCTGCCGAGAGATAAGTCCTTAGATCCTGAAAAAGTTTGTACTGTATTGTTTGGTAGAAGTAGGCTCAAAATAACCATGAAACGTCACACGGCTTGCTGCGTGTGCCAATATTGCACAAGCAACTCGTGTCCGTGCGCTGCAAAATTTGAGACCGCTGGCTGGAGATCGCATGCGTCTGGATTACGTAAAAAAACTTTGCAAGTAAGTAAGTAGTGGAAAAGATTTTTTGTTATTAAAAAAATTGCAATAAGAAATCAATTGTTTGTAAAACTTTTTCCGCTCTGCTTCC
The DNA here is from genome assembly GCA_963965965.1 of Trididemnum nubilum. Lineage (NCBI taxonomy): Eukaryota > Metazoa > Chordata > Ascidiacea > Aplousobranchia > Didemnidae > Trididemnum > Trididemnum nubilum. The sequence continues at coordinate 41,983,284 of OZ014481.1, forward strand.
ATCTATCTGCTTTTGAAGTCACTTTTATCAAAACTTGCAACCCCGCCCTCTGCTGACAAAAAGAATTCTTGTTTAGCTTAAAGATTGTACACAAATGACGCTCTCTCAGCAATCCTTTTCCAGCCAATCACTGCTCGGCTTTTTCCTCTAGCCATTCCTTTTCCTGTGCTCTCTATTCTGACGATTCTTCTTGACAAACAAGAGATGAAAAGCTTCGAAAAAATTAACATTTTAATCAAAGTAAAACTTGTTTGTTGGAAAAAGTTTTTTTTCAAAAAAGTTTTTATTTGAAAAAGACTGTCATTTGAAAGAAAAAAATTTTTTTGGGAAGAAAAACGTTCTTTTGTAGAACTTTTTTTAGAAAAAAAAACTTGTCTTTGTGAAAAAAAATTTTTGTTGTTAAAAAAAACTTTTTTTGAAAAAAAAATTTTTTTGAAAAAATTTTTAAAAATTTTTATGAAAAAAAATGTTTTTACCTCTGGCGCCTAAAAGTCCAGGAGATAAAAGTCCCGGCGCATAATCGGCAGCGCTAAACGTCCCGCGCTTAAACGTCCGCGATTAAAAGTCGTAGACCCGCACAGACTATGATTTGAAATTTGATCTTTAACAGCGACCAGCATGGTGGCTTCTTTGGAAATTTTCGAGCTGGTTTACTTTTGTTTTTTTATTTGGTGTACTCCAAGATTCAAAAATCTGTAAACATTGAGCCATTACTCCTCCAAATTAAAAGTTCTCAGTTTAGATGGTTTGGCCATGTAAGCAGGATGCCTCAGAAAAGACTTCCAGTTCTACTCGGAAAAAGTCAGAAGAAAACATTTATTTTGGAATAACCCCACCTAGATGGATCAATTGCATTAAGAATTTTGGTTGGGATAGCTGAAAACTTCACCCTTATATATAAACGGAAAACTGGTAATAAAAAACATAATCACGAGACTCGTATAAACTCGTATAAACTATTTAAGATGATCAATCAAATTTTTGCATAGTAGCTTGTTTGGTTGCTTGGTTGCTTGGTTGCTTTTAACGGCGCTGTGTGAAAAAAAATTCTTTGTTCACTAGTAATAGGCTACTGGTTGATGCTATTTTCAGGTTTTCCACAGTATGATGGCTTTGAAAACGACGTTTTTGTTGCAATTTCAAGATATTTTTGTCAAGGAGAAGACTTTCTGGAGGATGCAGATTTGTTGGAAGAACTGCCTATACTAGATTCACAAGAAATACCACAGGAATCTATTCTCGCTCCTGAAATTTGCCATACATTGATGAAAATAAGCTGCATGGACCAAGATAAACTCTTTAAAGCCCTTCAGCTCTGCTTGCTGATGCTTCCTCCACAAAAACGACAAAAACTGTACATTCTCGTTACGTTCATGGCAAAACTTTGCGAAAATTCGAAGTTGAACAACTTAGATAATAAGCTAAGCACAAAGTAAGGTTTGGCGATTTTGTTACAAGTTTTTATGCGCCTTTATGTTATTTTTTTAGCGGGTATTTCAAAAAGCAGGCAAAATGCTTACCACACTTTTTTTTTGAAAAATTTCATAAAAATAGAAAGCTCATTTTTGCTCAAAATTTAAGAACAAAATGAAGAACAATGCCGATCTCAGCAAGACAATGTTTTTTTAGAACACAGGCTGGTACAACCAGTGCTGCCGTCGAGGGTAGGCTCGCCTATTCACTAACTTTGGCAGGGTAGGCTCGGGTAGGCTCCCAGCTCATAAAGAATGCAGTTTCTGTTATTTGTAATGGATTTGTGATGGGCTCTGACCAAAATTTGGCCAATACTTGCTCTACACCTCCCGGTGAAGACCTTTTTTTTGTCTTCACCTGTTTTCTGGCAAAACGCTGCCATACACAAACATATACCCACCTCTTTCTTTGGGACGGCAGCACTGAGTACCACGCATTTACAAGGAATCCGCAGAGTTGTCTAGGTCCTTTCTTTACTGTCATAATTGATTGATCTAACAATAATCATAAGGACTTGCCTAGCTGAGGAGCCGTTTTTTTGGCGAAGCAAGCACTGTTTTAGAAGTTTTATTGATTTTTACAGCCTGTTCTGCTCTGACTATCCTTGTTATTGATCGCTGTGTTGGGTTTCGTTGAAACCAAATCACTTTTAACGATAACCATGACCTTTAACAAAAGAGAAATTTTAACTTATGTCGCTTTAGTTTTAAGTTAAAAACAAGAAGCTGAAAATTCGTGAAAATTTAAAAGCAGCTTGACTCATTAAATTCTGTTTGTTTTTATAAAAAGTGGATGTAATGTCATACTAAATAATCAGCAAATGGTAAAAGCTTAGATATTGCTGACTGGCCTTCGATACGAAAAAATAGTTTTCCGAACTTTTTTTAAATATTATTGTTCGGCCGATGCGAGATACTTTGCGTTGTATCAAGCAAAAGGTCTTATCTTTCTAGTATATTTGCATTTAGATCAGGGGTTCTTAACCTTTTTTCTCCAATTCCCCACTTTTTAGTGCCAACTCTCCATTTCCCACCACCATAGGCATAGCCAGGTTTTTTAATCGGGGGGAACCCCAAATTATTTGCAATGACGTCATCAGATATTTTCGAAAAAGAAGAAACTTTTTGTGGGCCAAAAACACCGTAGAATGGAAGATCAGAAGCTGCAGCCTGGTTTGGCACGTAACCAAGATTTTTCTAAAGAGAGTTACCTAAGTTACCCAAACTAAGGTTTTGCTAAAACTTAAACCAAAAGTCAAAAAGCGAAATCTCTAAATTGGGAGATGTGTTGAGTGAAGTAACGTAACTCAAACGTATTATAAATGGGGGTCTGGGGGCGAAGCTTCCAGCCGCTGTAGTGCGATTTTTTGTAATTTTTTGGAAAAAATAGTTATTTTTAATATCATAAAATCACATTTCGCTCCTGTTTAGAGCCATTCGAAAAAAAAACAGATTTTTAACATTTGAAAGCCAATTGAAATAAACAATTGTTCAATCCTCCTTTTACTCACAATTTAAGTCCAAAACACGTTTAAAATCTTGCATTTTGGTGTTAAATTTTGTAAGTAATTTGGTCTCGGTAGGGGAAAGTAAGGTACTATCACTCGAGCAATATTTTAGCAGTAGGCCTAAATGATAATCCATTCCAAGATTTGCCTTAAGAGATTTTATTTTGCCCTAAGCATATTTTACCAGTTGTAAGAGTACATGTACGACCGGAGGGTCCAGTTTCCCTCAATTCAAGTTAAATAATTTGTTCAATAAGCATTTCCTCAAGCTAATTTGTTTTTTTAAAAGCATTTTGTTATGTTAAAACTGGCGAAATGGAAGTGAATTGTTATTAAAAAATGGTACAATGGATAATTACGCCTACTAACCATGTTATTGTCCGGGCTTTTCCAACATCTTCCTGCTAAATATAGTGTAGATGAAGACCACAAAAGTCATCATCTGAGCGCAGAGCCCCTGGCTCTGTGCCATATGGCAAATCCGGCCCTAGCTATTGCATTACGTTCATGAAAAGGTTAGATGAGGGACTGCGGTAGCATCTTTTAGGACAAAAAACTTTAATTTTTTACAGGTTGAACATTTAAATTAGCAAAAATTGAATTGAGGAGGCCCGGTTCTTCTTAATTACTACTTATGCATATATTGTTGTACGCGAAAAATGCTAAAAGAAACTGAAACTGAAGAAACAATAAGATTTTTTGTCTCATTTTTTCATTGGTGGCATTTCAATTGGGCGGAGGTGGGCCCCTTGGCTACGCCAATGCCCACCACACCATCAGTCTTTGAAAAATTAAAAAACAATGCTGTCAATTTCACCCAAACATGGCTTACAATAACTCATATATTGGTTGTTTTTGCTATGAAAACATTCTTGAAATGGTTGTGATTTGCAAAGCAAGTCAACATATGATGTGGTAACTATGTTACATATTGAAGCAATGTTCAATGTTCATCTGTCCGACCGGTCATTCCCCACTTGGCAGCTCTGCTATTCCCCGCCAGTGGGAATTCCTGCAGGTTAAGAACCACTAATTTAGATGTTGTTGTTTTTCCGAGTATGCTGCTGCTATTTGTCGTTTTTTTGTCTTTGCAGAGCTCTAGTCATTCAAACCTTTTCCAATTGTATTTTTTGTTCGGATCAAGTTGACGATGCTGCGAGTGAGACCCCTGCTGTTGTCACCGCGCTTTTGATGGATAATTGCAAAGAAGTAAGATCTTATGATGGTAAATGAAAACTCGGTTTTGTCTGAACACTGTAATAGCGAAGCAGTAAAAAGGAACCGACAGCAGAGGAACTGTATAAACGTCGTTCGCTTTGTTTGGTGATGTTTTTGTGATTTGTAGAGCAATGCTAATTGTAAAATTCGGTATGTGACATTCACTGCACAGTTTTCATCTGAGAAATATGTAATGAAGTTTATTCAAATTTCAAATGCAAAGAAGTTTTGTTCAGAGCTGGGTTTGCATCACGACACATATAGAAAGTGACGTGTCTGGTAGCCCCATGAGACGTGTCAGGTAGCCTCATATGTGACGTGTCGGGTAGTTTCATGTGACGTGTCGGGTAGCCCCATGTGACGCGTTTGGTAGCCTCTGAGGTAAAGACCGGTTCGGGGATGACATTTTTGTGGAAAAATGATTTTCGCGCGAGGTGCCAAAAGCTCAAAGTTGCCAACTATAATATCACCTTTGGATGTATTAGCTAATAACAAAGCAGCCCCGTAGCTCATTTGTTTCATAGCTCAGCGGGTGGCAAGTTTTTGTAGCTTCTGAGAAAAGTTCGTGTGTTGAAGGTGGCATGCTGCAGCTTTTTGAAAGATGATCTGGAAAAACAACCTCATTGCAAAGTGCCGAATATCTTTTAAAAGAGAATTGCTTTCTTTAAGCGTTGCATACTGTGTTGACTGATTAAGCAATCTCACCGTAGCGTTGTATGAAGAATGATTTTTATATCGCACTGCGTGGCGTAAAAGATTTACTAAAACAACGATACCACGGGGCCACATTTAATTCGCGCATACAAAGTTTGCGCCCTATCTAGCTTCGCAAGTGTCTTTGGAATTGAAAATCGGAAGTTTGGCGACAATATATTTACTGATACTCAACTTTTTGATTGTTCAAATAAATAATCGAAAATGCACTAATGTTCCATTTCAATTCCGATCTATTTGAATAAGCACTTTCCGCGAAAAATTTTAGCTACAAAACAGCTTGTAAACACTTTTCATGTTTGATTTAGTGTTTCGTTTATCTGTTACTGTTAAGTTATTTTGTTTTCCCAATATACTTGTACTGTAGTCAAAAATAATTTCATGTCCAATTCATTTGTTTCTAGGTATTTCGTGTTCCTAAATCATTTATCTTCGAATCCACTGAACTTGAAGAAATGTCAGATCTTCATACAAACTTTCGCCGAGCGAATTCCCTGGATCAAATCGGATCGATGAAAACGGGACCAAAGTCAAAATTCTTGCTTAGCAAATGGAGCAATAAACTTCAAAAATACCGGTCTAAGTATCATGCAAAACTTTTTTAAAATTTAATCGGCTAGTTTTAGACGATTATGTTGTCTTGCCTGTTACGCCTTTATTTTTAAGAGCGTAACCACAATTTTTGTAAGGGAGAGAGGACTTGAACTCTCCGCTAATATTTCTTTGCAACTTACGTATGGGGATCATGGAGGTGGAACCCCCAATCGCTTGAGGCTATAATAAGTTTTGGGGTAAAGTTCCTAGCAGCTCGGGGATTGTTGTAACTTTTTTTTAAAAAATTGCCATTTTAACGCCATTTGGATGATACTTCGCGTATTTGTGCTGAGCCATTTCAAAGAAGCATTTACTAAGCTTAAGAAGCTTTTTGACAGAATTAAATTGCTAATGCTTAACCCTTTCAGCCGCTTTTTGGTCAAACTCAAAACACTTCTAAAAGTATGTATATTTGGGTTAAATTTTTTAAGTAACCTGGCTAAGGAGGAGGGATACAGCCCCTTTACCCCGCTGGTTATGCGGGAGAAGAAGGAACATGCGGAAAGTGTTAAATCAGTATCTGCAACTTAGAATCGCGATGAATTTCTCCTGAAAAAAAGTTAACATTAATCAAGCTACAAATGCCACCTAGTTTTGGAAATGTTGATTAACTTGACATCTTTGTAGCAATTAGGGCAAAAATCCACCATTATTTGACGATTGCTCGATTGCGTTTTGGAATTTTTGATGACCTACAATGTAAGGCCAAATCGGCGTTAGAAGCTAATGTTAGTTTCCCATTGGCGATATTTTGCTTGGAACAAGAAACGATTTTTTGTATATTGTTGCGCATAGTTTAAATATGGTCATATAGATAGTCGTAGATTGATGCATCTTTTTCAAACGTTATTGTGGTTATTGCCCGGTTAAAGAAGGCCACAAATAATACTTAATAGTCATGGTATGAAGGCAAAACTCTAGTCTAAAAATTATTAAATTTGTTTCAACACAAAAATACAAAACTAAGACCAAAAATCGACATTTGTATTTTTTGTTAACTTGAAAATCTACACCCCCTATGACTACCTTAAATAGCTGACACCCGTCTTACAGCCAAGCAGTTATTGAAAAATGCCATCTGTGTGAACAAAAGTGCGCTTATATATGAGCGAAGTTTTTTCTTGATTGTTTATTACCAAGCTTGCGCAAAGGTGCGATTATTTGTTGATTTCAAAACCACTTTTCAAGGGTAAAAGGCAAAAGCAATCTACGACTATGATTCACTGCCGGAGCGTAAGTTAAAGCCTACGGGTTTTGTTGGAGTGACAGCAGTTACAACTGGAAATTTGAGAAAAAACAAACAGGCAAAAGTGCAGCTTATCGCAGATTACTTATCGCGCTTTGTTGCAAGCAAATTATTACCAGTGGGACATTATAGTTGAAAAAAAAATACGATCTTGAAAAGTGGCAAATATCAGTGAAAACGAGTTGGAAGTTTGTCAGCAAACCCAGTGAACGACCGACGCGTAGCTAATGCTGTGACGCTCAAAAGTATCGTAAATTCAGCAATTTTTTTTTGTCTATCGTAAATTCAGCAATTAGTCAAAAACATTTGATTATGGAACCTCCAAAAAAGTAGAGTCAAAATATTTGTCTGTTACATATCTCTTAATATCATAAAACACTTGCATCCTAGCTTGGGCCAATCAAAAAATTGATGTTTGGGGGTCCATTTGTGGGGTCCCCTGGGAGGTGGCACCCCCAAACTATGTCAAAGTATTTGTCTGTTAAATATCTGCTGATATCAAAACAAACTGGCACCCTAAGTTGAGCCGTTCAAAAAATTAATTTTTGGGGTCCACTTGGGAGGTCCCCAGGGGGGGTTGGCACCCCCAAACTATGTCAAAATATTTGCCTGTTAAATACCTGCTGATATTACAAAACACTGGCACTCTAAGTTGAGCCGTTCAAAAAATTGATTTTTGGGGGGTCAATTTGGGGGGTCCCCGGGAGTTGGCACCCCCAAACTATGTCAAAATATTTGCCTGTTAAATACCTGCTGATATCATAAAACACTGGCACTCTAAGTTGAGCCGTTCAAAAAATTGATTTTTTGGGGGTCCCCGGGGAGGGGGGTGGCACCTCCAAATAATGTCAAAATATTTGTCTATTAAGTATCTGCTGATACCAAAGCAAACTGGCACCCTAGCTTGAGCCATTCAAAAATTTGATTTTGGGGGGTCCATTTGGGGAGTCCCCAAGGGGGTGGCACCCCCAAACTATGTCAAAATATTTGCCTGTTAAATATCTACTGATATCAAAAAAAACTAGCCCTCTTGCTTGAGCCGTTCAAAAAATGGATTTTTTGGGGCCCCCAGTTTGGGGGGGTTTTCGGTGGAGTTGCCCAAAAATTTCGGGAGAAAAAATTGCATTTGCAGCTCAACAACTTTACACAAAAATTAGATTTCGATGTTTTGTGGTTTAGGAGAAGAAGAGCGTACAAAAATTAGGAAAAAAAAAGAAAAAAAAAGGAAAAGAAAAAGAATAAAAAAAGAAATGAACCTCATCGCGGCCAAAAGTGGGTTGGTTGGGATGAAAGGGTATCTTAAGACATACAACCATATGAAATATTTTTTGCCGTACTTAAGCCGTTTTTGACTGAGACTGCTTTTTACGCCAAACTTGCGGGGGCGGTTTTCGGGTTCTAAAACCAAAGTCACGCGACCTATTACCTCGAAATTGTGTACAAACATACAACTCATTAATCTCAAACTGCTGTCCAAATTTCATGCAGCTGGACCCAACCGTTCTCGAGTTATAAGCAAAAGTTTGAAAATTCGCACTCGGTAGTTGGAAAATGGCCGAGTAAAAACAGAAGAACACGCAACGCAAGCGTCGGTCGTTCCGATAATAACTTAGTGATTGTGAACAAATTTAATCATCGAACTACGTTAAATTGCAGCTCATATCAACTGAAAACTAAGGCTTGTCCTGCGTCAAAGTATAATTGACGCGACTTTGAAACAAGGCGAATGCCCCTGGTTGTCGCAGGCGTTGTTGTACCATTCTCATACGAATTTTTTCCGGATGAGTTGAGGTTGATCGGCCTATGACGTAGTTTTTTATAGTTTTTCGGTCATGATACTTATGTCTTGATATATTTGAAAACAAATGACCTAGGCTCGAAAATGCTCGCAAAATCAGCCTGCGGGCTTCGTTGTCCCTGGCTTCTTGAGCTAACCCTGTGGCTAGAGGCTCTTCTACAAAAGCAAACCAAATGGAACGGCATATCATTAAATAAGTACCCTATAAAAAGCATATATTTGAGCTATCAACAATTTTAAGGAAAAATGTCGGCAGCGTGACCGAATGGGTAAAGACGTCGTCTTTGCGACAACCCTGATCGCATGATCTGGGTTCAACCCCCACCTCGGTCACGTTGTTGCGTCCTTGGATAAGACGCTTTTTCGATGATTATTTAGACTTGGTGGCTTCGAACAAGCAGCAAATTCAGTGGACAAGAATTCGAAGAAATCCTCTGGAACATGGGATCACTGGAAAGTGGAAACTTCTACACAGTTACGGATTTCTCCCATTACGAAATAGTCAATGCAATGAAAAGTGTGCAGATCATCCAATAGTTAGCGTCTGATGCTGTTCGGTGACAGGAGGAATAATATGCGCTACAACAGCACTGGAAAAATTTTGGCAAAAATTGTACTAGAGAGTCTAAATGTCATGAAACTATTTTTCAGAATGATCTTTCCTATTTTGCCTAGCATGCACTGTAGTGCTGCCAGATATATTTGCATTATAACATGAATTTTTGTTTCAGTCGCCAGCGTTGTACTTCTACTTCTGACGCAACTCCTGAAAAGCTTGATCGCAAACATGACCGGAATTTGTTGGTTGGGAGGCTTATTGAGAGTCCACAGACTAAAAAATCAAGTCCACTTGACTCTGGCGAGAAGAAGACGCCTTATTCTTGCCTGGACAACACTGTACTTCTATCTAATGTTGATAATAGCCAGTTGATTCGGAATGGATCGGTGACGGATGTTTAACTCCTGGGTATTATTGGTGGGATGATCATTGGATGCAAACTAATTCTTTTAATTAATTTCTTTTGCGAACTTTATTTTTTTGATGCGAGTGAGAAATAAAAGGAAAATGTGAAAGCATCATGTAGAATAACTTTAAATCTTGGAATGCAAAATATGACAGTACCGGTAAATCTTCATTTGAAAACCAAGTTTTGCTTGAATATGACAAGAAGAGATGATTGTGTTTAGGTCTTTTATGTGTGCATCATGCTGTATGTGCTTTTTTGCATCTTTTTTAACATTACATTCTCTGACCAACCCTGGACTCCCAACAATTTCTGCCTTGAAAGCAGCCATATTGTGTCCTCATCTGTTCCATTTGTTTCTGAATCATTCTGCATTGTTGCGTAGGTCTCAACCTTTTTTTTTTACAAGCTTTGTTGATTCTTTGCTATATTCCTCTGGTGAATAAAAGCTTACACTTTTTATTTTAGGTTTTATCATTCAAAAACAGAAAAGTCGCCTTTTTATCTTTGTCGCCTGATAGCTAACCAATACCAACATTGAGCACTTGAAGTTTGAAAGCATAACTCCCTCAAAATCTAAGCATTATCCTTATAGCGGATTACGCCAAGGCGAATGACAAGTTTTCGGGTCACACTTTTACGACAATGCGCGAGGGCAAAGTAGATTCATGCAGGAATATACGCTGCCATAGCAAGTTTTCGCCAACTGTCTGTACAACGTATTGACGACGAAGCCAATATTTTCAATTGTCTGAATGTAAGTTACAATCGAAACATTTCTTGAAACAGCGCAAAATAAACAAAATATCAACTCAACGGATACGAAACTCGACTAATACTGATTGGCATCAAGTAGGCATGGTGTTAATCACATCCGGTACATCGAACTTCGAATGGCGATTACTTTATATGCAATTACGTAGGAGGAACTCATTGAGTTTGAAACTGCGATTGGAAAAAGTTCAATACATTTGATATTGTGAATGACTAAAATTGAGATTTTCTGTGTTTGCAAAAAACGAAGATCAATCGTCAACAGGCTAGCCAGTAAAATGGTGAAGTATTTCCGTAATACTGTTTCATATTGACAGTAAATGACTGGATGGTAACGCAAGTTCGGTTGGGTTTCTTGAGTTGGAGGGCAAAATCAAATGTTTTACGGTAGCCCTTCACAAGGAACAGCTCTGCTTATTCGACACAAGTTTTTTCAAAATACCGGTACATAAACACATTGGTTTTCAGTATTAGGAAAGAAATTACGGTACATTATTAGGAGAGAACTCAATGTATTGCTTCATCCACCACAACGCCGGAATCTTTGGCCGTATACTTCCATTTCATTTAGTCAGCATCATGGTATCATATACCATTGCGCGGGTGAATCATTTCGCAGTAACTTTATTATTGAAGCTTATTAGTTGTTACCGCATATAAACCCACGTTATATCTGTCCATCGTGTTCCAATTTAGCGATCATTGGTAGCGCTAGATTCAAACATCAAACAAAACACCTCGCTTTCAAATTTTGAAGCAAAAGCAATTAAAGTGAAGGTGGTATGTAGAAATGCAAAATGCTTTTGCTACTATTGCAAATAACTAACTAACAGCGTCAAAAATAGAAATGCTACCAGAAATTTTCTGGATGGCTGCGCGATGTTCGATCCACAAGTTCTTTGAGTTTCGTTAAAATACGGCTTCTCTCTGTTTTCGTTCCATAAAATGAAGATGTTCCATGTATTAGAGCAGTGTCCCACGTTTTCCTCTACGCATTTCTGAAAGGAATTCCATCTGTGTAGAAAATACGTCTCCGATTTAAGTACTGCCCTTTCGAGAATTAAGAGCAAAAAAAACAAATTTTTTCTAGTCCAAAAAAATAGTTCAAGGCTCAAGCTTATATATACTATGGCACGTGTGGTAATAAATACGACCAAGGCCATCTACAACCAGCCTTTTTGCTTCGGCAAATTACCTATAAATGCTTTTGCTACAGGAATAGATTTCCGGCCAATGAACATCACCAAGATTTTGGAACAAACTGGATCAAAAGCCAAAACTTTAAAAAATCAAACGTATTACACTTGTCATTTTGCCGAAACGTGCATCGAGCTGGAGCTCTCTATGCGCTACTGAGTTTGCTGATGGACTGTACAGCTTCTTCAGTGAAATGTAGCGGCAGTAACAATCTGCATGCGTTTGTGTGCGATTCAACCTGCCGTTGAACTCCGAAACTGCGATTAAATGGCATGTGCGTTAACCGCTTGAACAACCACAAATGAGCAAAGATTTATTTACAGGGTTGATGAATGCAATATACATCGAGTTTATCGCTTTTTGTAGCAGTGCAAATGAGCAAGGACACCATTGTAAATAAAGTGTCTTCTGTCTTTTCTAATCGGGAGCACTCACCGACACAATTTAACGAGGTTCTCCGCAGCAATTTGATCGACGGAATTCGAGAGTTTGTAACAAGACGAGAGGGTTTTAGTGATTCCTCTTACTTTGCAATTCTCAACGGCAGCTGAAAGAAAATTAGCTTCAATCCTAATTAGACATATAGACATAAAACAGATTTTCAAATTTCATCAGCAGGAAGTATTTCTAATTTTATTCAATGTTATTTTCTGTTGCTAATCACCGGAGGATTGCTGATTGTCCTAGGAGCAATCGACGACAAGATGTGATGGTGGTAGGTCGTCAAACCTCGATTGTGGTACATGGAAACGGTTTTGTTTGTATTCAAGCCAAATAATTCATGGATGATCTTGGTTGGTTGAAACTGCCCAGTTCTTCCCTTTAGGCCGGAGCTCAGTGCGTGCTACAGTACGTCACATCGTGAAAACCCAGTGATGCGTTGCGATCGAAGAACCCGAAACTAAACGTTCATTTCCACTTTGATTAGTTTGTCACTGGAAATCATTGCTAATGGATTTGGCAGAAGATACACTTCGGTCGCCGTTTGATTTCTACCCCAGATAAGAAACATTGCTAATTGACGAAAAGGGGCATCGAAAATCAACGAGGGAAGCAAAAAAGCTGTTCCAAAGATTTCTGAATGAAAGTTTTTTGCTGCAATAATCCAATAGAATTAAATTGCCCGTCTTTCTCAAAAGAATTGAATTTATTGATCCATATTTATCCTCCACTAATGAGGCAGTGACGGCAGTGCTTGTACTGTATTTTGGACGTCCTCATCCGCTTAAAAGTTGACCGAATTCCAGGTTTTCCGGTTGAAGCTTGACTTCTTTCCATGTAAATTTGCTGCTTGTTCGAAGCCACCAAGCAGAGATAATCATCGTAAAGCGCCTTATCCAAGGACGCAACAACGTGACCACTGACCTAGGTAAACTTATCCAGAAAAGTGGTTGTGACGATATTCGGTTAAGAACGTAGTTAGAATATTGATAGCATTCTGCATCATTCTGATTGGAGTTCAAAACTCCACCACAAATCTGTGAGTCTGATCAATCACAAAAAAAGCAAATGGATGAATTTAATTCTAATGTTTTTGACGTTTGCTATGTTTGATTTTTTGACATTGACGTGGGATGAATTTAATTAAAATTGGTTCAAGAAACTTGTTTTTTCATGTAATGTGAATTCTATGAAAATCAGGGCTATATGTTTATTGGAACAAGGTTAACCAGCTCTGATCCTGTGATCCTTGACAGCTTATTAAACTTCATTTTGGTGCAAATATTAATTCTGCTCTCACAGGTGGCAGTCAAGGAAAAAAATAGTGCAGTTTGTGGATAGTATCCTCCATAACGCAGAGATGGACACATTTTCATTTGTTATGCTGATGATGGACTAAGCCATAGTTCGAAACGTTTACAATAAATATTAATTCCAAGATTGAGCTGCTGTTTTTCCCAAAAATTTGGAAATTTCCGTTTTTATAGTGCCGAATTTGTACTTCTTCGAAGTTTTCTCAATGCTCTTAAATGATTAGCACACATCAAAGCTCTTACCGAGCGCCGGGTCTTGGCATTCCATCTCCTCATCAGTGAAGTAAGCGGCATCCTCAGCAATCCGAGTGTTCCAGTAAGGAAAACTATTCCACACTCGGCCTTCACATGCGATTCCTTGTTTTTCAGCGCAGGCCTGGAACAATTTCAACCAATCATCAGACAGTCTGATCCAGTAATTAAATCTATTAAAGACTAAAATGTAATTGAATTAGTGAATAAATCTTGTTGGAGCAAGCATTTCTGGTAAATTAATAATGACGTATTCGTCTCTGATACGGAAGGTCCGAGGTTCAGATCGCGGGCCAGTCAAATTGAAAACAGTATTGCCAAAGACTGCACCGTTGCAACATATCTTTAAATGGGGCTGTGTTGCCCGGGCGCAATGACGCGGACATAGGCTCCTTTGACCTCGCTACACGCTTTAGCAAATATAGAGCACAGAGTTGTAAGTCGGGCCGGGCTTTTCGGGTCGGGTTCTGGTTCGAGCCGGGTTCGGACCTAAAGTTGGCAAAAATATCGGGCTTAATTCAGGCCTGAGACGTACTTTTTGTCGTAAGTGCACAAAAATATAATCAAAATAACTTGGTAACATTGCTAAATTTTTCAGACCTAACTTAACTTTCGGGTTCTTTCGGGCATGGTTTGGGATTCAAACTAGTTTTCGGGTTCGCGCCGGGTTCGGGCTTAAATTTTCGCAATGTTGGGAAGACTCGAGTCCGAGTCTGGACTCGAGTCGGACTCGAGGCCACTTTTTAAGAACTCGGACTCGTGCGCTTGAGACTCGGACTCAAACTCGTACTCATGGAATTTGAGAGGACTCAGACTCGGACTCGTGATTTTTGTTGAATGTCTTATTGTAATGTCTTATTACAGAGCTACTATATATCAACAAAATATAAATGTGACCAGGCGCGTCGCCAGCGGGGGGCAGGGGGAGCATTGCCCCCCCGATTTTCGTTTTTGCCCCCCACCCCCCGATTTATTTGTTGCTCCCCACGGTATTTTTTTGGGAGGAAAAAGTTGCTGTTTTTGGCCGGAAAAACCGTTTGAATTTGTGATTTCGGCCAGAAAAAGCCTTCGGATTTCGGCAAAGACCTTTTTTTTTTGGAGATCACCTGATTTTCACTGAAACTTCACCTTAATCCAATTCAGGAATAATGAAAGTTTGGGTCAAGTTCAACGCTGGTTTTCAGCTTTGCCCCCAAATTTTAATTTTGCCCCCCCGATCTCGCGAAGCTGGTGACGCCCCTGAATGTGACAAGCAATGCATCATCTTTGGCAGGGAGAGATTTCTTACCTAAATCAAAATGAAAATAATTGAATTCGGTTTTATAGTTTGGCAACCGCATTTTTTTAGCGTTTTGGTGTCATTGGTTTGATCACGTTTGCTTCGATGATGCCGGTAGGTAAAATGTGCTCAAGATATTGCATGGCTGAAAAATTCTTGAAAGGTACTCACTATTCAAGTATTCGCAGGCAGTGGTGCCGAAACCCGAGGGGGATGGGCGGATATATCCCCCAAATAATTTGGCTGTATCCCCCCCATAGTTTGAGAATGGTCCACTTCTGCATCCCTCCCAATAATTTGAAAGGGTGTACAGCTGAGCGTAAATTTGGGGAAAAAGTGTTCTATTCTTGCTGAATACCTTTTTTTTTTTTGGTCTTCACTTGAATTCGGGGAGAAAAAATGTTCTGTTTGCATTTTTCTTTTGGTTTCACTAAATTTCCACACCTGAACAAAATCGTGGTCGAGGTTCATCCCCCCAATGTTGAAAATAGGGCGAAATTGGGGTAAAATTGCAAATTATCTCCCCCAATGCTCAACAAAAATCGGCACCACTGTTCGCAGGTATTGAAGGGAGGTAATAAGTTTTGTCTGTGTTAAGTTATGATAAATTTTACACGTGATTCCATAATGTTACAAAGGAGAATGGAAAGCTAAAAAGAATCAGCTTGCATCCAAAAAATTGCCGATGTGACTGACAAAAATTAGCGTATCCAGATGATGAAGCATGAAGTATTTTTTTGAATACTCGGCAGTGCAGTGCTGTTGAACTTTTTCTGTGTATAGGCTTGGGTTAGACCTAAATTTTCTAAGGTTTTGCAAAAAAAAGTCTTTTTGTTGGTGATTTAGTTGGTTAAAACATGAACAGGTGTATACAGCCAATTCAGCAAAAGCCTATTCTTTCATCTTTCAAATTATTCATAAACCGTAAAAACAAAAATGCATAATGCATGTACTAAAACATAGGCGTAGCCAGGATTTTTGATTGGGGGGCCCAAACCACAAATCACATGCAATGACGTCATCAGAAATTTTCAAAATAGGAACTTTTTGTGGGGCAAAGATATCGCAGAATGGAAGATCTGAAGCTGTAGTCTTGTTGGCACTTAACCAGGATTTTGGTAAAGGGAGAGGGTGAAAACTAATAGTTTAAAAGTGAAAATGCCTAACTTAGGAGACGTGCTGAGTAAGCCATTGTACTCAAACGTATCACATTGTACTCAAACGTATCACATCGCCGGTGGTATATCAAACGTATCACCGCCGGTGGCTATGGGGGTCTGGGGGCAAAGCCCCCAGCCGCTGGGCGATTTTTGTAAGTTTTTGGAAAAAAAAGCTACTTTAATCCCAAATAAATCACATTTCGCACGTGTTCAAAGCCATTTGAAAGAACTAGAATTTTAACATTTGAAAGCCAATCGAAAAAATTTAACTGATCAATCCTCCTTTTACTTGCAATTAAAGTCCAAAACACGTTTAAATACTTGCATTATGGTGTAATTGTATGTGATTTGGTCCATGTAGGGGTAAGTAAGGCACATTGCCTCCCCCAATATTTTAGCAGTAAATAGTAATCCACTCGAAGATTTTCCTTCAAGATTTTTGTTTTGTCATGAAGTTAACCAGTTATTGGAGTACATGTAAGGCCAAAGAGCTCAGGCCCCTTCAATTGAAATTCAATGACTTGTTTAATGAGTATTTTCCCCTAGCTATTTTTTTAATAGCATTTTCTGCGTAAAAACTGGCGAGGTGGAGTTGAATCGTTATTGAAAAATGGTACAATAGATAGTTACGCTTACTAAACATGTTATTCCTGGGCCAGATTTACATTGCGCGGCACCCCCGGCACTTCGGGGATTTTTGCAACTTCTTCCTGCCAAATATACTGTAAGTGAAGACCAAAAAAAGTCCTACTATCTGAGCGCTGGGCCCTGGTACTGTGCCATATGGAAAATACGGCGCTGGTCATTGTATTACGTTCATAAAAAGTGTAGATGAGGGCCAGAGGTAGCGGCTTTTAGGGCAAAAACCTTTAATTTCACCCTGGTTATACGTTTAAATTGGATGGAAAAATTGAATTAAAGGGGTGCGCCGGGCCCCCTGTCGTCAATACTATTTATTGTTCATTACTCTTGTACGCGTGTACTGTTGTACACAAAGATGCTAAAAGAAACTGAAAATGAAGAAACAAAGTTGTTTTGTTAAATTTTTGTCATTGGAGGCATTTTAAAGCAAAATTAAAACAACTTTTTTTCCAAAGTATGGAGGACTCGAGTCAAGTCACTTGACAGTTTTTTGAAACCTGCAGGAATTGCATGACATTATTATGACGAGGACAGGTGGTCGTCATTATTATTATTTACTTTTGTACACGTAAATCCTAAATTAAAGAAACTGCAATAACTGATGACCAAGGCCCCTGGCCCGGGACCTTGGTCATCAGTTAAAAGCCCCAGGGCCCCCTGGTCGTCAGTTAGGGGCTCCGGGGCCCTCTGGTTGTCGATTAGGGGCTCCGGAGCCTTCTGGTTTTTAGTTAGGGGCTAAGGGACTCCCTGGTTGTCAGTTAGGGGCACGGGGCCCCCTGATTGTCAGTAAGGGGCCCTGGGTCCCCCTGGTTGTTAGTTAGTGACCCTGGGGGTCACTTGTTATCAATTAGAGGCCCCAGAGCCCCCTGTTCGTTAGTTAGAGGCCCTGGGGTCCCCCGTTTTTCAGTAAGGGGCCCCGGGATCACCTGGTTGTCGGTTAAGGGCTCCAGGGCCCCCCTGGTCGTTAGTTAGGGGCTCTGGGGCCCTCTGGTTGCCAGTTAGGGGCTCCGGGGCCCCCTGGTTGTTAATTAGGGGCCTCGGAGCCCTATGGTAGTCACTTAGGGGACCTGGGGCTTCTTGGCTGTTAGTTAGGGACCTTGGAGGCCCCTGGTTGTCAATTACTGGCCCCAGAACCCCTTGTTTGTCAGTTAGAGGCCCCGGGGCCCCTGTTTGTCAGTTAGGGGCCCCTGTTTGTCAGTTAGGGGCCCCCTGGTTGTTAGTTGGGGGCTCCGGAGCTCCCTGGTTGTTAGTTAGGGGCCCCTGGTTACCAATTAGGGGACCCGGAGCCCACTTGTTGTCCGTAACTGCAACTAAACATCGGTAGGCTATGTTGTCATGATTTTTTATCATTTCTGGTGTTTTAATTGGACGGGGGGGGCCGGGCCCCTTGGGACCCCCCTCTGGCTACGCTTATGCATTAAAACATGTACGGATTATGACAAATGTATTTAAAACTGAGGTTTTTCTTTTGAAACAAAAATAACAATTCTAGCCTATTAGTTATGAAACGACAAAAGATACCAAATTATGGTGACACGTGGCGCAATCAGGAGGTGCTATCGGGCCTTCAGCCCCCCTTCGCAAAATTACTTAGAAATATAACCCCAAAATTCAAGGGTTTATATAACCCAACAAATTCAAAGCCCCCCCCCCAGCAAAATCTGGTTGTGCGCTTGATCGCGAATTTAATGATCCTCAAACCTTGTCCCTAAACTGATGAAAATTAAGAAGGTCCTATTTTTTAGCTTCAGCTGGTCGACTTTTGGCTCTGGGTTACTTCCAAAACTCGTCAAACTACTGAAAAAAACGTAGGCTACATAAATTTGGTTCCCTCAGTATTAATCGAATGTAATACTACACCACCAGTCTGCCCAGTTTCCAAAAAGATAATACTTTTTTGCACGCTTTCGTCAATTAACTGATTAATACACAACTTAAAAGTTTTAATAAAGCTGTACTTTTAATTGGACGCTGTGACAAATCTACTGAAATAAGCTCTTTTGCTGGTTGGGCGGTAACGCGTTCGTCTCTGGAGCGGGAGGTCCGAAGTTTAAATCTTGGGCCAGTGAAATTGGACACACTGTTGCCAACGGCTCGTTGCCGTTACGACAATTTTTCGAAAGGAGCTGTGTTGCCCAGGTCGCAATGACGTGAAGATGGGCCGTGCCAACTCTTTGCACACTTCTGCGTAATACAACGAGTATAAAGCAAAAATTGAAAAGGGAACAACGAGTATAAAACAAGAATTGAAAAGGGAACAATGAGTATCAAACAAAAATTGAAAAGGAAACAACGAGTATAATGAAAGATTTGATTTGTTTAAAATTATTTTCTTAATCTGATATCCCGAAAAATAATTAACTGCAGTGAAAAACTAGATGGGAGCTTTCTGAGTAGCAACCCCTATGAACGACCGACACAAAAATCTACAGATTTCAAAAAAAACAAGCGCCCTACCTTAAGCCGTTCAAAAAATTGATTATTGGGGGTCCCCAGAGGTGGCACTCTCAAACTATGTCAAAATATCTGTCTGTTACGTAGCTGCTGATATCATAAAAAACTAGCTCCCTAGCTTGAGCTGTTCAAAAAATTTATTTTTGTAGGGTCCATTTTGGGGGAGTCCCCGGGAAGATTGGTACCCCAAACTATGTCAAACTATTTGTGTGTTAAATATCTACTGATATTGAAAAACACTGACACCCTAAGTTAAGCTGTTCAAAAAATTGATTTTTGGGGGTCCCCATAGGGGTGGCACCCCCTAAATGTATGTCAAAATATTTGACTGTTAAGTATCTGCTGATATCAAAAAAATTAGCAATCTAGTTTGAGCGGTTTTCATTTTGTTTATTTTCAAAAAATTCAGTTTTTGGGCCCAATTTCTAAAGGGTTCTCAAGGGAGTGGCCCAAAAATATTTCAGGAGACAAAATTGCGTTTGCAACTCAACAACTTTGCAAAAAAATTAGATTTCGATGTTTTGTGGTTTAGGAGAAGAAGAGAGTACAAGATTTAGAAAAAAAAACAAAAAACAAACAAACAAAGAAAGGAAAAGAAAAAAACCTCATCGCGGCCAAAAGTGGGTTGGTTGGGATAGAAGGGTAGCTTAAGACATATAACCGTGTGAAATATTTTTGTCGAAATTCAGGCTGTTTTGAATGAGACCGCTTTTTACGACAAACTTGCGGGGGCGGTTTTCGGGTCTTAACACCAAAGTCACGTAACCAATTACCTCAAAATTTGATACGAACATGCAAATCAATAGTCTCAAACTGCTGTCAAAATTTCATGTAACTAGACCTAATCGTTTTTGAATTATAAGCAAAAGTCTGAAATTTCGCACTCATTAGTTTGAAAATGGCCGAGTAAAAACAAAAAAAACACTCAACGCGAGCGTCGATCGTTCCTATAACTTGCAAAATTCTTTGCAAATTCAAACTACAACACTAGATGGGAGTTTGCCAGCAAACCCAGTGAACGACCGACGCATAGCTAATGCTGTGACGCTCAAAAGTACTTTTTGTCTACCGTAAAATCAGCAATTATTCAAAAATATCTGATTATGGAACCTCCAGAAAAGTAGAGTCAAAACATTTGTCAGTTAAATATCTCCTGATATCACAAAACACTGGCACCCTAGCTTGAGCCGTTCAAAAATTGATGTTTGGGGGTCCACTTGGGGGGGGTCCCTGGGGGGATGGCACCCCCAAACTATGTCAAAATATTTGTTTGTTAAATATCTGCTGATATCAAAACTGAGTGGCACCCAAGTTGAGCTATTCAAAAAAATTGATTTTTGGGGGGTCCAATTGGGGGGGTCCCCGGGGGGGTGGCACTCCCAAACTATGCCAAAGTATTTGTCTGTTAAATATCTACAGATATTATAAAACACTGGCACTCTAAGTTGAGCCATTCAAAAAATTAATTTTTGGGGGTCCATTTGGGGGAGTCCTCAGGGAGGTGGCACCCCCAAACTATGTCAAAATAATTGTCTGTTTCGTATCTGCTGACATCATAAAACACTGGCACTCTAAGTTGAGCCGTTCAAAAATTTGATTTTTGGGGAGTCCATTTCGGGGTCCCCAGGGGGGATGGCACCCCCAAACTATGTCAAAATAATTGTCTGTTAAATATCTACTAATATCAAAAAAAAGTAGAACTCTGGCTTGAGCCATTCAAAAAGTTGATTTTGGGGGTCTATTTGGGGAGTCCCCGGGGGGATGGCACCCCCAAACTACGTTAAAATATTTGTCTGTTAAATATCTACTGATATTAAAAAAAAAGTAGCACCGTAGCTTGAGCCGTTCAAAAAATTGATATTTGGAGGCCCCATTTGGGGGGTTCCCAATGGAATTGCCCCAAAAATTTCGGGAGAAAAAATTGCATTTGCAGCTCAACAACTGTACACAAAAATTAGATTTCGATGTTTTGTGGTTTAGGAGAAGAAGAGTGTACAAAATTTCGGAAGAAAAAAAAGAAAAAAAAAGAAATGAACCTCATCGCGGCCAAAAGTGGGTTGGTTGGGATGAAAGGGTATCTTGAAACATAAAACCATATGAAATATTTTTTGCCGTACTTAAGCCGTTTTTGACTGAGACCGCTTTTTACGTCAAACTTGCGGGGCGTTTTTCGGGTTCTAAAACCAAAGTCACGTGACCTATTGCCTCGAAATTGTTTACAAACATACAACTCATTAATCTCAAACTGCTGTCAAAATTTCATGTAGCTAGACCAAACCGTCCAAACCGTTCTCGAGTTATAAGCAAAAGTTTGAAATTTCGCACTCGTTAGTTGGACTTGGAAAATTGCCGATTTAAAGCAGAGAAACACGCGACGCAAGCGTAGGTCGTTCCAATAAGTGGGTTTCATGTGACGTCACTCGCATACTTTTAGTGAAAAAACTTTGTCAAAACTGAACTGGCTGAATAAAATATACAGGTATATAAGAAGGAAAACCTCGAATTTCGCCTTTCTTAGCCTTGAGGAGTTTTGCAAACTCGGGTGTAAATTAAGGTCGAAGTGGACGACTAAATTTTATTTGCAAGAGCTCTTGCAAAAGCGTTTATGCAACTTTTTTTCTGTGTGTAAAGGGCCTAGTTAGAAGACTGTGCAACGCTTGTAGAAACGTTGCACAAACGTCTTCTTGCGGAATTTCTGAAGGCGTTTGTCCATATTGAAATAACTTTGGCCAAATTTTGAATTTCACTTTCCGGTCAAATTTTCGAACTTTTCGAACTCGGACGCGTGATCTTAAGTTTTGGGGGACTCGGACTCGTACTCGGACTCGTGGCACTCAGACTCGGACTCGTGATCTTGAGTTTTGGATGACTCAGACTCGGACTCGTAGCTTAAGGACTCGCACTCGGACTCGTGAAAGTGGCAATAGTCCCAACACTGTACTTTCGGTTTCGGGCCTGAACTAGTCGGCCCGTTTACAACTCTGATAGAGCAAGTACAATGGAAGATTTAATAATACCTCTATACCAGTAGCGTAGCCAGGGGGGGCGGGGGGGGGGGGGCTATAGCCCCCCCATTGCCTGCAGACCAAAACGCAGAATAAGAAAAATACCACGTTTTTAGTACTTCTAAGACTCTCTTTTGCACTGGATTAGACTAAAAGATGATTTAAAGCATAGTTTGAAATATTTGGGGGGGGGGGGGCTAATAGACTGCCGACCAAAATGCAGAATAAGTAAAATGCCACGTTTTTAGCATTTCTTAGTCTGTCTTTTGCGCTGGATTAGACTATTTTAAAACTTTTATTTAAGGGGGGGGGCTAATGAACTGCCGACCAAAATGCAGAATAAGGAAAATATCATGTTTTTAGCACTTCTAAGACTTTCTTTTGCACTGGATTAGACTAAAAAATGCTTTAAAGTATAGTTTGAAAGGTTTATTAAGGGGGGGCTAATAGACTGCCGACCAAAATGCAGAATAAGTAAAATACCACGTTTTTAGCATTTCTAAGACTGTCTTTTGCACTGGATTAGACTAAAAATGCTTTAAAGCATAGTTTGAAACGTTTATTTAGGGGGGGGCTAATGAACTGCCGACCAAAATGCAGAATAAGGAAAATACCACGTTTTTAGCCAGTAGCGTAGGCAGGGGGGGCGGGGGGCTATAGCCCCCCCCCCCCCCCCCATTGACATGTCGACCAAAATGCAGAATGGGAAAAACACTACATTTTTAGCACTTTGAGACTGTTTTTTGCACTGGAGTGGACTAAATAGTGATTTAAAACATCTTTTGAAACATATGTCCAGGGGGGGGGGGCTAATTTGTCAAAAATAAAACCAACAAATAAATGAAATCCTTGATAAATGGTAAGAAATAAGCAATCAAATTTGATCTCAAGTGTAAAAATGCTGAACATAGGTGAGATCAACAAATATACTATAAACTAAGGAATAGGGGGGGGGGGCTATTCAGTATTTGTTAATTACCAATCATTTCTCTCAAATCTCTTTTCATTAGCCCCCCCCCCAATTATTTTTCTCTATAAACTGTATACGAATTAGATTACTCCGTGTGAGTTTTATTGAAGTAGTCGATTTTATAATTTACCAGCATCTAAACAAGAGAACTACATTTTACCATTAGCCACCTCCCAAATAGCCCATTTATGCTTCCAGTTTAATCTTGTTTGCACTGCCAATTTCTAAGCCACGTTTTAAAAGCATTATGTTTTAATCAAAATAGCCCTAAAATGAAGTTATTTTTGCAAAAAAATGCAAAATTTCCGAGCGCTGGGGGCTCCGCCCCCAGACCCCCCAAACAGCCCCCCCCCATTGCGAATTTCTGGCTACGCGCCTGCTCTATACCAATAAAGCAATAAATCTACTTAATTGAATCACAGCGTAAAAAATTAGTTGAAAATGTGAAAATAAAATTGCCCAAACCGTTTATGAAATCAATTGTTAATTTTTAAGTGCGCAATACGGAGGATTTGTCCCGATATAGTTACTCCCTTCTTGCTCTACTCTGCAACATCGCAAAAACGAGACAAACAGCAAAACCAACAAGTTGGATTTTCTACTTACTTTGAAGGCCTCGTATCTGCAATGGTACATATCGCTAGCAGTATGTTGCGAGAACAGATGCTTATGAATTGCACAGAGGTTGAAAACATCAATCGGACGACATTCGCTTACTAAAAAAAAGTGCAAATAATTGCCTAAACAAAAAAAAAAAGAAATTAAATAAAAAAAAAACTTGTAGTTCTATAGCTTAAAAGAAGTTACCTTCGTAAATTGGTATATCAAATGTTCAAAATTTAATTCCAGTTAGTATACGTTTAAGCTTAAATCATTTAGTAAGCCCAATACAAAACGGTTCAACGGAACAGACTTCTTTTGAAACTCGTTAGTTTTGTGCAGGCATCTTTAGGAACCGGTTAATTCAGTGAAAGTTTTTTGAGTTTGCAGAATCTAAAAACTTATGCATGACATTCAAGTTCTCAAATTGCTAAAGCAACACGCAATGGATAACAAAAAACTCTAGCACAATTTGAACGATATCGAGCTGAACTCACCAAATACAATCTCACTGAGGTATGAAAGCCGCTGGTGGGGTGACGTCAGTCTTATTACAACAGGCTGCTTCGTAGTCGAATTCGGAGTAAATGTTGTAGTGTTCCATATTGTTTCGTCATCGACACTGCTCGAAAAAACACGATCAGTTGCAAAATTCTGGGACATGTTTTGAGTCGTTGAAATTTGTGATGTGTCAGTTGATTCTTCATACGTTGTCGTATCTATTGTAGTTGTAAAAGTAGTAGCCTCTGTAGTTACAGAAGTAGTTGGGAAGGTGCTAGCAGGCTCAGTAGTAAGCTCTGGTGTGGTAGCGGCTACAAATGCTGGTTGAGTGTTTGATTCCTCACCTTCAACCACCAGCCGCCCCTTTGGAACAGGCAGTGTTGCCACTTCAACTGATGCTGGTGATGTCACCTCGTCGTACTCCGCGAGCGCTTCGTCTAAGTTTTCTAAATTAATCTCATCATTTAATGACTCCGTAGTTTCGTCAACGTATCCGTCAGCGGCGGTTGAGTTTTGAATTGGAGCGGATTGGGTTGTAGTGATTGGCGGAAATAATTCTAGATACTGCAGAGCGGCAATGGCTGACTGGAAGGCGGCGTTGTAATCCAAAGCAACTCTGTTGGACCTAAAAATATATCGTAAATTATTTAACAAGTATTAAAATAAACTACTTTAGCAAGTTAAATTATTCTTGAAGTGAAATAGGAAGGACTAATTTAATAGTTCACAGAGACATCACGTCTTACAATCCTACTTCATTTGACCACACCTTAATGCTGTCCCCGCGTCGAAATGGGTGATCATTTCAACCCCTAGTGACGCAGGCGAGGCGAAACCCCCTATCGCGGGAGCATTCCCGTGTTTCGAAGTCAACTGACTTCATCATCAATGAGAAGAGCAGTCGACACAATGCAAAGAATTTTGATCCCTGAATTAGGCTAACTCCACCGGTAAATTTGAACAACCAAGCTATCGGTATAGGCTATCGCCTTCATCTCGTAACTTCAGCAGCTAAAAAGGCTGACCTATTTTTTTTCCGCACGTACTGCTCTGGACTCAAGTTTCGCGTAATACCTACGCTCATCGGCGGAGCTGACGTTCAAATTGAAATTCAAAAGCTAAACTAAGCTGGCGTGCAAACCGAAATTCAAAATCTGAGTAAACTAGCCCATAAAGTTAAAATCAAAGTATGATTGTGAAACATAATCGCAATTGTGACCATGGTATCCCGAAAAAAAAAAACACTTTAGGTTTTTCGATATGCGTTTAAACCAAGCATACTGTAATATTTTCTTGTATCTTTACGCAATCAAATGACGCCATCATTGTGACGCCATTGCCAAGTTTTTTTCAGTCTTAACGGAGAGAAAAAGTGATCAAATTTCTCACGTGATAGCGCCACCAAGAACACTGATTTGTGTTTCAATGAAAAGTAGCCAATGATACTTGGATGTGAGCAACCCTCCCGCGCTCCCCTACAGTTTAAGAACTAGACTTCCTTTATTGATCAAATGTTAGTTCGCTGAGATCATAGTCACTAAATATTACATAGTCATCATAGTCACTGATCATAGTCACTAAATATACTGTAATATTTAGTGACTATGCTGAGATGGTTGTATGGTGCGGTACGTAAGTACTGTTTCGTACGCCTCAATTTTGTTAAAAAGTATGGTATGCTTGTACGGTACGCGCTGTTTGTGAAGGTACGGGTAGAGTAGTTTGGTACGTTGGTTAAATTTGCGTACTAAACGTACCGTACCAAAACGGTACGGAAAAAGCACACACAAATGAAAAGTATATGCATGGTATAAACGAAAAAGTACACACTTTAAGTTTTGTTTATTTTTACTTACACTTGATCTCTTCTTCGATCTTTGAACACATCGTTAACATCCGGGCCACCTACAAGTGCGCCGGATAGTACGTGTGGATTCCTGCTTTCGGAGTGGAAATATTCGAATCCACAGGTGGCGGGTGGAGTCGGACAGGAGCTTGTTCTGCACAACATTTTAAAGCTAGTATTTTACTCAACTTTTTCTTTAGGATACCCAGTTTTAGTTATGTTCAAGCAAACCAACTTATTTTTGAAGACATTTATGGGGCCAAATCTGTTAACTAAACTTCAACTTGAAAAACATTGTTTTGATTGCGCAGATTTGTGGTCTATCTGCTGTATAATCACCTTTCAAATTACTTGTTTCTTCTTAGCCGGACACTTTGAGGAAGGTAACGACATTGAAGTTTTTTGGTAATCACAGTATATAACAACAGTATTTAGATGAGTCCAGGGGCGTATTTAGGGGGGGGCCATTGGGCCATGGCCCCCTTTTGGGTCGCCAGGATAGTATAATTAGCATAGATAGTATGCAAAATTGCGGCATGACTCTCCCCTTTGTAAGTTGGGCAGAAGCTTTGAGCACGCAAAGTGTTGGCGAAGACGTTTGTTTTTGACCTGCACCCAACTTTGTGCAAATAATGGGACTAAATTTGAGTGAAGACAAAATTTTTTTTTTTTTTTGCTCTTCACCTAATTTCGGGCACAAAATCGGACTGATTTTAGGTGGAGCTAGTTTTAATTCTGATCTTTGTTCTTCTCAAATTTTCTAAAGTTTCTGGTCCCCCCCTTTTCAAAATCTTGCGTACGCTACTGGATGTGCCATAGTGATTGTTCAGCTCTTTGGTTTTTTGTTTCTTTTTTCATCGTTTTTGGCATTCATGCGTGACAAAAGAATCGAACATTTGAACGATCAATAAAAAACCATATGATTGTACAAAAAGTACAGTAGATGCTCAGAAAAAATAATCTTACTATACCTGTGCCAAGGCCTGGTTGGAGGACTTGGTCCGTAACCAACCACATAGCTCACCAATCCACCATCGCCAAGCATGTAATGGAGCTGGCGTTTGGCAAACTTCCGATAACGTTCGGGCCGCACACCCAAGTTGGCAGCCCCTAAACAAACAAAGGCGACTCCTGCGGCATGACGTAGAGGACCCAAACGATCGATGTACACCAAGCCCCTCGGAGTATGCCTAAAGCAGCAAAAGAATAAACATTTCAACAGGCTTTGTAGGTTTTGATAACATCATTGAGAACCAACATTTCTACAAATTTCTTTGTTAACAAAAGAGACTGATTGCTACATCATGGCTCTCATGATATAAGCCTAGTTGCCAATGATTATCGGGGATTTATTCATCAATATTGTTATGAAATTCTATAATTGCTCTAGTGCGTAATTTTAACGGATGGATCACCTATACCTATCTGGATATCGCTTTAAAATGGCTAGTCAAAGCAATTTTCAATACAAAAAAAATTCTAAATTATAGTATGCTCAGAATTAACTCCAAAATATCATTCAATTCATTAAAATTTTCGAGCCAAGTTTAAAACTTGAACATTCTTATAGTTAGTGACTTGTAAATTAGAATAACGTCATCTGTAACTTAGCTGCAGTATTGTACCTGTATCCCGACTCCGGTAAGAACCGATCACAAAACCCTTGAAATGGCTCGTAGTATTTTTGTTGCCTTGTCAGTTGAGCAAATAGCAGGTGCACCCCGGCGGTCTTGTCATCCCAGTAGAATGACTTTGGGGAAGAGTTTGTTAAATTGAATTGTTGATAGCTCCTCTACATGCAGAAAAAAGTGAAGAGAAGTACATAGTATTCGTTATGCGATACTTGAATACTTTCTTCTTAATTCAGCTTATCGACTTGTTTTACACACCAAATCCGTCTTGTTGTGTAAAGCATTGAAACTAATGACGATTCAATTCTCATCGGTTTAGGGACTAAATCGAATTAGGTGATTAAATCGGTTAAGGTAAATCGGTTAAATTAAGTGATTAAATCGGTCAAGTTCAAGTCGACGGCTTTAACAGAAAAGTAGTTTCAATCAAGCATCGGTTTAGTGATGGAAAAGTAGCTAGCTTGGTCTCGAACTGATTGACCATGAGTCATAGTGAAAGACTACTAACGCTTATTTCTTGTTTTGGTCTAATCATGCATCTTCCCGCCGCGGCATAGGCCGAACTTGCAAATTGAGTTCGAAAAAAAGATGTTCTGTTCCTGTTTAGGTGTGGTAAACAGACTAACTTAGGCGCGGTAATCAGACTAGCTTGGGTGTGAGACAACGCTACAGCCAAGAGACAATCAGCTGCGAAAAACAAATAGTCAATCGGGCATTTTACTCAAAGAATTTGCCGCAGGTTTTTGCGGTTCCCAAACAAAACAAACGAAAAGTATACTGTAGAAGAAAAAACTTATGCTCACTTGAGCTGAAAA
The DNA here is from genome assembly GCA_963965965.1 of Trididemnum nubilum. NCBI lineage: Eukaryota > Metazoa > Chordata > Ascidiacea > Aplousobranchia > Didemnidae > Trididemnum > Trididemnum nubilum. The sequence continues at coordinate 42,011,679 of OZ014481.1, forward strand.
CAAATAGTTTGTTTTTGAGGTGGCGCTGTAGAGCCATAGAGCGGCCCAAACAAGTTCGTCATTGTAGCCAGATGAAGATAGATAAAAACGGGAGGCATCAGGGATTGATCTAAAAATAAAAGTCCTAAAGCATCATTTGAAAAGCATTAAATATAATGTTCAAGATAATGTAAAACGCCCGAATTTTTACCTAGTTTAATTTCAGATTAATTTTTATTAAGCACATTATTATTATCTTTCATTAAACGTTTATTGAATTGTTCGTTTGCTGCGAATTTCATTCCAGATTTATTTCAGATTTAACACATGATTATTATCTTTCATTAAAAACTTTTTGAATTGTTCGTTTGTTACGAATTTCGTTCCAGATTAATTTCTTTTGATGCGTTACATTGTTCACCAAATTCAGAATTTCAAAATAAACGTAGATCCAGTCTTCACTCAATGTGAAACCATGAGCATTGGAGCGTATACTTTGTTTCTATTGAACATACAGTAAATTCGGTGCGCCTTACCAGCGTAAGCTCAGCGTTCTTAATGGTTCGTTTTTTCATAGTTTTACTAAATCACTTTGCTTTTCTTTCTCTTTTTTACAAGGACAGCGCAATAGCCATTTTGCAACCGGCCAAAAGCCATCTTTCGGCTTGGATGCAAACTCATTTGACCGAACCTGGGAAACCAGGGTGCAATCTTGTTCGACAATAATTGATTTGTTGGTTGCGATTACGCGTATTTATTGCAGTGTAATATTTATAAAGTCCAACACGATAGCGTTAATAAGTGTGTCTTTGTTCTACGCGGGGTTCTGAAAGAGGGCGAAAACGTTTTTCTTTTAGCTTTTTCTAGATAAAGCTTATGAGAAAAAGCTTTTTGCATCAAAACAACTTGAATTTAAACACAGTACACCTCAAAAATTAAAATTTAAAACCCTACAGTCTGTTTCACCCGTAATCGGAATCATCAGGAGTGTATCTGCCTTTAAATGAATTTATTCAAAAGTAATCCTTAAAAATTTGAAGAAGCGGGATCTGAAAAAAGTTTTGCGACTTTGAGGTTTGTTGGAACCACATCACCCAATTTAAGCATTTTGGCCCAATTTAACCTAAATGACGTCATGTAAGACATTTTTGTGATGTTAACTCTTTGCCTAGAGCAGTTTCGGATTCACATTCAAATCAAATCTTTCATTATACTTGATCTTCTACACCAAAGCGCGTAACGAGTTGGCGGGGCTCATCTCTGCGTCATCGTGCCCGGGCAACACAGCTTCTTTCGAAAGAATATCTCAGCGGTGAAAAGCCGTTGACAACACTGTGTCCGATTTGACCGGCCTGAGATTTGAACCGCAAACCTCCCACTCTAAAGACGAATGTGCTACCGCTCGACCAACTGGCCAGTTCAAAAAACGAAAACCTTAAACCACCAGACCACGACCGTCTGAACGGCAAAATTTATTTGAAAAAATCCATTTAAATCATTTAGAAAGTTCTACTTCGATGTTAGGGATCTCAAGCTACAGATGCTGACGTGTTTTGACACAACCTTATGTCATCTTCACGACGTACATTCAAAAACATAAGCAATACACTGACAGCAATTTAATACAATATGCGCTGAGCTATCGCGACGCGTGTCTACCTCGCTCAAGGGTCTCATCAGGCGACAATAACACAATATATATAGTACTTACACAAAATATACACGTTGTGCCGTTGAGTTAAAAGTCATGTAGAAAATTGTTACAGTATACGCATCTGTTGAGTCTATGTAAAGTTCCGTGAAGTCACACACTTATGACAGTACATATGGAAAAGTACAGGAAGAGCTCTAGATTCAACTAGAGTAAATTCAACGAGAGCTCTTCCTGCACTTTTCCATATGTACTGTCATAAGTGAGTGACGTCACGGAACTTTACATAGACTCAACAGATGCGTATACTGTAACAATTTTCACGTATATATTTTGTGTAAGTACTGTATATATTGTGTCATTGTCGCCTGATGAGACCCTTGAGCAAGGTAAAAACGCGACGCGATAGCTCAGCGCATATTGTATTAAATTGCTGTCAGTGTATTGCTTATGTTTTTGAATATACGCAGTGAAGTTGACATAAGGTTGTGTCGAAACACGTTAATATCTCTAGCTTGAGATCCCCAACATCGAAGTAAACCTTTCAAAACGTTTCACTTTGAAGCCGTTCTGCTAAATTATTTGAATCAAATCTTTCATTATTTTCATTATAAGAGCTGTAGTATGCTGAAACGGTGTAACGAATTGACGGGGCCCATCTCCGCGTCATTGCCCCGGGGTAAGACAATTTCTTTCAAAGAAATGTCGCAATGGTGGTGAGCCGCTGACAACACTGGGTCCGACTAGTCTTTGCACAAATCTGTGAAGTCCAGACTTGAACCTAAGGCCTCCCGCTCCAAAAACGAACGAGTTGGTTACTGCTCCACCAACTGGCCGCTGAAAAAAGATTGTTGTTAATTATAACTTGCTTTACCTATGATATTTTTCTTTTCGAGAAGTAGCAAACTTGAAAAGATCCTCTGCATGGTCGATTAATGTTCTCGAGTACTCCGGATCAGATTCACGGAACACAATCGAAGCCGCGGCCATCGCTGCTGCGGTCTCCGCAACTAACTCCGATCCTGGTCGCGACTCCGTGAGGTTATACGTGGGTCGAGGCACGAAGCGCATCTCATCAGGTGTTGACCAATACGAGTGGTCGATTTTCCAAGAACCAACCTGACGCAACATCGCCAGTCATTTACCGGCCAGAAAATTAAAATCACAAAACTCTGACAAATCATCAAGCCCTTTCTACGTAAAAGCTCCAACTTGCTCAGTACACGGTAGAAAACAACATTTATGTTGACTCGCGTGCAAAATACTGACCGAAAAGGAGAACAAATTTTCACTATTATTACATTAAAATGTTAAATACTGTGATGTTATCCGAGAAAAATGCGACGATGAAGACAAACCGGTACGTGCGGATATTGGAGAGAGGGCGAGATTTACCGATTACAGCTTCCCGCTGACATCATTTCGAAAGCGACTATGTGAAGCCTCCGCCACATGTGGTGGGAAAGTGGCAGCTTTCACTCGAAGACTGCGGCCCTTCGTTGAAGCAACATGGCCAATGCAACTTAAGTTATACTACAACCAGAGAAATAAAAACCACACAGATTTGAGTAAAGTCTTATCAATCTGAATATTCACCCATGTGTGACGTAACCTAATCACTCACTCAAAAGTTCCAACTACACAAAATTAAGATGATGGGCGTGAAAAAGAGCTTCCAAAAAAAAAAGTTTGTTAACGTTGCATACGCACCTAACGGCCATTGTTTTAATGTGCCTATACTAATACAAAACCTTTACCTGGCCGTATAAAACATTCTTTTCTACGTGGCATTTGATGAAGTAATCAGTGGCCCATTTAATAGCTTTCATGCAGTTGTCCATTTCCCCAACGTGCTTGTATGCATCAGCATACTGGATCAAGCCCCACGATAACACCGTGGTGGTAAATGCCATTGGGAAGTTAAATTTCACATAATCTCCGCTGTCAAAATATCCGCCACTGCAAAAATAAACCTGGAATAATTGACGACTTCGTAATTGTAATTGCATGTTTTTATTCACCAAGTTGCCTTGACCAGGAAATAGCGAAGGGACCTTTCGATCTTCGAGTCAAGCTGCCACCTGCCCACCTGTCTACCACACACTGTGGAGGCTTCACACTGTCCCTTTAATTGCTGAACGTTTTTTGTGAATTGCTGAAAGCTGTGAATACCAAGTTATATAGTCTTTGGTTTTGCCCGCCTGGGAATCGAACCAGAGTCTACCGGTTCAGTGGCAGACGCTCTATCCACTCGATCACTGATCGACTTCTACAACGTTTTCTTCTCAACTGGTCTGCAGGCTAAGGGTTTCGGATTCCTTACAATATTAGTAATTTTGTGTTTTCATTTGGATGTTCAAAACAATAAAAATACAGAACTCATACTACAGAAACGCAACCTCATTGAGAATGCGAGAGGTTTGGAGCATGATGATGATGCAGATTATAGAAGAAGAGAATTGCATGAGGTTGGCACATTTGTCACCTGACTGTAGTTGTCTACTTCTACATTCTCAAATTTTAATGTTTTTCAAAAACAACAATGGATTTAAAATAAGCTATAGACAGTATACAGAGTCTTATAGGCACAATTCTAAAGATTGTTAGCCTAGTTTAGCTCTAGTCTGAATTTTGGCACTAGTTTTGAGCCTTTCAGCCTACTGGAGACGTAGCCATTTAAGGCGAGCTATGAGGAGAGTAGAGAGTTAGCTAGCCTATCGTTCTTGTGAGAGATGTAAGGTAAGATTTGTACTTCAGTCGGTAAAAATCTAATTTGTAGCAATAGCTTCATTCGGTAATAGTTTAATTTATAGCTTTAGTTTCTTTGGGTAAAAATTTTTCGGTCAAGGTTCATTTATTTTGTTAGCTAGGCTATCGCTCTTCTGCGATAGATTTGTACTTTAGTCGGTAACGATTTGATTTATTGCAATAGCTTCATTCGGTAAAGATTTAATTAATAGCTCTAGTTTTATTGAGTAAGGATTTTTCAGCTAAGATTCATCTATTTTGGCTAAAATTGACTGAATGATGGGTAAAGATTTATTTATTACAAACGTAATCGGTAAAGATTTAATCATTGATTGGTAAATTGGTAAAGATGCTTGTGTTGAAGATTTTTATCACTGGTGATATTTGTCCTTTTTGGCCTTGCTAGCCTTACTGATGAGCCCTGAGATTGGGCGAAACAGCTGTCTAAGGCATGCTATGGGAAATTATTTTGCATTGAACTATTAGAATTATCTCTTGTAGTATTGTGGTTATTTTACATTTTTTGGGAGGAAAAAAAAAAAATTGTGTCATGATCTGGTTAATTTGCGATTTTTTGCCTTTCTACGCTCATGTTCATACCTGTAGTCCTAGCTATACTGACGAGGAATAAAAGACGCATGTCGATTCCGAAACAACAGTATGTCTTAGGCTGTTAATCAAAGGTTTGATTGTGCCTATAAGACTCTGTGTACTGTCTATAGCTTATTTTAATTTTCTTAGTACATTGTTCTTAATCAACAATGGATTTGTAGCACCAAAATCAAAAAAAACACTATAAATATAAAATGCCATTATCAAATTAAAGAAGTGTCAGTTAAATTAAAGAGCCAGGATTCTGCAGCGACAGCAGACCACTGGCATCGCTACAAAAATAATGTTCTTCCCAAAAAACAAACTTTCTTCTTACAGCCTCTTAATGTTCCAGCTCTTTTTTTTTTCAACTTGAGGCGCGTGACTATTGTTTTGATGGACCCGAAATGATTGTGAACCAAGACTGCGTTTGCTCACCAACCTAATCCTATCGGCTATTCAATAATGAAAAATGTGTGTCAGGGTACTTTTGTTACTTGAAAATATACAGTCAATATTACTAAAATAACCAAAATATATAACAAAGTAACCTCATGCCCACTCCAACCTCAAATCCACTCCTACCTCAAATCCACTTCTACCTCAAGTTCACTCCTACCTCAAGCCCACTCCTACCTCAAATCCACTCCTACCTCAAATCCACTCCTACCTCAAGTTCACTCCTACCTCAAATCCACTCCTACCTCAAGTCCACTCCGCCGGCGTCGTCGATAAAAGCGGATTTCCTCCAAGGGATGCGGTTGTTGTTGGGAAGTTCCCCTGCTCTTTGAGCTTCGTAGAAGAGCAGCGACAACTGCATCACTTTTCCGTAATCGTGGCGTACGGAAAATGTCTCCGACACCGCTTTGATCAGCTCTTCGGGATTCGGCTCCGAAAAAGTTTCCCCAGTCACCTATAAAATCCGAATTGGAAATAATAGTATAGTGTACATGACCGTGCGCATTGCGCAGTGTCTGTGTTTTTGTTGTTTTTTTTTGCGAGCGTTGGGCTTTCTACTACTTTGGTTTATTCTCATCAGTCATCGATTTAAAAATATTGCTGCGAAAGTTTCTAGAAAAATTTTTAGGGTGTCAGGTAAAATATAAATACTGATCAATAAATTTCACCTCCATTCCTTACCTGCAGCTCCAAGATTCCAGCGGCCAGAGTCTGAAGACCGGCGTTGTAATCCAAAGCAACTGAGCTGCCTACGTAGTCATTGCGGCTGTCTTGAAATTCATCCCATCTGCAAGAAAAAGTTAACTTTGGTTTTTAAATAAAAGCAAATAAACGCGAAAGCTATTTTAGTTAATGTTTGCCATTTAGTCTGCCAACCTTTTCAATGTCAGTTCAATGCTTGCCATTATCAGGTTTTAAAAAGCTGCATCAGGCAAAAAACAGCACCAAACAAAACGCCGTCATTATGACTTTCAGAAGATGACAAATGAAGAAAACCCTCCTACAACTATGCCACTTAAGTTGCAAAGAAAAGGTAAAAACGCTCCGGACTTGTTTAACCATCAGTCAAGATCACCATGTTCGCATGGCAACGCAAAAACAATAGTGTTTAACCATCGTATGAAAGATGGTCCTTTCTTTTTAGCTATTGGTTTCAATTTCCAGTCCATCCAGGTGTTAGCATCCTTGATGAGCACCTGAGGGCTTTGAACTCTTTACCGTATGAATGATTGTGAAGTGTAACCAAAATTCATTACATAGTTTAGAAAATACTTTTGAAGTTACTTTTACGTAAAAACGTACCTTTCTCCTTGCAAAGGTTTATGTTAAACGAGAAAAGAAAACGCATTTACAATTGCTTCAAAACAAAGGTCATGTATTTTTTTTTTACCAAATAAAAAGACAAAAGTTGAAAGAAGTTGCTTACTTATTAGGGCCGGAAACGAGAGCTCCAGTGAGTTCCTGTGGATTCGATATATTTACTTCTTTATTTTCCCAAGTGCAAGGGGCGGGGAGGTCCGGGCAAGAACTGGCCCTATGAAAGGGGCGAGTTGGAGGATTGTCACCGAAACCAACGACGTAACTTCGACCCCCATTTCCTACAAAGTTTTGAAATATTTTACAGATGCTTCCACAGTGCAGCCACTGCAGAGTATTGGAAGCAAAATATTGTACATTTAAAAGACCATAGTATAATGTTATTAGTTCCAGCAGCGATCGTCCACGATCTGGGGCTTATCCTTGAAAATACAAGAAAAAGATTTGAGAAATCCCTATTTGGTGTAATGCTTTTGCTAATTCAATAAATTTTCTATGAAAAGCATTAGTGAGGTTTAACTCCGTACTCATCAAGTCGATCAAAAGCCCTGGGCTGCTGACGATATTGAAAAGAAAAAATAATTCAATTATTATGCTGTTATATAGCGAGAGAGAAAAAACTCAGAAATGCTTTTTCATTAAAGGTACACAGTCATCTAATGATTTAACACGACATTAAACAAGTGATACTTTACTGCAGCAACCTACCTAAAATATAGCCCAACTGCCCTTGAGCAAATCCACGATAGATGTCGGTGTTTATTCCCAGATTAGCTGCAAGAAGACAAATCACTCCCACATTGGCCGCCATTCTGGTAGCCCCCATCTCGTTGATAAAGGCCAGACCTCGAGGGGTATATTGAGTATCCCGGCCAGGTTGTAACGAGTTGCAAAATCGTCGTATCTTGTCAAGGTATTCCGATCTGTAATGGGGTTTTTCGGTAATTACACTGCAAAACACATTAATTATAACCGCTCATGAAAAACTTGTTTAATTGTTCGTTCGTTTTATTAGATTACTTTGATAAGAGAAACGGAACTTTTAAAACACACAGCATAAAAATAGCGCAAATCGGGTTGGCAGCAAAACGTGATACGTTACACAATCATAAGGGCTTTAAAAGAGTTATGAAGTCTTGCTGAATGTGTCTGCTACATTGGTCACACCAAAAGTCAAAAAAATTGAGCAAACGAACGTTTTTACGGGTTTTTACTGATTTAAAAACTTGCAAACCATTTCCTCCGTAAAGCTCTCTTTTTAGAGCTTTGTTATAAACCAAGATGCTTTAGTAATTCTAATGCATATCCATAAGTTGAAGTCTGTCAGTTGTATCTTCGACGCCTTTTTGCGTTAACCAATTCCAAGTTCATCTCCAATAATTTCATAATTTTCTTTTCAGGTTTTTTCGAATGTTGTGGTTGTTTAGTTCATTATTTTGTCATTACAAATTTTCTTCTGTATTTAAAAAAATAAAACTAATTTCCACTTACTCTCCTGTGATCTGCGCAAGCAACAGAATGGCTCCGGCTCTTTTGTCATCCCAGTAAAATGACGTCAGATCCGACTGATCAGGATTTGATGCAAGTCGCTCTTTGGCGTCACCTAAATATCTTGGGTTGCCTGTCGCTTGGTAAAGCCAAAGAGCTGCCCATGATAACTCATCGTGATACCCATTCCATGATCTAAACAGCAGCATAAAATAATGTGAATTTTTAAATTTAATCAACTTTTTTACTGGTGACTTATAATCTTCATTAATTTGAATGAATTACTTTACATGAAAATAATGTGGAGTAATAGCGTAAGCAGGATTTTGTGGAGTAAGGAAGACGTTTTTCTTCAGAAATTAAAATGAAGCCCCCCAAAAATGTCTTCACTTTGGAGAAGCCGGTAATCCCACCGCAAGTTGAGAAATTTCCTGGCTTTCTTGCACATTTTCTACCGATGTAAGGTAAAGACCAAAAAAGACCTTCAGCAGTTTTCGCCAAATTCCGGTTTCTTCCGTCGGAACTCCACACACTGTTTCCAATCTGCTTTTAAATAGGCGGGAGTAGTATAGCTGCTTTTTTAGATGGTTAAACTCACACAATGCAAGGTGTTAAAATGCCAAAGAGAAAGGCATGGCAAAATGCAAAAATACGCTATTGATACTAAGTATACAATTTGATAGCACCACAAGCAGCAATTTGCATAGGCTGTCCAGGGTTTAGTGTTTTAAATCCATTAAAACGCTTAAAATCATTTGAAGACAGGTCTGACAGAATAAAATTCACCAGCAAGTCTCCTCATAACACGAGCCTCGTTTCCCAATCCACAGAAAGATATGTGACTCAGTGTTGATGATTGTTTGTAGGCAATTATTTACGTTCGACACTTACTTGTAAGCCGGAGCTGCTTCTTTGATGCTGTCGCTATAATTTCCAGGGTATCTCATAGCGAATCGATATAGCTGCTCCGCATGAGAAATTAGTGTGCTAAACAACGGTTAAAATATTACTAGCTTCTAAAATACCTCAGGGTTCGAAATTAACGTTTGCTCACTTGCCCGAGGCAAGCTGAAATTGCCCCTAGCAAGTTATTTTTCGGCTTAACTTGCCCTACGGTAAAGCTAACAAAATACAGCACATTAAACAACATCAAACAAGATTATTTAGAGACGCATTTTTGAAGCTAATACAATCTGTTAATTCGTTAATATTTTGCGTGTAATTTATATTTTTTTTGTATTCACTCGCTTCTAGAACACGTATTGACATTGTTGAGCTGATTGTAAGGAAATATTTATTGCTGTGGTGGTCTTTTTTTGAGTTGGAAGTTACATTTTATAGTCTTATCTAATTTCAAGATAAAAATAAGTTCAAATGCCGTAACTAAGCTGCGATCGAAAAATCTTTGGAAATTGGGAACAGCGATAATTAATAGACCTATGAGGCTGCGGGTTATTATTTGCCACAAAAAGAGCTCCTTTCTTCGCTTTCCTCTATAAAACCCTTGCGAATACGCAACAAGTGTTACCAGTGCAAACTGGTTTGTACCGGTACGATGAATGAATGGTGCAAGATATTAACAACAAAAACCTTAACGGAACTTAACAGAACTTAATTTAGTCCGTTAACATGAAAAAACTTTTTAACAGATTAATGAATTAATGAAAAAGTTAGCTTCGTTATTAACGGATTAACGATTAACGGACTTGTGCCCACCTATGAGTATATCACGTGATCTGTTTCTACATTAGATGCATTATGCTCAGTATAATCATTTTATTGCTCAATAAACTGTAACACCAGCACCAATTAAGATTAGGTTTAGTGCTGTCAAGCATTACATCCATATAAGCACTTACTTGGCATATGTGAAATTAGTGTCGCGGAACACCATAGCGGTGGCAGATAAGGCCGCGGCAACTTCAGCTGCCAAATCTGAACCTGGATGACGCCGATCGAGCTTGAACGAAGGTCGGTTCTCCCTGAAATCTTCAGGGCGCCCCCAATAAGCACGATCAATAGATGGAGTGGAGACCTGTAAAAACCACGCATGAAGATCGATTGAAACATCAATATTTCGAAAAAATACCAACTTAGGCATCTACACAAAATGGGACAGCTATGTTCCAAATCGATACAAACAAAACTTGATCTGGACGTTACTGCACCAGGGATATAGTATTTGTATACATAGTTACGGAAAAAGAATTTCAAAAAATGTCAAACCTTCTCGAAAAAAGGGATTTTCCTTAAACTACATAAACCGCCAAATCCAACACTTTCTTGCCAAAAAGGAGGCGAAAAAAAAACAAAACAGACAAGAAAGACGACACAAATCGGATTTTTATGCAACCTCCCTACATAAAAAAGAAATGAACGGCCATATCTCAAAAGATATTAAAGGTCTTTTGAAAAAATTGGACTTTAAATTTACATTTATTTTAATCAACAAAACGTTCAATTTAAAACGTCTTTTTACCTTCAAAGAGTGCCAAAATACGTTACATCGTTCTAGTGTGGTTTATTGTATCAAATGCAGTTGCAAAAGCACGTATATTGGTCAGACTTCCAGAAGTACAATTATTCGGTTAAAAAAATCACGACCCCACTTCGCCAAATAGACAAGATACCGATGTATCCAAACATTTAACAGATAACCCCGATCATAAAATTGATTTTGACAAAACAGAAATAATGGCCCAAACCAATCACTGGCGAAAATTATTGATCACGAAACATTACCAATTCAAAAAAACAATCCCAACTTAAATGTTGACAGGACCTCTATACCACTGTAATTGTTAAGCACATGAGTAATATGAATAATTCTCTCCCCTGCTGCTGCTTCTTTTTGATGCTTTAAATGCTTGTGCTTTGTGTTTTTCGCCATTCATTACTTTTGACAATGTGAGAAGTACTTTCACGAAACGTCAAGAAATCTTTCCGGTTATTTTGGCTTTGTGTTTCATATTAAATACATTGCTATTGTGTTTTTGCAAGTGTGTGTGTGTTTGCGTGTGTGTTTATGTGTGAGTCAGAGTTGTAAACGGGCCGACTAGCTCAGGCCTGAATCCAAAATTATAAGCCCGAACCCGAAAATTAATTTGAAGCCCAAATCATGCCCAAAAAAAAACGAAAGTTAAGTTAAGTCTGAAAAATTTAGCAATCTTGCCAAGTTATTTTGATTATACTTTTATGCACCTTGGACGAAAAGCACGTCTCAGGTCCGAATTAGGCCAGAAATTTTGTCAACTTGAGGCGCGAACCCAACTCGGAAAGCCCGGCCCGACTTACAACTCTAGTGTATGTAGAGTTATTTTTATGCATCATTAAAAAAGAGGAAAATTTTTAAGAAACTCGATAAAGCTAGATTGGAAATTTTTATGGCCGAGTTCATACGTGCAACAGTAAATAAAATGATTCTTTTATTCCAACAGTTTTTCGTCTTTGTTGCTTGCATTTCCATGAGGATAGAGGGGCACCGCTTGAAAATAAGCCACCTCTTTTAGAGTCTTTCCTAATTTCCCTTCATCTTGTTTGAGTAAAGCTAAAACAGGGTTTGAACAATGTTTGAATTTCTTAATTCAAAACTATGCAATTTTTTAACGTTTTTGCAAAACATTTATTCGTCTCCGTTACGTCGTTGCTGAGTGACATCGTTTGAAAGTTACTGATCTATTCCACAAACGTCACTATGACAAGAAAATAACGTCACCATTTCAGAGTCACTATTCCAGATTGTCAACTGTATTTCGCTTTTTTAATGTTACAAACGCTTGAAAAGGCACAACTTTACAACAACTTGAGTCTAACTTCATGCTGTAAGCGTTCAATGTCATGGAAATTAATCTTTTTCACTAAAACGCATAAACTTTGAAACTAGCTGATAGGGCTAAATTGATGGTCATTAAGTATTTTACACCTCTTCAATTGCGGAAAACTTACAATACAAGGTACAAAATAATTTGTAAAAAGTAAGAAATACAGTAAGAACATTACTGACCTGCGCGTAAAACACAAAAGGCATGACATGACATTTCAGGAAGTAGTCGGTAGCCCATTTCAGGGCGTTCATGACGAGGGGGATTTGTTGAGATGCCAGATAAGCGTTGCGGAATTCCCGAACGCCCCAAGCGATCAGTGTAGTTGAAAACGCCATCGGGAAGCTGTATTTGACAAAGCCACCGTCTACGCAGAGAAAATGCAAATTTAAAAAAGTCCAATGACGTCCACGAAAAGTAAAGAATGCATTACCAAGCTCGCTTGAACTAAAGCTAAGTGAAACAATATTGTTATGGTTACTTTTGACAACAAAGGTGGATCACTCAAGCATTGTCAATCTGTAAGATTTTCCAGCTCAATATCGATGAACCCAAGGAAACTTTTCTGCTTCCTCGCTCAATTTATTTCAAGTCAAAAGGTTTAAGTTTTTATCATTTTATATTTTTTTGTTCAAATTTTTTTTGTACATTAGTAGCAAACATGTTTTAAAAAATACAACCTCACTATATTCAGGGGTCAATATTGGGCGAAAAGTAACAAACAAAACAATCTCACCTATGTAGTATCCTCCACTTAGATCCAGCCCTTCATCTGAACCATCAGATAGGGCGGAGTGGGAGCGCCAACTGATCCGGTTGCTATCCGGCAACGCTCCTGACCGTTGAGCTTCAATAAACAGCAAAGACTTGGTGATGACGTCACGCAGATTGTACCGCAATTTCAGCACCCCTAGGTTCAAAGGTGGGGTAGTACGAGTGGTGGTGCTGTGAAAAAAGTTAAACATCTGATAATTGTTTGTCTGCGTAGACATAGAAGTTACATAAGTTAGTTTAAAAATTAATTTGAGCGAAATGAACTTCATTGTGCGCCATTATTAAAGTACAGAGGCTTTTGGGGGCACATTTTGTCATTTGATATTTTTCTAATGAGCAGCAAACAACCAAGCAACGCCTTACGTGATTTGAATACTACACCATTTACACGCAAATATCGGACCCTGCTTATCACTCCATTCTTCAGTTTGAAACACTAAGCAAGTGTGCCTCAAACAGCCGCTTTAGATGTGCAGTGAAGATGATTTTCTCAAATAGTTTTTGAAGTACCTAACTAATCAGTGGTCAAACCGAAAAGGCGTTTGCCACTGAAACAGTAACCTGGGGATCGATTCCCGGTCCGGTCAAACCTAGACTAATAAATTTTATTTACTACTTTCCTGGTAAGGTAAATTTATTTTTTCCCGCACTAGTACAAACAAAATTAAAAATAAACGCAAAACAACACAAGTACAAATTCTGAATAAGGCGGAAGGAAGACCGCGAAGTGACATGAAGTCTTTGAGTCGAGCGGCCAACCTGGCATATAATAAAGAGATTTATTCTCAGTCATTCCAATGTTAGTATAGACATAATCGAAATAGTGCAGACTAACATCAAATTTATCTGGTAAAATTATAATTTATAGTTTTAGATGAGATTGGATTTATATTCAGTAAAAATTTTTCGAAAAGATAATTATCTTAAATTAATTTAATGATAGTAAATTCCACAAAGTTACACCCTGATACTTCATAGATTTTTGAGTTCTTGACGATTTAAAAAGAGGGACTGTTAATTTTTCTCGTGTTCTAGACCTAGTATTGAGATTTTAATCATTTTTCACATCGACAAAAAAATTCATTAATGGTGTAGGTAGAGTTTTGTTTTGTAGATAATGCATGAATTTTCCAAGTTCATATTTATAAATATTATGAAATTTTAAAACTTTAAATTTATAATATAGAGGAGAGTAACTTTCATTCCACTCTGCCCCACCTACAGCCCGAATTGCTTTATTTTAGAGCGATGATCATTTTTCTAAGTGTGATTTGTATGTTGATCCCCATATGATAATGCCATAGCTTAGATGTGTATGCACAAGACTGTATTATACACATAAGAGAGTCGAGGTTGGAAGAAAATTTTTAATCTTGTATAAAATACCGACACCACGTGAAATTTTTGCCACAATCGATGTGATGTGATACTTGAAATTTAATTCTTCATCATTGTAAATTCCTCAATAATTAACTGTAGAAGTAATGCAAACTTCAGATTTTTCTGTTTTTATATTGCCGAATTTCCCTTTATCTCTTAACTTAGAATTGATCAGCATAACATTTGATTTAGATGAGTTCAATGTCAAGTTATTTGCATCCATCCAAAGATTAAGATTTCCAAGTTTAGTTTTTGCTTCATCTTGTTGTGTTTTTTTTTCAGATATTTGATAGTTGCAAACAAGTATCGTCGGCAAATAGTTGCACAGTTAAACGTTGTAATTTAAAAGGCAAGTCATTTATATATATTATGAATAGCAGAGGACCTAAAATAGAGCCTTGTGGTACTCCAGATTTGACTTAGCGCATAGTTGAATTTTCTTGAGCAATATACACTTTTTGTTGTCTGTTTGATAGATAACTTCTTACTCAATCATTACATGAACCACGAATTTCAGAATGATCAAGTTTTTTAGAAGAATTTTATGATTTACTGTGTCAAAGATCTTAGCTAAATCTACTGCCATTAGACTTAAAAGTTTTGTTTTTAGAAATGCTATCACACAAATCAGTTAACCGGCTTGACGTTCAGCAATAAAAAGGGAGAGCGTGAAGCCTCCACCGTGTGTGGAGGACAGGGTGGGCGAGTGGCAGCTCGACTCGAAAACTGAAGGCCCCTTCGTTCTCTCCAGGCCAAGGTAACATGGTGAATAAATCATACGCAATTAAAGTTACTAAATACATCTGAAATGGAAGTTACTCTACTTTGTAGTCAAATCTCGACTACCGGACAAAACATAATTGTTTTTGTTTTCAAGTTGCATCAGCAATCTACGTCTACGCACTAACTAATTAGGCGCAACAAAACATAATCGTTTTTGTTTTCAAGTTGCATCAGCAATCTACGTCTACGCACTAACTAATTAGGCGCAACAAAACATAATCGTTTTTGTTTTCAAGTTGCATCAGCAATCTACGTCTACGCACTAACTAATTAGGCGCAACATAAACAACTGAACATTTTATGAACAAAACCGTTTTGCTGTTTGTAAGCGCAATTTTACTTTTCATTAGTAACAGTAGCCACACAGCAAACTAGACGCAAACATGCATTTCCACATCAGATACCTGGTGGTGTATGGAGTGGTGGTTGATCTTGTGATTGGTTCGAATACCGGCGGCGTCCATCCTTCAAGAATCGAAAGTGTGCTGGTAGTGAGAATAGGATGCCTGAAATCGCAAAGTTTGGTTAAATAATTTGATACCTTTTAAGTCGTTCAAATTATAGCAAATTAGAGATATTTGAATCTCACGTTTACTGCAATTTTAATTACTCTGCTCTGGATTTCCGTTGAGCACTCTTTTTCAGGAAATGCCAAATCCTACAATTGAATCAATTTTGAACTAAAAAAATTCTTTCAGAAGCCGATTAAAATCAGAAGTAAAATATTATTTTGATCAAGCAGAAAAGCGACAAAGTTTTAATAATTACAGTTCTCAGAAAATAATTTCAGCAAAAATTATTATAAAACCCAAAAGACAAAAACCAAGCTTGGGGCCAGACGTTTTAGATTTATTTTCTTCGTTATTAGGTTTGGGCAATTTTGCTTTCCAGGGCGGCATGGTAACAATAGTATCAAACCACAATGTGATGTCCATCAAAGAACCGAGATATTTTATTAATTCAGTTTTACTAACTTAGTCGGCGGATTTTCCCCAGTCACTCCACTTTCATCCGCTCTATACAACGCTTCTTCCAGAGTTTCCAGATCATCTTTGACAGGAATAAACCGAACCTCAGCTACAGGCTTCCCTTTGCATTCTGAATAAAAATCAATATTGACGAAAGAATAATCGTACACGACAATTAAAGGGGCTGAAGCATTAAGCCAATTTCGAAAGTTTTCCACAATTATATTGAAATATAATTTAAAAATTTTTTATTCTCATTTTGGGGCTGTGGTTGCAAAGATATTTAACAAATACAAAAAGGTGTCCCCTAAAAAAGTTTTTGGAAACCCTGAGTTTGTTCTCCCAGCCTGAATTTCTAGAAAAAGAAGAGTTTTACCAAAACTGGATAGGCCATGTGATGCTACTGGAAGGGTAAAACTATTTAGTCTCTCTTTTACTCTGGAACGTTTGGCTGAGAAAACACACTTAGGGTTCCCAAAACTTTATTTGGGGGATTTCTCTTTTTTATACGGGGATACGTATTTGTGGAATATCGTTGCAACCGCAGCCCGAAAATGAGAACAAAACATTTCAAAAATTGCGCACAGAGCAGGACCGCGCTGTTTCGAGCTATTAGCTCTCGTCAGCAGCCCTCAGCATATCTAACCAAAGATATCCCCCAGCTGGACAAACCGATTGGCTTCTTCAGCATTTTAAAAATTATGTTTCGATTTTAGCTTTTGCAAACAACTAGAATTGGCTGGATGCTTCACTCCCTTTAAGAGTTGAAAAAAATAATTTTTTTAAATCAATTATTTTGCAATAATCACTAATCATATTTATTCTAAACGCTGTAGCTTCGCAGCGACTTGGAAGATCCCCTCCATGAAAACCAATGTAAAATCATTTGAAATTCCACAGCATACGTCATGGAGCAGATAATTTTTGCGTTTTCCTTCAAAAGCATATAAAATTGAATTTTTCTGTAAAATTGGAACATTTTTTGCTATTTTTATTTATGATATGGAAATTTAGCTAAAAGGTTGATTGCTGTCACCTTTCTGTCTCTGGAATGTTCGACAGAGCTGATGAATTTCTATATTTGTGGCAGATTCTAGCTGCTTTAAATGAATTTATCTTCCTCGATAGTATTCTTGCATTTCCTGTTTTTAATATTGAGTTCCGGCCCGCAATCGGAGTAAAATCGTCAGCGTAAGAGCGTATTCTTTGTTTATCAAAAAAATTGGTAGCTTACGCAGCATGGCATGCCGAGTTACCGGCGTACAAACTGCAGTGATTAAAATAAACAAATGGTACGCGCGTATTCGCTCACGATTTTACGCCCAATGTAGCCCGGGTCTTTGATCAATATTCAAAGCAGGCAAACTTACTTCCTTGGCAATAAAAAACTTTCTTTCCAGATGCATCTCTGTGAAGGATGTGGTTATGTTCGCTATTCATTACAATCATGTAGCGGTTGCTTGGATGGACGCCGATCACCTCGCCCTCATAAACCTGCGGCAAGTCGAGGTCGTAAATTACAGCAGCATATATTTATGCATTGCACGAGCGCGAACCATTGTTTATCTCTTTTATGTTGCCAAAATCTTATTACTAGGGCCATTTTTATTTTGACCTACAAAAATTAATTTTGATTTTATTTTAGCCAAGTTTTGACTTAAACCGTTTTGGCCTTATTTAGATCTGAATTTTGATCAAAAAAATAGTTTATAGTTCTCGATTCACGTAAGTCTGCAGAAAGTAGCCTTTTTCGCTTCAACATTTAGACAGAAACCTCAAACAGTCAATCATTGTGACTGAAGCAACTAATCGATGCAGTACAAAAACCTTGGAAACTGATGCACACAAATCTGTGCCAAAATTACACTTTTTTTTCAACTAGTAAACTATGGGCTAAAACTGGCTGTTTTTAATTGTTTCACAATCTTTCGGTCTGATTTGTACTTAAATTTTATTGAAAAATGGATTGACAAATTTTTATTCTTGCTTGATAAAAAGTTGAGTTGTGTAAAAGTTTTCTTCATAATTAAAATTGCATAATAAAACAGCACAATCTACTGGCTATAATTGCAAAAGTCGGATTATTTCGTAGCGATATATACGGTACTGTATTATAATGCAATTGCATTTCATTCACCAAGTTGCCTTGGCCAGGAGACAGCGAAGGGACCTATCGATCTTCGAGTCAAGCTGCCACCTGCCCACCTGTCTACCACACACGGTGGAGGCTTCACGCTGTCCCTTTTAATGCTAAACGTCAAGCAGGAAAGCTGTGAATACCAATTTTTATAATCTTTGGTTCGACCCGACCGGGAATCGAACCCGAGTCTACCGGTTCAGTAGCAGACGCTCTATCCACTCGATCACTGATCGGTCAAGTGGATATAGAGCGTCTGCTACTGAAGTTTTATTTTTTAATTCGGCTATAGTGTTTTGAATTCATGCTGATTGCCGAGGCTGGCATTCTTACTTTGTTTTTCTTAAATTTGGAAAAAAGTTTCATGTTATAAAATTTTTTTATAAAAAGTGTGAAGCAGGCATAATATGTAATGTGAAAATGTGACAAAGTTGTCACATATTTGCGGAATTTTTTGTCTATAGCTTATTATTAATTTTCTTGGTGAAAGAGGAAACTGGTGAAAGAGGTTTCATGTAATCGAACAAAATGGCGAGACGTGGTGAAGACAATGACATACGAAATCCGGCCAACTCCGTCAACGGGGCCAATACCGGATCCAACATGAAAAGATGATGATGATGATTGGTGCATTGTTCTTCAATAAAACTATTCATACACGTATAAAACTCCACATAACATTTTGATTATTGTTTAAATATTCAGAAAAATACAGAAAAAACTCTTTGCTCAATTTTGATCAGAGACAATTAAGACAAACTTTGACTTAAAACAAAATTTTGACTTTATTTTGACTAGTAAAATCAACTTAAACTGCATTCAGAGCTTCCGAAACCAATGTTAGAATACTTTTGATGATGCAACAAGGTACTGAAAAATTTTGACTTTATTGACTTTTGCGGGCGCTATTAATTACTAAGTTTTAAAAGAATAAAACGTTTTGAAAAGCATTTTTATATTATTTTTCTGGTTTTTATAATCCATAATTGCAGCCCGAATTCAACTATTTGCTAGAATGCAATATTAGAGACCAGTACCATCATAGTAGTAGTTATTTAGCAAAGTAAAAAAGCGGCTTTGACGAAAGACTGAACGAGAACTTATTTACACAAACATGAAACAATTCTTGCGCTACTAATAGGTGCAATTTTTTTAGTAAAACGTTTCGACTTTAAATTATTATCACCTATTCTCACACATTTTGACTCAAGGTTATACAAACTGCATTACTTTTGAGAAAGGGACTATTTCACTGGAAATTTCTATCTCTTTTTTTTATTACAGTAATTCCAGCTCAAACCTAACCCAAACTTGAATCCTTACTCTAAAACTTACTCCAAATTGAATTAAACCAATGCCCTAACTCAAACCCTAATCGAGCTTTAAAAAAGCGAATAGAAAATGCGCAGATGAATATTCCTCATTTTTGCTTCACTTTCTTTAAGTTAAAATTTTCGGTGAAATAGTCACCACCATTACTCACTTCACCTTATTTTACACGGGGGAGGGGGCGTTATTGTCCCCTTCTCGGTTTTTTGTAATAAATCCTTAAAAAAAAGGTTTTTATTTGGAGTCAACTTGACTTGGAGTCAAATTTCGTTATAAACAACTCTTGAAAATTTGAAGTAACTAAGGCAACGTGTAGTGTTACAATTTTTGAGGTTTTCCGAAGTCGCTTTCGAAATCGGAGCATTTTTTTGCTAATGCTTAACTTTAATAACGTCATAAAACGTTTTTTTGACGTAACCACTTTGACTTGGAAATGGTGTGATTCCGTTTAAAAAAACCTATCTACAAAACTTGAACCGCCTATGACGTTATCGCAAACATAATATCATTTTTCGAAAATATGACCATAATCTCACAATCACGACGTCATCAACTCAAAACCACGTTTTCTAAAAAGTTTTAGTGAACAACAACCTGCGCCAAATTTGATGTTCTTGTGTTTTTGGTTTAGGAGTTGTTAGATAAATAATCGTTTAATTTGCAAGGAGGACAAAAAAGGGGATAGTTTTGCCCCCCTTTTCCGGAGTAAAGGGCGTTGGTCAAATACCCCGTGTAAAACCGGGTGAAGTTGCGCGGTGAAATACTGAACTTACTTTGAAATCTAAAATATCGATGTCGAAGGTAACATTGAGCATCCAACCGTATCGGTAATCTCTTCTTGCCGGAAACTCGATTCGTGCAGTGAACCCGCCCGGGTATTTATCGGTAACTTCAAAGCTGCCTTGAAGAACAATCCCGGGTAGCTCACATGCTACTGATGATAGAGTGGCAAGCAATAGAATAATCTTCATAGTCAACAATGATACAGTCAGGTCTTGAAGTTCCAGCAACTACATATGGAGAACCTTAAATGCGGTTGTCTAATTTCTTAAGTAAAACAAGGTGGCTACAGAGAGGTAACTTAAGCAAACTTATAAGCCGAAAGCACAAGCAGAAACAACGGATTAACACAACTTAAACAAAAAAAACTATTAATGGTTAATCAAACTGGCAGAGGTGCGGAATACAGCTTTCCAAAAATTTCTTCTGACAAATTCATTGCGTGCAAAAAATAAATTTGATGGTGTAAATCGAAATCAAAAAATGATAATCCGACCATCTGCCTTCGATTATTTTATTGGCTCGGACATCAATCGTTGTAGCACGATTGTTGAATTTGGTTGGATTCGAACCTTCTTTTTATGTTTTGCCTTGAACACATTTTTATCCTCATTTGCATAAAGTTTTGTGTTTGCGCGTCTTTCCTAATTCGCAAGTTAAAAATCTGCAGAAATTGCCCGGAAGACACGCCGTTTTGCCGTTTTTAATTATCTTTGTTGCACATTTTTCTGTTTATCTGGCACCACAAAGTTGAGAATGAGTTTTTATTTTGAACAGTCGCGTCAAGAGGCTTTGTTTTTGCTGTTGATTTGCTTCTAGTTTAAGTGTTTTCCGCACAACCGGATAATTTTTGATAAATTTTTGCTTGACTGTTTTTTTTTTGTTTTGCTGGTTAATACAAGTTTTTTTTGAATCTCTCTGATTAGCCTTTTGAGCGCAAAAACCAGACAGTGAAGACCTACTGTCGGCGCTTCGCGTAGAACACAGCCAAATCAATCTATAACAGAATTATCGGTGTTGTTTTTCATTACAAACTTATTGGGCAAAATCGGCAATAGCGCACTGAAATCAACCGGTTAAATTGGTAATCGAAAGTCCAGTAAAAGCTTCCGCCTCAACTCCAGCGGTTTTAATCACACGCGATGCTAAGGCATTAGAGCTGCATTAGTTTTATTCTAAATCTGACTTCCGACTCTATCTTATTAATTTTGACTCTGCAAGTTTCCTCGGTTTTCACTGCCCACTAGACCGGTTTTGCGCCTCAAGCTGCATTGCCATGAGAATATATGAGGACTGGAGACCACATTTTTGTCTTTTACGCGATAATAGAGACTAGCCCCAACTCGTGTAAAACGTTTTTGGCTGTTTTTGGCAAACAACTGAAAAATTGGACGAACAAACTGCTGCTGTTAGAAGTCGAAAGTGCAATTTGATTTCAATCTTAAGCGATGTTCTATTTTATCTTCAACATATTTTATGATTCACATATTGCTTTTTGCGAAAAAAAACGTTGCACAAATTCCACATTCGATATCCGGTCAAATTTCAAATCACATCTGTAGCATTTGTTCGTGATATTAAAAAATAGCATTGCACAATCATGGTGCAATGAATTTTAGTCTTGCAGAAATTTTTTATAGAAAAGATTTTTTCTATCAATTTAATCTTTGTTTGAAAACAGGGATGCCGATCTTTGTTGAGCATTGCGGGGGATAATTTGCAATTTTACTCCCATTTCGCCCGATTTTCAACATTGCGGGGATGAATCGCGACCACGATTTTTTCAGGTAAGAAAATTAAGTGAAGACCAAAAAAAGGTCTTCACAGAAAATGGATGACTTTTTTTCCCCGAATGAAGTGCAGACCAGTGCTCAAGTGCAGCCCAAAGTCAAATTGTTGGGGGGGATGCAGATGCATACCATGCTCAAATCATTGGGAAGGATACAGTCAAATTATTGGGGGGAAAATATCCCCCCTTCGGGTTTCGGCACCCCTGTTTGAAAAAGTGTTTTAGTGGTCTGAAACTTTTGGATCGGCAATATTAAATAGCGGGACCGACCTGAGACACTTTATAAATTGTTTCTTGGCTCCAGTGTTTCTGAAAATTGTACCGTAACTAATGTGGCTCCATACCGGCTTATAAGATACGTTTGAAACTTTGCAACTATATTTTTCGAAGTTACTTGACATAAAAAAAACTACTGTAGCTGCTCTTTCGCTACATTGATACCGTAGAGGAAAATTAGTAGCCTACAGCTGCTGGCATATCTTTTTCAATATTGCTACAGTAGAAAGTTATCGTTTCCGAGTTATTTTTTTGAAATGATTTTTACACTGCTGCTGTTGTTTCTCTACTTTCCTAATTTTTTTTCCAATCAAGATTTTTAATAATATTAAAATTTGATTACCCGAGGCTTTTCCTGGCTCAGTTTGCGTCATTACCAACTTGTTGGACTTGTTTCTTTGCGTAGCGGCGCAATTTTGCCGCAGGCAAACATCACGCTCTGAGAAAAAGTTTCTCAAAGAAGTCACTTGATTTTGTACCACAATTATATTTTTGACCGTCCATTTGGTCCAGCGGTAGCGCATTTGACTCTGGAGTGGAAGATCTTAGGTTCAAATCTCGGGCAAGTCAAATTGGACACAGTGTTGTTAATGGCTCGCCATCGTTGCGACCTTTCTTCGAAAAAAGCTGTGTGGCCCAGGCGCAATAGCGGGGCGAGACGGGCTCCGCAAATCTTCGCGAATTTAGGCTAAAGTTGTTGCTCTGCATATCATAGGCGTAGCCAGGATTTTTAATTGGGGGGGGCCCAAACCACAAATCACATGCAATGACGTCATCATAAATTTTCAAATGAAGAAATTTTTATGGGGCAACCGTATAATGGAAGATAAAAAGCCGTGGCTTGTTTTGGCAATTCAGCAGGTTTTGGTCAAGGGAAATGGCTCAAACCAATAGTTAAACAGTGCAAATATCTAACTTGGGGGCGGGGCTGAGTAAACTAGTGTAACTCAAATGCATCACAGACTGAAGGTTATGAGGGTCTGGGGGAAAGGCCTCCGGCTGCAAGGCAATTTTTGGTATCTTTTTGGAAAAAAAGCTCTTTTGATGACATTGGATCACATTTTGCAAGTGTTCAGAGTCGTTTGAAAGAACTAGATTTTTAGCATTTGCAAGCCAATTGAAAAAAATTAAATTGTTCAATTCAGAGTTGTAAGTCGGGCCGGGCTTTTCAGGTCGGGTTCGGGTTTGTGCCGGGTTCGGGCCTAAAGTTGACAAAAATTTCGGGATTAATTCGGGCCTGAAACGTACTTTTTGTCTTCGGTGCACAAAAATATAATCAAAATAACTTTGCAAAATTGCTAAATTTTTCAGACCTAACTTCACTTTCGGGCTTTTTCGAACATGATTTGGGCTTCAAATTAGTTTTCGGTTTCGGGCCTGAACTAGTCGGCCCGTTTACAACTCTGGTTCAATTCTCCTTTTACTTGCAATTTTAGTTCAAAACACGTTTAAAATCTTGCATTTTAAAGTTAAATTTTGTAAGTGATTTGGCCCAAATAGGGGAAAGTAAGATACATTGCCTCCTGCAATATTTTAGCAGTAAATAATAATCCACTCGAAGATCTTCCACAAGGGATTTTTGTTTTGTCATGAAAAGAACCAGTTTAGGAGCACATGTACGACCAGGAGGCACAGGGCTCCTAAATTTAAATTCAATAATTTGCTTATAACGAGCATTTACCTTGCTAATTTTTTTCAAAAGCGTATTTTCGCGTAAAAACTGGCGAGGTGGAGGTGATTTGTCTTTAAAAAATGGTACTATAAATGGTTACGCGTACTAACCATGTTATTGCGAGGGGCCCCTGGCACTTGGGAAATTTTTTAATATCTTCCGGCCAAATGTAGGTAAAAACCTAAAAATTCTCTCCATCTGAGTGCTGGCCCTCACTCTTTGCGATGTGGTAAATCCGCCCGTGTTTATTACATTACATTCATAAAAAAGTTAGATGAGGGCCTGAGGTAGCAATTTTTAGAACAAAAACCCTTAATTTCATCCGAGTAATTTCATCCGAGTGATAAAAAATTAAATTGGTGGGCAAAAATTGAATTGAGGGGCCCGGGGCCCCCTGGTCGTCATTATTTATTGTAAATTGCTGTTGTACGCGTGTACTGTTGTGCGCGAAGATGCGAAAAGAAACTGGAACTGAAGAAACAATAGGTTTTTTGTCACATTTTTATCATTAGTGGCATTTTAATTGGGGGAACCCGGGCCCCCTGCCCCCCCCCCTGGCTACGCCTATGGTGCATATCATGTTTCTCCTGCCACCGGAAAGCGTCAGACGCTTAGTATTGGACGATTCGCATATTTTTCATTGTAGTACCAGTAACTACTTCATGTTTGGGGAAATCCTGCTTAAGAGTTTCCAATGATCCAAATGTTTCTGTGGATTTTTTCGAATTCGTGTCCGCTGAATTTGCTGCTTGTTCGAAGCCGCCCAGCAGAGGTAACCTTCGGAAAGAGTTTTGTCGAAAGACGCAACAACGTGACCGCGGTACGGGTTGAACCCAAATCATGCGATTAGGGTCGTCGTAAAACCAACGTCTTTTCCTTCTCGGCCGCACTGCCGACTGACTTAAGCTGTTGCGATTTATGCGAGCAGTCTTCGTACTTCGCAGAAATCTATCGAGATGTTGAATCTTGTAATACGCTTATAAAAAGTCTAGATCTTAAAAATTATAGAGATGCATTAAAAAGGCATTCAAGCCTAGTTTTTCACTCTTGACCAAAATGTTGAGAAAAACCTAAATTAATCCATTCTCACCAAATTTGATCTTTCAATGTCTTCTCATCTTCAAGATATTGCAGTTCAGAGTTAACAACTTTTTACTTACTTCAGTGTTGTCATTTTGCCAGTATTGTAACAGAAGATTACAGTAACTTTTAGAAAGTTGGCTTGAATTTACTTGAAAAGCAGCTACGGTAATTAAAATTCTGACCCTTTGCTTTCTTTCGACAACAACTTTACAGCAAAACAATCGTTGAGAGTTGCAAACATGCAGTAACTTTTTGAAACTTTTATTTGTAATTGGCAACCCTGGCAAAATTTGAGAAAAGTGAAAAAAGTGAAAGGCAAAGTGAAAAAAGCTGTTCTAAGAGAAAAACTAAATTGTCATAATTTGGTAACGGAAGGTCATTAAATGCTCTAATTTGGTAAAGTTGGTGTTTAGATTTGTCAAAAAAATTTTTAACCTTTTTTTTATGAAAACCATTAAATTTTGAGGTCTAGCTGGCTGTACTAAAATTTTCACGATTTTTCAGCTTCATTTGTTTTTAAATTTTATTCACGAATAACCACAAATTAATTTCATTTCTGCTAATTAAAAGTTGTTTTGTTATGGATTATTAAAATAGTCTTCTAATCAACAATGGCAATACAATAGACAAAGTCAATATTGCACTGCACACAAAAACCACGATTTGAACCACTGCAAGTCCTAAATATCGATGAAATTTACAAGTTAGAAGTTGCCAAAGTCAACTTAAACAAATTGCCGGTATTTTGTGGCAATCAATTAACGATATGTTGAACATTGTCCTCTATTCCTATGTACTCGACCCGAAATGCTTCTTCCAAAAAGTTTTATGTGCTAAGAAGATCCTTGGTAACAATTAATCATCAACCGCTTAAAATTTCTGGTATTAAAATTTGGAATAGTTTACCAAGACATATAAGAGATAAGATTTTAACTTTCAGAAAAAGCATCGTCAAAGATACTAATGCTTTACTTTTTGCCATCCTGCGTGGTCATTACAGTGCAGGCCCGTCGGTGTGCCTGTTTTCTTTCTCCTTTTTTCCCTTATTTTTCCATTTTTTTGATTTTTTTCTAATTACCAAAATCAACTCAAAATTTCTGTTCAGGCTCGGAATCCTACAGCTGAATTTTGTTCTATTTCTGAGAGGAGGAGCAGATTCGGCGACCGTGGCTGCTTGACAAAGCAACGTTCTTATTTTGGTCGTTTGTTGCTTCTCGCCGGGCTAAATCGCGTCTTTAATTATTGTTAGCTTAATTTGCGATTCGTGTATTTGTTTGTGCTCGGCAATAAAAGATTGCTACTGCTACAGTGTTTTTTAAGTATTTTTTCATCTTGAAGCTGGTATTGTTCTTAATTTTTGATTAAAAATAAGCCTCTTGTTCGTATAAGATTGTTCTTGGAAAAAACGCATTAATTCGTTTTTGTGAATTTGCAACAAGCATTTATTCAAGACAATGCACTCCAGCCAGCAGTTACAGAGGGTGAAGCATCCAATTTAATTGCAGTAGTTTGCAATATCTAGAATTGGAATAAAATTTTTTAAATGTTTGGTTTTATTTTGGAGCTGTGGTTCCAAAGATATCTCCCTAAAAAGTTTTTGGAAACCTTGAATCTGCTCCCTCGGTCAGACTGAACTTCGAGAAAAAAAGAGAGACTGAGTAATATTTACCCTTTCCAGAAACATCACATGACCAATCAAACTTTAGTAACACCCCTTTGTCGTGGAAATTCAGGCTAGGAGAAACAACTCAGCCTTTGCAAAAAACTTTTTTAGGGGAATATTTTTTGGTATTTGTTGAATATCTTTGCAACCGCAGCCCCAAATTAAAACAAAAAGTTTCAAAGTTATATTTCAATTTTGACTATAGCAAACTACTAGAATCACAGGTGGGCACAAATCCGTTAATCGTTAATAACAAAACTAACTTTTTCATTAACTCGTTAATTCGCTACAAAGTTTTTTTTATGTTAACGGACTAAATTAACTTCCGTTAGGTTTTGGTAACTTCCGTCAAGGTTTTTATCGTTAGTATCTGGCACCATTCATTCATCGTGCCGGTACAAACCAGTCTGCACTGGTAACACTTGTTGCGTATTAGCACGAGTTTTATAGAAGAAAGCGAAGAACGGAGCTCTTTTTGTAGCAAATAATAAGCTGCAGCCTCAAAGGTCTATCAATTATCGCTGTTCGCAATTTCCAAAGATTTTCCGATCGCAGCTTCATTAGTGCGTTTGAACTTATTTTTATCTTAAAACTATATTAGACTGTAAAATATAACTTCCAAAACACAAAAAGACCACCACAAAAATAAATTTTTCCTTACAATCAGCTTAACAGTGTCGTTACGTGTTCTAAAAGTGAGTGAATAAAATGAAATATAAATTACACGCAAAGTATTAACTAATTAACGGACTTCATTAATTTTCGTTAAATAAAGCTGAAAACAACGAATTAAAGAAGTTGTTAAAGAAGTGGTTAAAGAAGCCAACGTTTCCCTAGCGGCTGGGGGCTTCGCGGCTTTGCCCCCAGACCTTCGTCAGAAATACATTTGAATTACAGCTCATTTCTTTGCTCAACACGTCTCTTAATTTTTACATTTAACTACTGGTTTAAGCCCTCTCCCTTGAACGAGTTCCTAGTTACATGCCAACATCACGCCACAGCTTCTGATCTTCCGTTCTACGATTTGCCCCCCGCAAAAATTCTGCTTTCGAAGTTTCTGATGACGTCATTGCATGTGATCTGTGGTTTGGGCCCCCCCAATCAAAAATCCTGGCTATGCCTATGCATTTGGGGAGTTCTCAAGGTGTGGCCCCCAATTTTTTTTTCACCTAAATATTTAAACATTAAAACATTTTGATTTCTAGCTTAAGCCTTTCAAAACCAGCATCTGGGTATCCTTTTGCCACAAGTCGAAAAGAAATTACGTTACAAGATTCACTGAAATTAATTATAACACACTATACTTAATGAAATAAACTTTATTTTACTCATTTATGACCTTTTGTAATTAAAACTTTGCTACTTAATAAAGACATTTGTTTCTATTAGGTGATTTAAGGTATTGCAGCATATCAAATTCATTGATTCGTTTATAACTCAAAAACGGCTAAACATAGAAAAACAAAGTTTGGACACAATTTAATACAGAAAACTAAACTTCTAGACTGTCAATTCGTTTTATTTCTTTATTATTTTAAAGATAACATAATGTGATAGCCAAGTCATAATAAACCTTAATTTGACTGGCATTGTGTGAAAGCTCTAATCGGAGAATGAGGAGGCAAAAGGCAGAATAGAATTTTTGAGTTTATTTTTTTATTTTTATTGCTTCAATGCATGTATAGTACTAACAACAAAGCACTAAAACCGTGCAGAGTCATAACC
This sequence comes from Trididemnum nubilum, assembly GCA_963965965.1. NCBI lineage: Eukaryota > Metazoa > Chordata > Ascidiacea > Aplousobranchia > Didemnidae > Trididemnum > Trididemnum nubilum. The sequence goes on from OZ014481.1 coordinate 42,040,092, forward strand.
AGAGATCCAGGGGCCCAGACACAAGCATTTTTGAGTAGCTAAAGCGAAAACATGACCGTGTTTATCTGAGTACGGATTCAGAAGAAAATATGTGTTTGATCATGAAATGTAATACAGTCACCAGTGGTGCCGATTTATGTTGAACATTGGGGGGGTATAATTTGCAATTTTACACCAATTTTGCCCTATTTTCAACATTGGGGGGATGAAGCTCGACAACTATTTTTTTTTCACGTAAATCAAGAGAAGACCAAAAAAAAGGTCTTCACGGAAAATTGAAGTGTTTTTGTCCCCGAAAACGAGTGAAGACCAAAACAAAAAAAGGCTTCACCGAAAATTGAAAAGTTTTTATCTCCAAAATCAAGTAAACACCATAAGAAAACTCCAAAGATCATCCAACGCTCAGATATAGACCATAGTCAAATTATTGGGGGGTTGCAGATGCAGACCATAGTCAAAGTATTGAAGGGGATGCAGTCAAATTATTTGGGGGGTGTATTCCCCCCGGTCTTCGGCACCCCTGACAGTAACCTCATATACTAAACACGTTAGTATAATATCCCTGATATAACTAACAAAACGTATCTTGCGAACGCCTTGTTCTGAAAAATGCATGAGCAAATATTGCGAAGAATTTGTTTCGAGATATCAAAGAGCAGGGGTGCCGAAACAAGGGGGGATGGGAGGATATATCCCCCCAATAACTTGGCTGTATCCCCCCCAATAATTTGAATGGGGGTACATCTGAGCAAAAATTGGGGAAAAAATGTTCTATTTTTGATAAAGACCCTTTTTTTGGTTTTTACCTGAATTTGGGAAAAAAGGGTTCCATTTGCATTTTTTTGGTCTTCACTAAATTTCCAAACCTGAACAAAATTGTGGTCGAGATTCATCCCCCCCAATGTTGAAAATAGGGCAAAATTGGGGTAAAATTGCAAATTATCCCCCCCCAATGCTCAACAAAGATCGGCACCACTGTCAAAGAGCAATATTCTACAATCACTGACAAGCGGTCTGGGCACAAAGCCATATTTGATGAACGATTTTTGTGTTGAAAATCGCTGCTAAGAATTCCATGTATTAAACTACTCTATGTGTATCAGAAAAAAAGCGGCATGAAGAATTATTAAAAAAGCGAATGTGAATTTAAACATAACTACATTTGTTCGAATGCCTGGAAAGATGTGGGCTGCACTAGAATTCAATTTTGTACTCGACGTCATGAAGATAAGGAGGCAAAGCTCCCGCAAAAAAACATGGACATTTTTAGAAAAACTAAGTTAATGATTTATTATTTTTACGTTTCTACAAATTGTGGACCTTTCAAAGAGGGCTCCGGGACAAATCGCAAATGTCTTCAAAGCCTTCCTCCGTAATACAGCAATGTTGGGATGTTCAGGTTCCTCTTTGCAGTCAAATACCTTATGGTAAATTTCATAAAGTGCATTTTAGCGGGCAAAATGTGCTCGCTCATTTATTGATAAGCAATAGGCATTAGATGCAAGAATACAGAGACATCACGTGCCCTGAAGCCTAAAGAAAAGATTGGCTTAAAATTAGGATCGGGAAAATATGGGAAAACATAAGAGTTTTTTTTACTTAACTTTTACAGTATTTTCTTTTTTCAAAATGCTTTTAAATTCTTATTGAGTAATTTATTTTAAAAGCTACTAAAATTGCTATTTTCTAAAAAAAATCATCAAAATTGTTTAAGGAGTCATGGGACTTTGCCTTTTTCTCAAAACCCCGCTATTTTTTTTTGAAGGACTTTGAGCTTGCAAATACCGGGTGCGGTGTCTCAATTCATTTTTAAAACATAAGTTTGCAATATTTTGCAATACTCTTAGATTATAATATCATATTCGCTAATCACTACGTAATTAATATTTAAAAGCTATGACAATATTTTTAAAAAATTGTAAAAAGAAGTTGTTTAACCAAACAATAAGGTTTGTATTGGAGAAACTACAAAAAAGTCGGGATCTATAATCTTTGATCAGCGGACGTTTGCCCTGGGGTCTTAACTGATAAAGTTAAGGCCTTAAAATTGACAAGTTGGACGTTTAGATTTTAGATATTCCCATTCACGAGTTACTATCATAATTGTTTTATTGCCACGATACCGCAACGGGACATAATCAACATTTTTTTTTATTTAATCGTTTGTGAGCTATCTGGTCTAAACGCTACCAGCACGGAAACCAAGGAAAGCTAGGGAAGCCGAAGCGTTGTAAAAGCTCTTGCCAGCAAACGTCAAAAACATCACAACTAAATTATTATTATCAACATATTGCTGTAACGGGTTAAATTTCAAAATAATATTTGTTGGTTTTAGAAATTATTATTTTCGAATTATCATAAGAAACTCAACGAAATGCAATTATCACAAATCTTTTGCGCTAAAAAACAATGAAAAATTTATGCCGACCATAATTTAAAAAATCGTGTCCTCAATTCTTTGGCCTTGGTCTCGAACATTTCTGTCCTTGGCCTCTAAAGGATCTGTCTTCGAATAGTCGGTCCTTAACCTTGGCCTTGAATTTTTTTAGAGTCCTTGGCCTCAAACATTGGGTCCTCGATTGTTTGTGTGTAATGTGTAAGTATTTTTTTATATGGACTGTCTTTAGCCTGAAGTAAATGCAACTATTATTACGGTGTTATAGCCTTTAGTTTGAACTATGGTTTGACGATAGACTTTTTATTTGTAGACTGGAAACACACAGTTTTGTCTTTTTTTTCACGGTTCAATTTTTGTAGAATATGCCGATTTGTCCAATCAGCACGACTCTTTTCTTTTTGGCTCACTTGCGCTAAGAATATGTCCAATCAAATTAGTCGAATACGCGTGACCGCAAAAAACTTAGCTACTAGAGCTAACTTTTTTTTCTTAAATGCTCTTTTCTTTTTCTCCGCGCGTCTGTTTTTAGTCTACTAAAAAAAATCTATGATTTGACTCAACAAATAGATCCTGCAGAAAACGTGTTTTTTTTTTCAGGTTCCGTGGTTGCACAGAGTCTGAATGTTGCTACAGCAATCAAATCATTAAATTAAATTATTCCTGAAGTGAAATAGGCAGAACTAATTTAGTAGTTCACAGAGACACAGAGACATCACGTCTTACAATCCTACTTCATTTGACAACACCTTAATGCTGTCTCCGCGTCGAAATGGGTAATCATTTCAACCCCTAGTGATGCAGGTGAGGCGGAACCCCCTATCGCGGGAGCATTCCCGTGTTTCGAAGTCAACTGACTTCATCATCAGTGTGAAGAGGAGTCAACACAATGCAAAGAATTTTGATCCCTGAATTAGGCTAACTCAACCGGTAAATTTGCATAACCAAGCTATCGGTATAGGCTATCGCCTTCATCTCGTAACTTCAGCAGCTAAAAAGGCTGACCTTTTTTTTCCCCACGTGGTGCTCTGGACTCGAGTTTCGCGTAATATCAACGCTCAACGCTTAATACCAATAGCTTGGTTATTCAAATCAATAAACTTTTACAAGATTAAAGTACTTTTTAGGTGGTAGCAGATGAGATAACAGTATGAGTTTTTGCTTGTCTCCTTAAAAAGTGATTGCTTTTGCCATCGTAATTTGTATATTATTGATTTATATTTACTGACATAATTTTATTAAAGTTTAGCGCCAAATATCAAAACAACGCCAAAATTTAGACCGCCTCGCCAAAAATAGTATTTCAGTTTCAAAGTTTCCACGCTCAAGATACTCAAGTCATCATACTCTACTCTGTACTGTATGGTGTATACTGACTGTAATATTCATACAGTACTCAAGACGTAAAGGAGGTACCGGTAGGTGTACAATTGTACAGTAGCAAACCCAGAGTAATCGTTGTACGGTAGCTTATGCGGATTAAGTTCTTAATATTGTCTTAAATACAAGCATTAATTGCCGTCTGGTCCGGAATACGGTACTAATATAATAGAAGTTCTATGCAGCTGGCAGTATTCAGTTGGCTGGTAGTGGTAGGCCTGCAGCAATGTTAAGCCATTGAGCAGCAAGGATGGCAGTATGGTCCGCTCAGAACTTGCGTACTATGTACCTTCAGACCTTGCATCTTTAAACCGTACCGGTAAGTAAGCTACTCGTATTTCCAGCGTAGCATACTGTTCTTCAGTTCAGTTTTTAAAGCTATTGTACCTACATACCGTAGTTAGGTTAGGTAGTTTTTTTGCGTGCCGTACCTTCAATCAATTTAGTTAAACAATGATCCATTAACGACATACAGGTAGCCTACACCTGAGTGACCTGACACGATAGTACCGGGGTAGTACGGTATGCCTAAGCTACCAAAATGATTTAGTTTTTGCTTAGGCCTACAGTATATCTCAAGATCTGATTCGGATCTGGTATTACACCGAAAGATAAGCTTAAGGTAGGCTAGCGTTTCTCAAAAGGGTGAATAATAAATTAAATTTTTGTAAGGGTGAACCAGTGTAGGCCTATACTGTAAATGGGTGAACCAAAATTGATCAAAACTGATAGCCTACGCTAACTGTAAGTTAATGTCAGATCTGTTAAAGTGAGTACAATGGTAGCACGCTTTTTCTAGAAGATATGTCTCACGGCAGCAATTTGCACAAAAATAGTCTAAAAATTGAGCTATTTTTGTTAGGAATTTATTCAAAATCTCCTAGCCTTGGTTGATTGCTCGCCTTCATACTCCCAGCGTTTCAAAATTAGCAAATTTATTAAAGAATGAGTCACATGCGCATATAATTTGCACTCCCATATTTGACATAAAAAACAGTATCGGTGCAAAATTTTTTGGCAGTGTCTGCTGCACCGGCCCGGTTTCCAAATCTAATCGCTGCTGCACCAGCGGCGCCAGTCTTTTTATTTTGCTGTTCAATTTACTAGGCTATCTCTCAAGCTGGCATTGCTGCCCAAACCCTAACTGGAATCGTAAGGTTTTAGAGAAAAAAAAATTTTTTACCTTCCTAAAAATTTTTTACTCATTATTTGAAATCCACGTGAAATTTTGAGGTTGGGGATCAAAAATGAAAGGAGTTATCGACGATTCTTTGATTTTTGTTTGCAACTTCAGTTAATGTCCAAACATCAAAATTTTTACCATTCTTAGTTTTTTTTTTATCATTTACAGTAGTTTTTTTTTACCATTACAATAAGCTTTTTTTTACCTTAGTTTTTTTACCATCACAAAATTTTTACCATTACAGTAGGCAGATGATTTAAAATCACCTGGGACTGATAATATTGATACTATAGCTTAATATTAACAAGTAATGTTAAGCCTACAGGCTAAAGGTTTAGCTTATCTGCAGAATCCAGAATCGTCTGTGGTGGAGTAGGCTTCTGCCTACTGAGTACTGATGGGTATTAAAGTAAGGTAGTGACTATTTCATCGAAAATTTTCAATTTAAAGAGAATAAAACGAGAATGAGAAATAATCATCATCATCATCATATTTATTTATTTACCAAGTGACGTCATATCACAAGAAAAAAAAAAACTGCAACTTCCTCTAGGTCTATCACCAAAGCATCGAAATATGCAACTCCTTTAAAACCAAACACACAAACTTGCAGAGTCAATGCGATATTTAGTCACTTGGTGAGGAGACAGCAAAGGACCGAAAGGTCATCTAAGTCTACTGCCACCTCACCAAGTTAAGGTTAAAAAAAACAGCTTCTAGGTTTTCTCAGTCTGTTACTTTCTATGATAAAAAACTTTACGCAAAATTAAAACAAAGTGTTGCAAAGATATGTACATTTTGTACAGTGTATACACAAAACTCACAGTCACCATGTAAAGAAAATGCAAGACAACATTAGAATTGTTCTAACTCTAAGCATACTAAAAAATAAAAATGCTGTAACTACAGATTGGATAGAAATAAAATTAATAAATTTCATAATGCTTATTTATGTTTTATAGAAATTAAAGTGGGCAATTGGAGTGAAAAAAAAAAACCTCCTTGCTTTGTTTTCTATTGTTTGCCAATATGTCATTAGTACTGGTACAATTTCCAATACCATTATCAACCTCAGTCAGTTATTGCAAAATTACTAATAATTCAAGGGCACATCAAAATGAGAGATGACGTATTGTAATAAAAGTGTGATAGATGAATGCACCAAACTCATGCTATTCAAGCAATAGAATAGGTTATTGTTGAACTCAAGCATAGATATGCAACTATGATTCCTGTAATTACTATTGCATTATAAACTCACAATATTCATCCGCGCTTTTTTCATTTGCTTTTTAGGGGTTAAGATTAGGGTGTAGGTTAGGGTTTGATTCAGGAATAGTTTTAGCGTAAGCATTTGAGTTTGTGTTAGATTTGAGTCAGAATTAATCAAAAACTAGATAAAAATTTCCGGTGAAATAAAGCCTTCCATAAAGTAATACCGGTTCGATAGTTGTCTGGTATTTAGGAAATGAGCTAGATCTCAATCTTATGAATCCATTGTCTAAAAGTAAGTGGAAATGTGCTCACAACTATCCCAATCTCAGATCTAGTTTTAGTACTTGTAGTCCTAGCAGACTAGTACATTTCAGATTCAGGATTTTACTGAGGTGATTCTCTCATGCTGTTGAAATATTTAATTAACATTTCTTTTTTATACATGTACATTAGGTGCAGTTTGGGATTCCTTTTGTAAAATCCATATCTGTGGTGTTGTGTAATCTCAGATCTGTATGCAAACAAAGAGAAGCTTTCTAGTATGTTTAAGATAATAAAAGCTTTACATGGATTTTATGAAGCTTGTACATGTGTCAGAGTTAAATCATGTCAATGACAACCAGATGGTCATGGTAGTAGGTTGGGTAGAAAACTATTTGCCTCCAAGCTTTGCTAAACTTTATTCATCTGAAAATGGAAGTAGAAGTGTTGTTCAGTTGGATCTTGATGGTTGTGATGTCGTTGAAGTAATACAGCATGGATTATTTCGAGTTATTGGAAGATATTATCATAACAATGAAGGTGGCCGGATTAAAGTTCAATCACTGCATTCAGCAAGATCTTGGAATTATCATACTGTTTCACAGTTAATACATGAGCAAAGAAACTTTGCATTCAATCATTCCAAAGACACATCTGACATGAATGAGTAGGAAAGCTATGTTATTATTCTGCTATTCTGTTCTCAGTAGTCAGGTTTTTTTACGCTGTAAATTTTAGGCGTTGCAAATTGCTTTGGTTATGAATAAAGATCAAAATTATGAATGATCAAATATGAAGAACTGAAAGTGAAAAGCAGGCAAGACAAAGAAAATGAAGTAGCAATAAATAGGAATAAATCTGCTGGTGCATATTTTGGAATGAAAAACGTTTTTCAAGCGATTTTATTGAAGTGTAGCTTGTGGTCAGCGATCACATGTATATACTCAAGTTCTTGTCACTCACAATTGGTATGCATTAAAACCAGGGTGTCGTAGTTTAATCTTAGATCTTCAATGTTACAGTCAAGGACTGCGAGCCTTTTTGCTTTTCACTATATCAGCTGCCCTGGAAGCCCTATGTTGTTTATTCATTGTGGTAGCTTGTGTAATTTGTCATAAATTAGAAAACAGAACCTAAAAAGTTGCTCTGTACTCCAGTGACCCACATGGTGTGATAGTAAGTGCAGAAAAAAGCATTTATTTCAAAACGTATTTAATCCATATGTTTTTTTGACCAAATGGAGATTCTGTTGTGGTGACTATTTTTATCAGTTATCTTGTTTGGCAATTGATGACTTAAATTTTTGGCCAGTGACCAAGACACAACCTTATTAGTTATAGCGACGTAAAAGTTAGTACAAAGCTGTTTAATATAGCAGTCATTGGCAAAAGTATCACAATTTTTACGTAAACATCATTTAATTGTGAAAACCAAAAATCAATTTAATATTAGGTACCAAATCATACCTAATCATACATAAATGCTAAGAATATGTGGTAACCGAGCTATGAATTTAATATGTTTTGTCCTTGCATAATATTGTCTGCGGTATCCAGTTATTGGCACATATTGCTCATTGCTATGGGTGGTATTGCATAATGAACGGATATCGTGGGACAAAAAGAATTTAATTAACATGTCCTTCTTCTCGCTTCTCTTTGTTTACTCACTGTATATATATATCGCTGCTTTATATTATTATCATTAATTAAATATATTCTATTTGTTGATATTAAAGCATTACATCTTGAGACTCATTGCGAGCAGACTTCCAGAAAATACATTATAAATTATATTTCTTACTATCAGTACCATTTTTTAAAGACCATAAGGTGCACTTAAAGTTTCTAAAGAATGGAATGTCTGCTGCATACTCAGAAGCATTTAATAAGATTAGGTTATTCTTTTTTTCTTTCCATAAGATAAAGGTAAGAGTTATTTAGAGCTTTATAAAATATATTTAATTTAGTGCATGTATGATAAAGCAATAGACTGCACCCCGGCTTGCCTTTTATGGTTTAAACAATGTCATATAAATTTAGCTTTAAGAGTTCTCACTTGTTTGTAGTATAATAAATGCATTACCACTTTGATCTTCTTGTTGTAATTTCTTGTTTTTACGTTTTTTACAGCTAGTTTTGGTTTTTACTATTATTATGGATTAGGTTTATGAACGTAAAATTTGTGGCATATTTTATGAAAAATGTTATTCTAAATGCAGTTTTATTTATAATTGTTTTCAAGAACAACATGGTTTGATTGCTTTTGCAACCACCTGCTACCCAAACATTGGTAAGTGTAAACAAAAATTTACTGCAATTGAGAATTGATTGAATAGGTGAACCTTACAACGTATTGCCTTTCATAAATTATGTTTATCTAACTAAGATAATTTACGCCTTTCATTATGAAGCAAATACTTAGTGGTTTATTTAAGGGTACACGACTTTTCGACGCCAATATTCGGTGCTTTTTACTAACCGGGATCACGTCTTTTCGGTGCAACCATTTCGGTGCCACCTATTTCGTTGCCGTACGTCTTCCGCACAAATCGTTTCGGCGCCAATTCGGTGCTGTTTGACAGTTCACTTATTTAGGGTTTGGGTTAGTGTTAGTAAAAAGCACAGAATATTGGCGCTGAAAAGGGCCACGCCGAAATGGGCATGCCGAAAAGTCGTGGACCCTTACTAACCCTAACCCAAAGGCCTAACCCTAAATAAGTTAACTGTGAAATAGCACCGAATTGGCACCGAAACGATTTGTGCAGAAAACGTCCGGCAACAAAATAGGCGGCGCCGCAATGGTTGATCCCTTTATCTAATTTATTTAAACACATAAGTTTTAAGTGGTTTAAATTAATTTAGATGTTACATCAAATAGCTTAAGTACTGCATTTCTTATATTAGCTTCTGTGGTTAGATAATATTGTTTTTGCTTTTTTTTTGTTTTATCGCATGTTTTTTTTGTCTTCTTATGCTTGCAAATGAATAGTTTGAACCAGTACTGGTTAAAAGGGAGTAGCACTGAAGTAGTATTAGTAATGATACTGATACTAAAGACGTACCACAAGATGTGTTTATTGCAAATCCAAAAATCAAATTGTTCTTTTTTTTTTTATGTTAGATAAGTATAATGCTCCTGATCTCCATATCGCGGAATGTCCTGACTGCAGCTTTTATGCATCAAAAACGGATTGTTGCAGCCAGACTTCCAGATTGCTGCTATGTTCTTGTTCATTTGAGAAGCAGTACAATTACGTTTGGCAAAGGGTTGCATCACTCATCTGTTTTTCATAAAGATGTACCCGCAAGTTCTGAAATAGATTCCAAAGCACCAACAACTTCACAGAGTAAGTAGCGTATTTATTCGAGTGTAATGCACAAAATTTTGTACTGATTTTCGATCAAAAGTTAAGAACGAGTGGTATACACGAGTTTTGTAGCAAAATGTGAAATCAAACCAAATTCTCTTGCAAAGGTTTCAAACACTGACACCTTTATCCACTAGCATAGGCATGCTTCAATTTTTTGTTGATTAGGCAAATTCTGAGGGGGAAAAATATTTTTGCGACATTTGGTTAAACTTAATTCTATTTCAGTTCGGAATTTTACCCACAAATTCAGGTGAAGACCAAAAAAAAGGTTTTTGCCACATTCTGGTTTTATCTCAGTCCGGAATTTTGGATTGTTGTCAAGGGGCTATTACTTGCCTGAAAACCGAGCATTTCCACTGTGTTGAGAATTTGCAGTTACAGCGCTACTTACGACAAAATTGTTACAATATAAAAGACGACATTGATGATGCAACATACGTTTATCGATGAATTTTTTCTCATAGTCGCATGTCTTCAAGAGCACTTCTGGGGTTACTATCCTTGGTCTGAGCAGAGAAAAAGCAAAAAAAAGTTAAAAACCATTTTTTGTTGAAAAATTAGGGGTAAGCTTATACCTGAGTGCGCGTTATAGCGAATAAATGCAGTACTTGTAATTACATTTTATTCACCACGTTGCCTTGGGCAAGAGACTGCAAAGGAATCTTTGGTGGTGGTACTACCCGACCCCTTCCGAGGGATGGGGGCACGGAGGGACTCCGCAGAGACCCAATAGTCAGGCCACATCCCAAGGTCTGGACCATAGATCAAGAATAGAGAGAGAGGAGCCAAAGATAGATTTACGAAGGGATTTAGAGGCAGGACAGTCGAGGAGGAGATGATTGAGGTCCTGTAGAGGGTGTCCACAGGCACTACAAACAGAATTCTCCTTCCGACTGATCCTGTGAAGATACGAGGATAAAAGAAGATTGTGGCCATGGCAGCGAAGACAGGAAAGCTCACAGCAAATGGGGCGAGAAAGAAGAAGTTCCTACGAAGAGACTTTGGGGACTTGGAAGTTCAGATGGGAGGGGGAGATGTGACATCTCCAATTATGGTATTGGGAATTACAGATTTTGGCAACGACTGGGGGGAGAGGGCATGGGATCGCGTCAGTGGGCAGAGAGGCACCAGCTTTGGCAAGTAAATCCTTTTTTTCATTATTGGGGAGACCTGCGTGACTGGGGACCCATTGGAAGCTCAAGGTGGTATTGTTGGAGAGAGAGGAGGCGTGGGACCAAACATTCCAGAGGGACTCAGGCAGGAGATAGGAGGGGGCTGATGAAATGATGGAGAGGGCTGATTGGGAGTCGGTTAGGAAAAGGACTGACTGGAATTTGCAGGTCATCAAATGGCTAGTACACCAATTGAGACCTTGCTTAAGGGCAAAGGTTTTAGCTGTGAAGCTGGAGGCAATTGGACCAGTGGAAAAGGACAGGGAATTGGATGTGTTGCATTTGGAGCATGTGACATACACTCCAGCACCGCCGGGACCAAAAAGGGAGGGGATAGATCCGTCAGTCCATACTTGGATATCAGAAGGAGGGAGGGAGGGTAGTCTGCTTGAAGCAGACAGGAGTCGGGCTGTGTTGTTGTCTGTGCAGTCGGGAATGAAGGGGGAAACAGTAAAGTGGGTTGTAGTCCATGGGGAAAAAGGGGGGCACATGATCAGAATCTCACGTGGGGATGGGAGTGGTTGTGTGGCCAAAGAACAGAATGATCTTCAAGAGGGTTTCTTCTTCAGTCAACAGGGAACGTTTATTGTTGCCAGGGCATAAAGGCTGGAGAAGTCGGGGGGAGATGCAGAGCACGTTCGAAGGAGTAGAGGGCCTGATGTTCTAGAGTTGGCTTTAGAGGAGGGAGTTGGGCCTCAAGAAGGAGTAGTGAGGAGGGGGTGGAAGCGAGGCACCCAGTAATGACCTGTATGCAGCTCTGTGTAGAACTTCCAAGTGATTGGTTGAGGTGTTGCAAAGGGATGGGAACTATCCAGGAGAGGCATAAGTGAGCACCGGACACACAAAGGCTTTGTATAGTAGGGAGAGAGATTCTTTTGTGGGACCTCAGGAGGCAGTGGCTATGGAGCAAAGGGCTTTGTGGCGTGGATAGAATTTGGAACACAGGGATTGGACGTGGGCCCCAAAGGATAGAGTTCGATCAAAGATTACACCGAGGAATTTAGGGGTGAGATCGAACAAGAGAGGGAAACCCAGGAAGTTCAGCCGGGGCTGGAAAGTGGCTTGATGGGGATCTGCAGAGAAAAAGGAGGACTCAAACTTCTTTGGATTGAGAGGAAGTCTCCATAAGTTGGACCATGTTTCTAGGACAGTGAGGGAGGATTGGACTACAGAAGAGGCTTTGAGCGGGTCTGGAGAGGAGGACCAGATGGCCAGATCATCAGCATACAGGGAGGCATGAGCACCCCGACGTAAACCCTTGGTGATGTCATCAACAAACAGAATGAAGAGGACTGGACCAAGTGCCGAGCCCTGGAGGACCCCTTGTCTGATGCGGACGGAACGGCTGCGGGAACCACCAACCTGGACTTTAGCTCTACGATCAGAAAGGAAAGAGCGTACCCAAAGAACAAAGCAAGGGGGGAGTTTGAGCGAGAAGAGTTCGTGAAACAGAGCAGAGTGCCAGATCGAGTCGAAAGCCTTGGAGAAGTCAACAGATGCCAAAATGGTTTGGTCTGGAGGCTTTTTCTTTTGGAAGCTGTCCCAGATTGATTGAGACAGAGTAAGAATTTGGTCGAGGGACGATCTACCAGGACGAAAGCCGGCCTGGCGAATGGAGAGGAGATGATTCGATTCAAGGTGAAAAATTAGGCGAGAAAGAATCAAGCACTCAAAAAGCTTGGAGATGCAGGAGGTGAGGGAAATGGAGCGGAAAGAGGACGGAGAGGAAGTGGGTTTTCCAGGTTTGTGAATGGAGATGATAGTGGTAGGTTTCCAACAAAAGGGTAAGGGGTGAGAGTACCAGGACCTGTTAAAAAGAGAAATAAGGAGGAGTTGTGCTGGCTCAGGCAAATGCTTTAGTAAAGGATAGGCAATCTGGTCAGGGCCAGACGCAGTGGAAGAGGAGAGATTGCAGATGGCAGTGGAGAGTTCAGCCAAGAAGAAGGGGGAGCAGAAAGAATTGTGGAGCAAAGAAGCATCCTCACAGCCAGCTTTCTTGAGTTTATTCATGAACTGTTGTTCGGCTCTGCGCGAGGTACGGGGTGTTGCTTGAAATAGGTGTGAGCGAAGATAAAAGGCATAGTGGTTGGCAGTGTCAAGAGGGGAACGGCAACCGGGAAAAGAAAGGTCTTGGGAGGTGTTCTTTTTGTCCGAGATGGCATTGAGAAGTCTGAAGACAGCACAAGGATCAGAACGGAGTGACAAATTAGAACAGGTGGCTTGCCAGGTTGCAGATTTGGCTCTAGAAATGACTGAGGACGCCCTACGAGAAGCATCTATGTATCTGAGGTGATGAGTCTCAGACTGGTGTGTCTCGGAGCGGGCCCTCCGTTGATCCCGTGTTGCAGATTCTGCTTCCTTGGACTACCAGGCTTTGGGGGAACGACCAAGGTGGCCAAAGGGGATAGAGGCCTTGGCAGCTTCAACTAAAAAAAGGGAAAAAAAGCAGTCAGCCTGGTGGATGTTGACTGCTTCAACATCAAGAGAGAGGAGGTGCTCAGCAATATATGATTGGTAAACATCCCAACGAGCCTTTTTGTTGTTGAATTTGGGGGGACGAGTGTTGGGGTGACAAACTGGAGAGAGGGGAGGAGAATCTCAATGGGGAGATGGTCTGAGCCAAGGCTAGGAAGAGTGCGCCACTCACAGTGGGGAGTGAGAGATGCAGGAGCTAACGAAATCTTGGGGGATGAACGGCTCCCAGTGGAATGATGGAGGAGCGTGGGAGAGGTGGGGTCGTTAAGAATTTTCAGATCGGAGGAAGTGATCCAGTGAAACAGGTCATTTCCGGGCGGGTTGGGGAGAATGAGTCTGTCCCAGGTTGGGTGGTGAGCATTGAAGTTTCCAAGGATAAAAGTGTCAGGGGAGTTAGGAAGGATGTCAGGATAGAAGGTCCTGTGCGAGAATCAGAAGGAATGGTTCTGATAGGAGGGGAGTAGAGGCTAAGGAATTGTAAGGGAGAGTGGTTGGAAAAAAGAACTTTAACACAGGTGTAGTCGGAGTAGGGGTCCTGGGAAGAAAGAGAGGAGACAGAAACAGGAGAAAAGGCCAGTCAGAGTGGATAAGAGTGAGGACAACACCATCGGTGTTATGAGTTCTGGAGGAAACAGGGTCTTGTCTGCCAAGTGTCTGATCCGTGTGGAGGGTATAATACCCAGGGATTTGAAACTTCTTGGTTGCCAAAAGATGGATTTCTTGGAGGAAAATGAGGTCATATTGATTGTTGGAAAGAAAAGCGATTAGTTCAGCACGACGAGAGGAGGAAAGACCGCCGATATTCCATTGCAGAAATCTGAGATTGTGTGGGAGGCGTGGAGTTCATTGAGGGTGTACCAAAATGAGGGGTCCCCCTTAAATGGGGCTGTCAAAAATCAAACTTTCTAACCACATATGCTAGACACATGAAATTTTTAGGGTTGGCAAATATGAAGAAAAGATAAAATTTGACAAAATTTGGGTATACCAAAATGGGGGTATCTCTCAAACAGGTTTGCTAATATTCCAACTTTTTAACCACTCATGCTTGACACATGAAATTTTTGGGATATGTAAGTATGAAGACAAGATAAAATTTGACAAAATTTGTGGGTACCAAAATGAAGGAATGCTCTTCAAACAATGACGCCAAAATTTAACCACTTACGCTTGACTGATGAAATTTTCAGAATAGGTAAAAAACGAAAAAAAGATAAAATTTAACAAAATTTGGGAGTACCAAAATGAAGGGATCCCCCTCAAACAAGGATGCCAAAATTCAAAACTGAATCACTCACCCTGGACTGATGAATTTTTCGGGATAGGCAAATATGAAAAGATAAAATTTGACAAAGTTTGGGTGTACCACAATGGAGGTCCCCCTCAAATGAGGACACCAAAATTCACACTTTTTACTTGTGTAAGCTTGACACATCACAATTTCAGGATATGCAAGCAAATATGAAGGAAAGATGAAATTCGACAAAAGGTTTGTGGCACTAAAACGGGGGTTCTTCAGAATTCAAAGTTTTCAACCATTCAAGCTAGACATCTGAAACTTTCCGAATAGGTAAATTTAAAACAAAGATAACATCAGAATAGATAAATAGAATATTTCTAATTTAAAGTGCCACAATTGAAGAGTCCTCCTCCAATGGGTTCTTTAGAAGTTTTAACCACTCAAGCTAGACAAATAAAATTTTCAAGACCGGTAAAAATATAATACGAAAAAAAGTTGAGGATCTCATACTATAGGAATGCCCCAATTGTGTTGGCACCTCCCTCATTAACTACCAACGCTAAACAAACTAAATCTATTGGATAAGTTAATATGAATCAAAGATTAAAGGTAACAAATTAAATTGGCCAGTATGACCACATTAAGGAGACCATGCCAAATGGGCTCCGTTAAATTTTAAAATCTTTATTACAAAGTACTCCAGCTAGACATAATCAAAGAGTACCGGTAGGCTAATGTAAGAAAAAGATAAAACATGCCAAACTTGGCAATGCCATGTTGGACAATTAGCCCTTAAATAGACCTTCAAACTGTATGTTAAATTCTCACAATAAATTGGTATAACAGAAAAGTGTAAAGAGTAAAACCTATGGAATTACTGCGACATTTAACACGTTGACATACTTGAGCTTTGTTAGATTTAAGCTGTATGGCCGAGTATTTTTAGTAAGCTGTCACTGATGACGTTGAAAAAATCTTTTACTTGCTCTTCAAAGTTTTTGAACAACTTTATTAAGAAAGCTTTGGTACTGAATAATGGATGTAATACAATATACTGTACAATATCTAACATGTTCGCTGTTGGGTCGCACTGCTAAAAAGTGTTCTCAGAATAAGAATAGTTGTACAATGCTAATTTTTGGTCGTGGATAGCGTTAAGTTTAGCTGATGTAATAAAGTTGCTGGAATTTTAAAGATTGCCTTACGTTATTTCATAATAAAGAGAAAAACCGTTAGAACTCCTCATAGCTTTTTGATTGGTGTTATTTGAATATTTTGATTACTTTTTGAGACCTTTAAACATTGAGAGCAAATAACCTCCAAGCTGTTAAAATGACCTAAAAAGAGCGCAATGTGCAAAAGAAGTAGATGATTTTTGGTAAACAGTTGTTTGACTTTAAACATTACACCTAGTGTTCTGGAAAGCATAGAGTTTAGTAAAAGTTTTCAACGTAAAGTCATCGTAAAGTTAGACTCTGTAATATTACTTATAAATTTATTAAAATTTGATTTTTTGTTTCTAAATTTTGTTTGTGTACATATCTCTTTCCATGCAAATTACTAAGGCAGGCATTGTTTAATTTAGTTTTTAGATTTTGAGAAAAATTTGTCGAACTGTTCATACATGTGCTAGTATAAAATTCTTCTTGAAAAATGTTGCAGTGGGCTAGTTAGGGTGTAGATTTGGTATTTAGGATAGAGCGTCAAATTTCTGGTCAAGATAATGTAAGTTGCAAAATCCAAAAATTGTTCATACATGTCCAACTGTTCATACATGTGCTAGTATAAAATTCTTCTTGAAAAATGTTGCAGTGGGCTAGTTAGGGTGTAGATTTGGTATTTAGGATAGAGCGTCAAATTTCTGGTCAAGATAATGTAAGTTGCAAAATCCAAAAATCATATTGGCATATTTAGGTCAAAAGTTTTTGTTTCTGTGTTTCAATGGGAGCAAAAGGTTATTGTCGAAATATTTGTTTTAACGAGGGTTTTGTTTGTAACCGCAATTTTAACAATTGCACTGATAAGCGAAAGTTCAACTAACTCCTTAAAAGTTGAAACGAGATCTGATAGGTATTTATAGATGCCTTTTCTAGACATTTAAATTTTGAAAGCCGTTAAACACAAACATGACTAAGTTAATGGAACATTATGAAATTCAAAAGCGATGTATTTCAGATATGACTATCAATAACCATAAACACGCTTAACGCAATTGTGAAGTTCTTTAGTTCAGTAAAGTTAAAACTTTTGCGAAGTACCGGGCATCGCTTGCGATGTCATATTCTAGTTTTTATCTTGTTTTACCTGTTCCACCTTATGTTATCAGTTTTCTAAACTATCATTTTTTCTATCTCTGATTTTTACTATCAAGTTATTTTGTTTAAGGGTGGTGCTCATATCTTCAAAAAATCGATGTGCTTTTAGCTGAAAGCAATTCGTCTTTGCATTTACTGCAAGTAATGAGACTGATCAAGATTTCAAGTTTAATGCATTAGATTAGGGGTGTCGAAACTTTTTGAGAAATGGGCTCCAGTGACTTTGAACGGACCCGCACAATCAGTGTAGATCCGAGGTTCGAAGTAGGAAGCAGTTCCTTGTGAGACTTGTACAAAAACTGGCTCAAATTTAGGTGAAAAGTGAAGACCAAAACCAAAAAAAAAAGTCTTCACCGTTATTTTGATGTGATTTTTTTTTCGAAACTTTAGGTGGTGACCAAACGGAACTACAGAAAAATTAGTTATGGTTCTTAAAAAATTTCTCTACTACTTTATCTCGATGCCGCTCGCGGCCTTTTCAGGTTTATGCAGCCCTGCATTACATTGCTAATTTTTATTCAGTATATTGTATTGCTATTTGACCTGGGGTAATATCATACTTTAACAACGTCAATGTGATTCACCAATCTCAGTCAGTTTTTATCTATTTACCAGCATTATTTCATTATCGTTTGCATTTCATATTTACAGATAAAGAGTCATTGGTTTCCACGGTTAAGAAATATATGTCATTGCGACGAGATTATTCCAAGAAGTATACTGCAAATAACACAATCACTGCTGTGCGCGCCATGCAGCAGTACCTGCTGACACCGGGTGATCTTGAAAATCTGCCACAAATTAAAATTCGAAGCCCTTACCAAGTCAATGTTCCTATTTATGTTTATTTAGAGAAAGATGTGGAAAATCTAGCAATAAAGGTGATTTTTAATTTACATATTTAACTTGGTTTTTTGTTTTTAGAACTGCAATATTATTTCGCTTATCAAGTTTCAAAAAATACATCTTTGTTTCTGAATTGGCGGAAGCATGTGATAAGTTTGCTCGACCCATTTCCACGTCACTACACCCCGGCAAAACAGCTTTGCAAAAATGTCGCAGCGGTAGCGAGCCGGTGGTAACACTCTGTCCGATTTGACTGCTCGGGATTTGAATTTTATATCTCCCGTTTCAGTACCAAACACGTAACTACCACACTACCAAATGGCCAATTTTGCTAAATTTCATTCAGTCAATTAATTGAGCATTGTTACATACCATAGCATTTTTCCTGTAGCATTTTGAAGTTTTATATCATTACCTACTTACGAAATGCTTCCTTCGCTGCTTGGAAAATATTATTCACATATTAATCCAGTTTCGTTTTCTACAATATTTCACTCACATCCAAAAATCAGTTAACATCAGCAGTGGTAGCAATTCAATCAAAAAAAGTTTGCTTTGTTTTTAGGAAAAGCAAAACACGTCTGCTAATGGTACAAAACAGTCTGTGTGTTTGTATTCGCGCATTTTGAACCCATTATGGGTAAAATTAAACCTTTGTAACTCTAGCAGCTTTAACGTTTTTCACGATTTAGAGATATGGAAGCCTTGAAGCTATGGAGAAAGAGCGTAAACGACTCCAGAAAGTTCGTAGAAA